>OX381719.1:64980519-65179798 GCA_947462335.1 Harmothoe impar | reverse complement strand
ACCCAATTTTTGACTTCAGGGGGGGGTCTCGGAAATGTTTCTTTAGAGCCAATTATAGTGCCAAACGAAGCGTCTCTTGGCGAGAGAAGTTCAGAAATGTTCAATTTATCTCTCTATCATGTTTAGTTCCAGAGCTATGGGCATGTTTGCATTCTATACTATACACATCTATGGTAGTCCTCGCAAAAAGAATTTCTTAAATATTGTGTCTAAGTACCCTCAAAATTGAACATTTCCAAAGGGCCCATGGGGGGGGGGGGGGCGAAAAAAATTTGCGCGCGCCCCAGTTAACACCAAACGAGTTCAGTGCATGTTTACTAAATAACTACTGCATATTATGCAATATCTCCCAGAAATTCTCATTCTTTGACATTAGTGATAGTCCTAGCAAAAGGAAATCCTCAAATATCATGTCTAGGTACCTCAAAATTTAAAAGAGCAGAATGAAGAATATTGTGAAAATCGAGACTAAATTATGGCTCCAAATGATGCGTCTTGGCGAGAGGAGTTCAGAAATGTTCAATTTATCTCTCTATCATGTTTAGTTCCAGAGCTAGGTGCATATTAGTGACTTTTTGTCCCCCCCCCCCCCGGTTTGATACATGTCCGACCTTAAACCAGTACTGCCTCAGAAAGGTTATTAGAGTTGCCTGTGCTTTAAAAGATGTAAATACCCGGTATTTAACACTCAGAAGGTTAATAGAGCTGTCTGTGCTTTAATACATGTGAATACCCAGTAGTTAAGGCCATGGTTCTTCAGAAATTAAAGTTCTTTTTCTGCCATTTCATATGTAAATTCTTATATTTTCCAGTGAACGTGAGCGGTACAAGCAGGAGTCGCACAAACGGAGCCACGGGAGCGGGAGTCGCCGGAGTTGCAGGAGCGGGAGCCTTGGCCACGTGGACACAGCACTCAGAACCTTGATCAGGGCTCTTCAACACGTCTAGGGGCTCCAACCACTCCTCCTCAGGTCAGCATTTACCCAATTTTCGACTTCAGGGGGGTCTCTGAAATTTGGTCTTCAGAGCAAATCTTAAACTCCACAGTACTGACTGAGCGCCCAATGTGACCAATTTTCATTGGATACTTTCAGGGAGTTAGGCCTAATTCTCAGTACTGCCACTAACGCACTGCTATCTATAGACCTTGAATTTATATAAAAAAACAATTCCCAGGTCATTTACCCAATTTTTGACTTCAGGGGGGGTCTCGGAAATGTTTCTCTAGAGCCAATTATAGTGCCAAACGAAGCGTCTTGGCGAGAGGAGTTCAGAAATGTTCAATTTATCTCTCTATCATGTTTAGTTCCAGAGCTATGGGCATGTTTGCATTCTATACTATACACATCTATGGTAGTCCTCGCAAAAAGAATTTCTCAAATATTGTGTCTAAGTACCTCAAAATTGAACATTTCCAAAGGGCCCATGGGGGGGGGGGGGCGAAAAAATTTGCGCGCGCCCCAGTTAACACCAAACGAGTTCAGTGCATGTTTACTAAATAACTACTGCATATTATGCAATATCTCCCAGAAATTCTCATTCTTTGGACATAAGTGGTAGTCCCAGCAAAAGGAAATTCTCAAATATCATGTCTAGGTACCTCAAAATTTAAAAGAGCAGAATGAAGAATATTGTGAAAATCGAGACTAAATTATGGCTCCAAATGATGCGTCTTGGCGAGAGGAGTTCAGAAATGTTCAATTTATCTCTCTATCATGTTTAGTTCCAGAGCTAGGTGCATATTAGTGACTTTTTGTCCCCCCCCCCCCCGGTTTGATACATGTCCGACCTTAAACTCCACAGTACTGCCTCAGAAAGGTTATTAGAGTTGCCTGTGCTTTAAAAGATGTAAATACCCGGTATTTAACACTCAGAAAGGTTAATAGAGCTGTCTGTGCTTTAATACATGTGAATACCCGGTAGTTAAGGCCATGGTTCTTCAGAAATTAAAGTTCTTTTTCTGCCATTTCATATGTAAATTCTTATATTTTCCAGTGAACGTGAGCGGTACGAGCAGGAGTCGCACAAACGGGAGCCACGGGAGCGGGAGTCGCCGGAGTTGCAGAAGCGGGAGCCTTGGCCACGTGGACACAGCACTCAGAACCTTGATCAGGGGCTCTTCAACACGTCTAGGGGCTCCAACCACTCCTCCTTGGGTCAGCATTTACCCAATTTTCGACTTCAGGGGGGGTCTCTGAAATTTGGTCTTCAGAGCAAATCTTAAACTCCACAGTACTGACTGAGCGCCCAATGTGACCAATTTTCATGGGATACTTTCAGGGGGTAAGGCCTAATTCTCAGTACTGCCACTAACGCACTGCTAAATATAGACCTTGAATTTATATAAAAAACAATTCCCAGGTCATTAACCCAATTTTTGACTTTAGGGGGGGGGGATCTCGGGTCTTTTCTTCAGAGCCAATTATAGTGCCAAACGAAGCGTCTTGGCGAGAGGAGTTCAGAAATGTTCAATTTATCTCTCTATCATGTTTAGTTCCAGAGCTAGGTGCATATTAGTGACTTTTTGTCCCCCCCCCCCCCCGGTTTGATACATGTCCGACCTTAAACTCCACAGTACTGCCTCAGAAAGGTTATTAGAGTTGCCTGTGCTTTAAAAGATGTAAATACCCGGTATTTAACACTCAGAAAGGTTAATAGAGCTGTCTGTGCTTTAATACATGTAAATACCCGGTAGTAAAGGCCATGGTTCTTCAGAAATTAAAGTTCTTTTTCTGCCATTTTATATGTAAATTCTTATATTTTCCAGTGAACGTGAGCGGTACGAGCAGGAGTCGCACAGATGGGAGCCATGGGAGCTGGAGTCGCGGGAGTCGCACGTGTAGGCGCTCCACAACACGTGTAGGGGCTCCATACCACGCCTAGGGGCTCCACAACATGGCCAGGGGCCCCACAACACTCATACTAGCCCTTTAAATATGGACTTCATGAGAGGGAATTTCGGATACAAGTCGGGCGTGAAACCCATCTAGAAACTGTTCCACATATCTAGGAAACTCATCCACATGTTTAGGAACTCTTCAACATGTGTATCTAAACTCATCAATGGGTCTAGAAACTCTATATCTAGGAATTCCACCAGACATTTAGAAAGTCTAGGAACTCTTCAATATATCAATCTTCATCCAAGTCAATTGATTACTGCCCTTTTAATTATTAATAAAATCAGTTTCCATTATAACAGAAGGAATTCCTTTGTTGTCATTTATAACCTCTATGTCATCAAGTAAACAAATTTCCTCACCAGCTTTGAAATAAATCCCAAACACACCTCCAAATGCCTAATGCGTTTCCAAACACAACCCCTTCCAAAATAGTAAATCCAGTATCTTCTCAAACAAGTGAGGGCTAGCAAACAGATGGAATCTGTTTGCGCCCTCACTTGTACATTTCTACAGTTACTTAGAAACACTAATGAAGAAGCAAGTTGAATACCAAGAAAGGACACACACAGGAAAAGATTTTATTCATGGACAGCGGTCTGAACTTTACAATCTGTCTTGACACACATTGCTTCACCTTTATTAATACATCTTTGATTGGTAATGGGATGCTGAATATTACAAAAGAATATAGTGACGCCTGTTTTCTGCAGCAGTATTATGATATGGTTGTTACTTTGTGGTTACATTGCCCAGTGTCACTGGTTGTGAATATTCTAAACTCTGCTGTATCTGGTCCATAATATCCACTGTTTAGCATGTCATGGCAAGTCTGTTTCTCTAATATAAAGTAACAGTATGATTTGAATTTAGTAGAGAGGAAACAAAAAGTTTGATAATCAATATTTCAATGTGACAGATACTTTTATGTTTTGAATGTGGATTTTTTCAGCGGCTCAAGATGAACTGAAAATTGAAGCATAATGGCATCAAATAAATTATACATTGTCTGCATAATTGATTACATACATGTAAAAGCAAATGTTAATGTATCAGAATGCAAGACAAGAGAGACAATGTTCACAAGAAATGCAAGGAAAGACTAGACAGTTACAAATGTGACTAGTAACATACGTTACACTGTAACCTTACACCACGCTAATCGCTCAGAGATTCAGTCCTGTCAATGACACCTGTATACTCATGCCTTTGCTAGCAATTCACGTGCTAAACGGATAGGTATAGCTCCCTTCTAGTAAAGTGTTTATCCCCGACTACCAAGTTATACGTATGGACAGGGTCATTGATAAAACTGGGGGAGGTTTAATCTGCTATGTCAAAGACACACTCTCTGAATTTTGTACACCTGTGCCTGATCTTTGTAAGTCAAATAAGGACATTGAAATCCAAGTAATTAATATAACACAGCCCAAGCACAGGCTCCTGTCTATAATACATGTATATAGACCCCCAGACGGTATCTGGGCCCAATGTATTAAGGTCTTAATTGACACCTGTAAACATCCACTGTTGGATGGTAGGGAATTATGGGTAATGAGGGACATAAATGTAGACCTACTGTCAGATGATAACTGGAAAACCAAACTATATAACAAATGTATTGAGGATCTCCCGTTCAATAACCTGATTTATGAGATCACTCGCCCTAACCCCAACCCAAATGTGGCTGGTGGGACCTGTATTGATATAATGACTACAACATGTCCTATTGTCTCAAACTCTGGTGTCCTACCAGTGTATCTATCTGACCATCTTGCCACCTTCGCCACGCGCAAGCTATATAACGTCAAGCCTATTGTCAGAAATATACGCGGCCGATCCTATAGACACTATGACAAAAATGACTTTGAGGACTACCTGCTTAACATTGATTGGCGTGGTTTCCACTCTGAAAATGATGTCAACGTGAAATGGGACATCATGTTGTCCCATATTACATGTTACTTGGATGAAAACTGTCCGATTAAGAGCATGACCTTTAAGGACCGCAATAAACCCTGGCTAAGTAAAGAGATTCTGGAAATAATATACGAACCTAGCCAGGTGGTATATGAATACTGCCAAAATAAATCCCATAATAAGCCATTGCTAGTCAGAGCCCAACATCTCAGGAATCTCGTAAATAAACACTGTGATTATGCAAAAAAACAATATATCTATGATACACTTGACAACTATTCGGACAACCCAACTAAATTCTGGCGCCAAATAAACATACTCCTAGGTAATATCGACCAAGAAAATCCAAAAATAATTTATGAACACCATACCACTGGGGTTGAAATAAGGGGTGGAAATGTACCTGACTATGTAAATACATTCTTCTCGGAAATAGGTAGCAATTTGTTCAATAGCCTGGGTAACACCCCCACTGTCACGGACCTGAGGGACCCATCGTCACTATGTAAAGACAATGTCATGCATGCTGATGATGAGGTTACATATGATAGGGTCATATCTATCATACGGAATATTCAAACTCACAAGTCAAGTGGAGTTAAAGATGTATCAGCTAAGGTGTTGAAGGATGCCTTGCTCATCCTAGCGCCGCAACTAACTGTATTAATAAATAACTGTCTGGAAAAGGTTGCTTTTCCTGACACATGGGCCTGTGCCACAGTAGTCCCTCTACTCAAGGCTGGCAACTTAAGGGAGATTGGTAATTTGAGGCCAATTTCTCTATTGCCAATCCTTAGTAAGATAATGGAGCGTGTCATTTACACAAGAGTATACGGTTGGTTGGAGAATAATAATAAAATATCCCCCCACCAATATGGCTTCCGAGCGTCCAGGGGGACGGCAGACGCAGTCTTCTCTGTGGTGAATGACCTATACAAGGCACGTGACCGGGGGGAGGCTGTGGCTGCCTGCTTCCTGGACGTAAGGAAAGCTTTTGATTCAATCCACCACGGTGAGCTATTAAAGCGCCTATCCGACCTTGGAATACCTAAATTATACACCAACTGGTTCCATGCCTACTTAGCTAATAGAAGCCAACATGTACTGTGTAACAATGTCAACTCCTCGACCCAAAAGGTCTCTTTTGGCGTTCCACAGGGGTCGATACTCGGCCCCTTACTGTTTATCTGTTACATTAATAACCTACCCTCTGTCATAAAAAACTGTTCTGTTGCAATGTATGCTGACGATGTGGTATTTTTGGAAATCACAAATCCTCTGCTATAGCTGAAAATCTCCTTCAATATGATGCCCATCGGGTATATAATTGGTTTAGCTCAAGTGGACTATGTATTAATACTAACAAAACTGAAATTGTTTTGTTCAACAGCCCATCCAATATAGATCCCACTATAAAAATTGGAGGCCACACACTTAATGTAAAACAACAATACGAATTCCTCGGTGTTATCATTGACAATAAGCTGAATTTCAAAAACATGTCAGTAAAACCATTAGCACATCCTGTCACCGCATTGATACCTAATCGGCAAAATTCGAAATATGATGCCTCGGTCCACTGCAATACTCATATATAAGCAAACTGTCTTACCTGTTATTGAGTACTGTGGGCTACTCTATAATGGTCTAACCACTACCCTACAACAAAAGCTCCAACGTGTTCAAAACCGGGGCCTTAGGACCTGTCTAAAAACCAACATGAAACACCCGGTCGCGGGTCTTCATAAAGATTGTAAGATAGATTACATTGACGTAAGGTTTGACATCCAACTAATGATGCTTGTACACAGATACCTATATTCAGAGGTTCTGAGTGCTGAAAATGTTGGTCTTGTCGTCAAGCCTAATGTAACTAATGGCCGGTTAACTAGGTCTGCTAATACACTAGAGCTCCTATTTCCGCCAGATGTGAAGCTAAGTTACAGGAAATGTCCCTTGTACCGAGCTGTACAGCTCTGGAACAGTCTATCTCCTCACTGCAGACAAACTGCAGAGAAGAATGCTTTTAAAGTTGAAGCTCTGAAACATATAAGGCTGAAAAGTGAAGCCAGGCGCGCTGGTGATAGGTCCTAACTAACCAACCCGGCACTACAAGTAATTATCTCTTGACACCACCAAGCTCCATTGTCATACAAATAGTGCGTAATAACTGCTGAATGTGTCGATTTGAAAGAGTAACCCAATACATGCAGTCATACAAGCCTCAAATGTCTAACCCATCCTAGTATGCCTGTATCGCTGTACCAGGCTATCGCCCGGCCTCAGCAAGGCCACCATGTGCCCGAATGTGTTTAAATCCTCTGAAGAGAGGAATAATGTGTCTGTATAGCGTGTGTCAAGGAAAATGAAGCCCAATTAAGCTTCTGCATAAATGATCGACTATGTGTTCTCACTTGTACTAATATGTTTACTGCTTCATACTCATACAGCTGGCGCCCTGAGTGTGCCCATGATGTTTATCTAGCATACATGTCATACTATCTCATATAAAAGGGCCATAGACCCGCATACATTGTGACATATCTGGATATACAATGCCATGTAGTTCACGTGTATTTTTGATTGTTGTATTTTGAAATATCATTCCATGAATAAATACACACTGCAAAATCAAAAAAAAAAAAAGTACAAGCCAACAGTCTTCGGGGACAATTACGCTTTGAAAATCCTTACAATGTTGGTATTTGCTAAGGTAGAACCATGAAACAAAATGCCTTTGGTGATGATACTGTACAGAGAATATTGAAGTTGAACTCTTTTGCAACACGTGAAATTACATCATTAATTCCCACTACTGGAGACTCTAAAAGCTAGGGACCATAAAAATACCTCAGTCATTAAGAACAGACAGAATAATTGACAACAGAGATAGCATGTCTTCTTCCGTCATCTTGAAATGTGATGACATTAATTTCGGCCACCATAAACAGAACATGGGGCTTTGTGATCAATATTAGCCTCAATCTCTTAGCAAGCTAAACATCTCTATGGATAGGCCTCACAGAGGAGATCGCAGACAATGTCAAATCCAGACAAGATGTTTCATATCCCCTCTATGAATATAAACATATGTCTACAGGAGAGATCATGCTTTGATAATCCTGCTGTCCAAAATTATCTGGTTGTCTGCAAAAGAATGCTCTTAGGTGAGCAAACATGACATCTGTCCCTTTTGTGCAAAATAAGCATATACTGAGGGCTGAAAACGTTGAGGAAGATTTTCTCATGTCAAACAGCATATCAAATTGTAATCACTTCAAATCAATATGTATAAAGCTTAAGGAGGTATGCTAGCCTTCTTCATCTCAACATCCTACTTCAACATTTAAGTTTGACGTCTGGCCAAGGTCCATGTTTACTAAACAGGAGGCATTTGAAACAGTTGCTTTCTAAAAATACCTTATTGTAAGGTAATGAATTCTCTCTCAAATGATTGCCTCTTATCATTACAACATAGAACTGTGAAACCGTGTTTCAATGTGTTTAGAGTCTTAATAAAGCAGACTATTTGTGGTTGGTATTTCATTTGTAAATTGTGACACTATTCTACACAATATGGGTGCCTCGCCGATTCTGTTACCAGTTCACCTTTCACCAAAAAGGCACATCAAAACATTGTCTCACATGTTAGGTGAGCTGCCAGCTCCCCAGTATATCCCCCATCAGGGTACATTACAAGAGGCCGTTTTACAGATGGTCAGTTACATCTGAGCCTGGAACCCAACTGCAGAGCTCTCCCTTTGATTCACTGTTTAAAAGCATATGTGTTTTGTACATTACAGCATAGATGGGTATTAAAAATTGGCTTCGTGTAACTTGGTTAGGTGCTACATATCAGAAGTATGTGGGAAGCAAAAAACAAATGACATTGGACTTCTTGTGCAGTGATGGGCTCTACCTGTATACATACGAATATATCAGAACAAGTTTGATTTGAATTCCATGCTGCCTGGAAATGAATTACGTAACAAGATTGAGAGAAGTGTGGGCTGGAGATAATAGAAAGTTCAAACTAACAGATTAAATCTAATTTAGGTGCAAAGTACAATTTGTCCCATGGTACTAATCCAACATGAAAAGCTGGCACTGTCTCGTTGATAATACAATTGCCACTAGTTTTACAAAAGGTCAGTCACAGCTCAACTTAAAATTGTTCAAACGTTTTGGGGAGTGTAATAACAGTAATTTGGTCGTGGAAGAACATTTTCTTTAGTCAGCAGTCTCTAATATCCATTCTTCACAATGACATTGACACACATTAGAGGCATGTTGAAAAAGTTTATAGTATGTTGATTCGTTGCATTTTTCAGAGGAAGAATTGCATATGTTTTTTAGTACGACCTGCTTTGCAATACTATAGATATAAAAGTGTACTTTTAAACATTGATGGAAACATTGCAGTATGTAAGGGGAAACTCGAAACAAATTAGATTACAACTGTTGTATCTTCAGTGTGTTCTCAATTAGATTTGAAAGGCTAAGTTTGTTAGGGTAAATCTTTGCTTTTACCAGAACTGAGGAAATTCCATTCAATAATAATGCACCAAACCATCAGAAAGTGCCATTTTAATGCCCAAAATCTTGAATTTTATTAATGTATTGGTCTGATGAATGTAGAAAAAAAGAACTATGTCACAGCATAGTATGAAAATAGGTTTACGAAGCGGAAAAGCCAGTCCAAACTGTGAAGAAAGCCATTCTTGAAAAAGGTGACAGGCCCTTTCTTTGGGCGGCTATATTGGAAAAACGAGCCATCCGATTTTTGAGTTCAGCCGAAATTCTACAAAAGATTGCGGCTTGGTCAAAATTGAATATTAAAAGTGCCTGGGCTCTTATGCTGCTGTAGCATTACTTCACACTATTTCACATCATATAACAAATTACCCTCATAGTGTTGTTTGACAGGGAGTAAGTGTTGCTGTTGTTCCCTTTTACCTTACAACAGTTCTATGATACATAATAATGTTTTGTAGCTCCGCCTCTATAAGAATTATACTAAATATTCTCCCTATATTCAGATCAACCCAACTTGTAGGGTTATCTAGAGGACAACCTCTGTTACATAATGGAACTCTGCCTGAAAACAATTTGCATAACAAAGTTAAGACCTGCATGGGCCTGAGAGAACGGAAATTGTCAAAAAAAGGTTTAAATCTAATTCAGCTGCAAAGAACAATTTGTCCCATGGTGCCATTGGAACTTTTCCTATCCAACACAATTGTACAGCTCATATCTGGCTGATGAGACAATATTGAAAGATGGATAACATTGCCACGTATCATTACAAGCTGCTGGCTGCCAAATTGTTTTGAGGGAGTCAGTTGGCCTTCACAGTGTTTGCAAGCAGCATCAAAAGGTAGTCCAGGTTGCCTCCAGAATGACTTCCCTCTTTAGGGGAGCCCAGGTCCTCATGTGACTCTCTTAGGTGAGTCAGAGAACTATGCAACTCCGCTTGGCGACTTTTAGGTTGCCTACATATGCAGTCACCTAGGCTCCTGTAGGGAGCCTGGAGGGATGTCATTCTGGAGGCAATCTGAATTCCTTTTTTACACACGTTCTTTGTCCTGTGTAGGAGGGATAAAAACTATGTTCCCCACATATTTGGAACCCTGTAGAGTACATTTGGGTTTAGTTTCTCATATATACTTATTACGCAGATGGCTTATAAATCCCTGGAGCTATTTCACATTATGATTCCTGGAAGTGTGAAAACTGTATTGAGACTTCCAAATAACTTTCAAATAATCCCAGTGCAGGCTACAGTAAAGCATGCAGTGCCTGGTGCCCACAGCATTACTTAATGCTACATAGACCCCCACTCATTAACACCACCTACCTGTTAGGCATATGTAACACCACGTCCCAGGCCCATCTTCCAGAGTAATTCTTGGTAATGTGACACTTGGATAGTTTTTCCCAAGTTTGTACTTTTTCATTCAGAGGGCATATTTCTACATGTAGAAGCAGTAAGTGTGTAAGTCAATGCCTTAAGTGAATGAGCACTGTAAGGTCAAATTGCTAATGGAACGTAAGGAAAACCATTGTAGACAAAACCTATTTCTATGCTTATTACCAGTGTTTGCTTGGAACCAAGGTTTTTCATACCTGTGCACAATAAATTATCATGTTGTATTACATTCTTCATCATATTTTGCTAAGCATTACTAATTTATTGTAATTTACTGTTTCCACTACTAACACCTTTGGTTAAATAACATCATATGATTAACTATTTTGGGTTTATATATACCAAATATGTTGTTTCATAGATTAATTAAAATCTATCAATTAGCATGTTTAACCCCTTGTTTGTCTACATTATAATGTTTTAAACAAGATATAGCCAGGGCTTAAGGTCAACGACAATCTGTGTGAGACATTGGGGCACTTTCAATTAAAGGATGTGACTAAAAGGGCTAACCCATGTAAGCCAAGATAATCGGATTTGGTATTGACCTTTTACAGACGGGAAATGAAGGGAAACCCTCCCCAGAGCCATTATTTACACCAGTATTAATTTTCACAACGCAGGTAGGTGTGAAAACACTGCAGGGCTAGAATTAGCAACGGTTTTGCTTGCAGCATAAACACAACATGGCTAAAATTAGCAACGGTTTTCTTATAACCCATTTGCTGAATTTTCTATCAATTTGCTGTTAAATGTTAATATCCCATAAGATAGTGTATGCTCTTGAATCATACATGGGGAATAGTGAATCATACATTGGATTACCATAAAATCACATATAAATAAGCCTTTTCTATAAACTTTCCCTCTGTGCTCCTCCACTTCACCCAGTAGGCAGTGAGCCCTGCAGTGTTTTCACACCTACCTGCACTGGTGTAAATAACGGCTCTGGGGAGGGTTTCCCTTTATTACCCGGACCTGTTTTAGCACCCTGAAAGGTATCGACTATAGCAGAATTTAAAGTGATCGAATGAGTATCTATTTTTGGAGCAGGACCATGGATGGTGAAGGTTGCTTCGGCTTTATATGATAACACAAACAGCAGGTGCAGTATACGGCAAGAAGAATATAATTTGAGAATTTTATTGACACATTCATACAAAATGATAAAATGTGCAAATCATGTCTAAACTCTAGACAGAAAATATTACAGTGACTGGTTAATAAATAATTTATTGAATGCAATATTACTAGTACCTGTCACATAGTGGCAGACAAAGCTGCCAACAGGAGCATACATACTGCACTGGTTCATGTACAATGGCTGACAATGCATGCAATGTGTAAGTATTCAGCCTTAATTAGAACTGTAACAATGTACCCTGGTGTCCCGCCACAATGCTGCATTCTGTAGATTACTTAAGGAAGACTGCACACTTCAGGCCCTGAATAACTGCAATATAGGGGACGTATAGAGGGGAGGAGACTCCTATTGTATAGCACAGCAGATACAAAGGTAGAGGACACATACTGCCGAGGCATGTAAGAATATCATATGTACAGTTTCAGAGGACTCTGATATTATTGTCAATTAGATATTATATTTTGTGTATTGTTCATTGTGCAATAACTGACTATGCAGTGTAAGCTATTCAATGTACTTCAATCAAAATTTAGGTTATTTTCCACTGATGTTGGAGTTACATAGAGCCCTCAGAACAACAATGTATATATGTAAATCAGAACAATGCACTCCCTTCACTGTATAGCAATCCAACAAGTATCAGTTTCAACTTTCTACTGATCTACAACATTCTACCTACAGAAAGTTGCTCTTTGTGTTATCATCTATACATTATATCATGTTAGGTGACATGGGCTAACATTGAAGACATTAGCATTTTCCACAAACACAGGTTGTCAATTTAATCCTGGTCATGCAAGTCAGAACTTTGTGATGTGTTCACCACGGACATATATGACTCTCAAATGTCTGTAAATCATTACTTTACATTAGTGTCTGTGTTTTAGCCTGCGTGTAGCTCTCCGGTCGGACATGTTATGGGGTCCTCCTGAAGCATACAATGATCAATGATACTCCCTTTCCAATATTTATTTGAAATCTACCAGTACTCTTCTAAAGCATATACACATTTCCTTGGCATTGTATTCCCTCTCTCTTTTGGTTTGAATAGATTTGCAGCAATTAGATATAATACAAATATAATATAATCTTGTCATGAATTCTGGAATGACAATTGCGTTTGCATAACAAGATTAAGAGGTCTATCACTTTGGGATAATTAGATATGATGAATTGAGACTGTAATGTGATTTGCAAGGCATTCAATCTTCTAGGTCTGATTGAAAAGTCTGTCCATGGTGATAAAGAAAGGTAGAGCTTATAGATAGGCAGCATTGGCGGCAAATTCTGTAATATTCTTCTACCCCTGCATAATTTTTTTTGTGAAAACAAACTACAACCCAAAAGCACTTATGCTAGCTTATAAGTCATTTTACAATTATGATTCATTTTACAACTGTGGAGTTCATCGTTCTTATGATAGGAATCGAAATAAAGACAAGAATCGCATACTTATTTGTGAGGTGCGAAGAATAAGAGGTGGTTTATTAGTTACTGAACCTGGACAGATATGCTTACATTCGGATGTAAACTCGCTTTCGGAATCATTCAGGGTATATACAATACAATACTAGTTTTGTTACTTTGAGGTCCTTCTTTTATTCAGTTATCTACATGTAGCCAAATATGAAACTCCATTATGTCACATTGATCAAAATCACGAGTAACACGATACCCCAGCTCTGGTAGGTTGATCCCCAAACTCCCCAACAGACAGCTGTCTCTTTATATTTAACTTGTCAATTCAATTCATGGATGCTGATTACTGAAATGAATCACTTACATGCGGTGCCCATTTGATCTTTTTATTCATAAAGCCATTCTGTTCATGTTCTTCTGCACATAGTTTTTCTACTTAGTGTTTCTCTTTTTACATAGTGATGTCATTCATGATAATTTGTTAGCCTTAACTACCCTGACATTGGGAAGAAAATGGACTGATTCATTTCTTCTGTTGTTGAATAGGTCTGCTGGTTGTCTATGAGTACCGCTGACTTCTAAATGCCATGTGTTACAGCCCCACAATATAAACTAATCAGACAGACCTTTATCCTCCTATTTATTGGCAATACGAAAATTTCCATATTCAATTTAGCATAATGGGGGTCGTACAGTACCTGACCTGGTTTGTAGCCAAAGCACACTTTCTACCAAAATAAAGCTGACAGTGTCAATATTTGAAAATGACACTGACTACACACACTGTTTGTCTGAATGGCTTATTCAGCCTCTCAATGAATAGTATGGAAAAGGGAGGATTTAAATGACCTATTCTTTGGGGCAATTTATTTACCATTAGATTATGTTTGGCTCCATTGAATGAAATATAATTTGCATGCAGAGTGGATTTAGCAATCATGAAATGAAATCCTTATTGTTGGTCATCGGCACACTTTAGATAAAGCTCTATGGAAGAAGTGAATGAGCTTTTATGATTTTTACTCTACAGAGTATTATTTGCCCCTCTTTTGGGCATCACACTATTTACCATTGTAGCATTAGTCTGGTGACCATGAAGACGGGAACTTAAAAAAAAAAAAAAAAAAGTTAGCAAAAAACCCTTCCTCTTGTTTTCTCTTTCAGTAAAACATAAGTAGATGAAACACATATTGTGTGATTTGGTAAGAAGAACGAAGTAGTTGTTTCCCATGGGACCACGACTACAAAAGTGCCCTAGAATCTGCTGACATATCGTGTGATTTTTGTCATGTTTAGTTTGTTCAATGAAATGTAGAATGCAGCAACAATAGGCCTTCTTTAGATCCAGAGGGACATGCACTGGGAACTGCAAGAGTGCTGTAAACAGCTTTGGTGTAAGCAGCCACCCTATCACTTAATTACCTTTAGAAACCTTTGCTTTCATTTTGATCTCACAAGCTCACAAAGAATTCACAAAAAACTGAGAAGCACTTTTAACCAAATAAACATGATCTTGCCTAGAGACTTGGGACAAATATGGCTCCTGATATTTACCTATATTAGCCCCCCTGTCTGGCACCTTGACACTGTGGCCGTCTAAATACCCTTCTAGCTGCAATCTCCTGTCACCAGCTGTACACCGTCCCTGACAGCCAATCCCATCAGGTCTGGTCCTTGATGTAGGACGATGTACATCACTGGGTAAACAAGCAACCAAACTGTAGCAGACTTCATGGTCATTTTACTCAATGCTATCTCTATACGACTAAAAGTCAACAATGTTATTTGTTGCTACTGTTTGCCAAAAGTTTCCACAATTTCGTTTTTAATTTTTTTGTGTTAAATCTATGCCTGCAAATATTGTAATGCTTACTGTATGGTTGGACAAGGAGTTTGTCTATCTGTAGTTCCCTCCTACTGCAATCCTGTCTGGGACATTGACACTGTTACATCCTATACATATATACTCTTGAAGCCGGTGTTCCCTTGTAATTGTCGCCAGCTCTACAATGCTGCTGATGAATAATGCTTGGTGTGGAATTACTTGATCCTGTGTCACATGACTTTAGGCACAACGGTCAGGACATTAGGAAACCTTGTCACATGGACTCTAGAAAAAAGTAAGACCTACTGAATGGTCAGTCTTTTCTCTTTCACCATATGTGGCCTGAGCTACAGGATTATTTCAATTGTCTGATTTCTCAGAAATGGATAATATCATATTTATATTATCATGAATCATGCATTGCATGTAAAGTTATCAAACGTTTCTGTATGGACTAGCAATGCTCTCCGGAATGCACATATTTATCATGAAAGTTGTGATTGGTTAATCAGTAATCGCCGCTGATTATGGAAGCTGCATTATTATGTGAATTGGTTGGACAGGCAGGGCCTTGATTGTTTTGTTGTGGTTTTCTTTTTTCCTATATTTACTTTCAGAGGCCAAATTCCTCTCAATTCCTCCCCTAATCCCAGGCACCAGAATCAGGACGAGGTATTATGCAGAATCATGTTCCTATTGTAATTGCTGTACAATGGCTATTTAGCAACCCGTGGGAGCCTTCAGAATATACAAGAGGACTCATGGATTCGAGATATGTTATCTTATCAACTGAATAAGGGAAATAGAGCTGGAGTTGATCTGTATACACTTTGCTGTAGCACACAGGCTAGAATACAGGAAAGTGCCATGAGCAGCAACATTCTAGGTGTAGTTATTTAGTATAAAGGATTTAAATCGAATTTGATACCTGACAAATATATTACGTTGAAAATACATTCCATTCAAATTTGAAAAGCTGACATGGTACAGTAGGCACATTTGAGATGTTCTGAATACTCTGTTGTGGTCTAACTGCCTGTTACACCCATACATCATCAGTACACATCAATCCCCCTGAGGCATGCATCTATCCACCAGTCAAAAAGTAGATCCATCATGGAAGAAGGATTGCTTTCACAGTGGTACATTGAGCCAGAGTAGTGGGTGTGAAATACTGATGGAACTGCATCCTCCTTTACCTTAATCTTAGCCTGCCCCCCTATATATAAGGGTGTGGCTAAGAAAGTTGACATGTAGGGGCCAAAAGCATACGAAAGTAAAATTTGCTGGCATAATCATAGCGGAACACAACTCTACAACCCACTACTCCTATACACATACCTCCCACAGGGCAGCCCCTTGATGTCTCATGGTGTTTTCATATATCCTGTGATCACACATGCCTATCAGTTGCCATGTAATGTAAGCAAGCCATAGCTAGTCCAAAATCTATTTGAAGTACTATGATCTTAAATAAAGCAATCATATAAGCATCCAGATATACACTTCCATTCATATTGATGAAAGGGTAGAGAAAGCAGCCATACTTATACTTCACATGAACCAGGGCTGTAAAGACATTGTGCATCAATCGTTTAACTTAATTAAGCTGCAATGATCTTAACTTACTCCCTGGAGCAAACATTGGACTTTATGATGGGTCCTAGCTGCCCTAATGACATGAGAAGTAACATGAAGAGACTGGGTAGGAAGGGAGATGACAGAACTTAAAATCCAATTGCCAATCCCTTTGTATATCAGTTATATTGGCATATGATATATAAAGTCAGTAACGCAGACAAAGGACATAGTTCAATTGACATATTTCTTACCTGTATTTCTAATACGGCTTATCTTTGTCTGAAACCTCCGAGTAACCTCCCTCCATTTTCCTTCTACACATTAAGACACAGCTTCCACAAACTCCCTCACAGGTTGACATCTCCATATACAACTGCTACAGTCACTAATGGGTTACTGTGGCACAAAAACTGACAGGCAGTGTGACAGGAAGAGGTGGCTGGTAACTGTTTGTGCATTCAGATGAATCAAATTAGATGTTTGCTAACTGGGACATGATTAATAATCTATGCACAGTGCCAATCAATTGTTTGCTAGAGCAGAATGATAGCAGAATTAGTGTTGTCATTGTATTGATGTGAGAACTGAGAACTTAAGATTCCATCAATATCCACATGAATGAGCTTCAAGAATCTAGTCACAACAGATGAACCCTTCAGGAATTTCAAAGGGCAAACATACACCATTATGCACCATAACATGGGGGGGGAGGTTATCTATAGGTTAATTCTTTGCCCCTCAGTACATTTCCTTTTGTTCCTACACTGACTGAGTATGTGTCTCTATAGCTTTCTCACTCAGACGGTATACAGCTGGACACTAGTATTACCTTTAGTGTTGCATGGGATATGTGGGTCAGGTTCTCATTGCTGCCCCTCTCTGACCACCATATCCTGCACACAACACCTATTGTACTTTGTGAGATTGCCTCGTACATTGTGTCTATACTTATAGTACCATATGAAATTGCCTCATTACTTGTTTCTATACTAGGAAACACTATAGTATGTGTTAGTAGCCACAGTCTGCCCTGAGAAGCTGAGAAGAATATTATGGCAGTTATTTCCTTACATGTGTTGAAATTGCAAAACGACTAGCCCTCCTTACATGTATGCTCAGGTAAAGCATTGTTACCATGCCTGGAAGCCAATTCAACAGTTTAAGGGGTTCCATACTAAACTTATGTGAGATAAGCCCTCACGATTTCATTTCCCACAAAGGATTAACTAGCTGCACTGGGCCCTTTTGCAAAGGAATTATCAAATATTTATATAAGACAATCAAAGTCAGGTGAAGACCATCAGTTTTTTTATATCAGCTTTTGGTAAAAGACCTGATTTTCAACATTATCAGCAAAGCCCATTCTTGGACAGTATCTAAGGCTTATATGACAATCATATCTCATTCCTTTACATATCATAGGAGTTGTCATATATGTATATTTAAAGTTATCATGTCTGTCTCCAGTCACTGATCTATTTCACTTCATACTCCTAATGTAAATATAGCCTTAGTCAGGCTTGTCTATATGCACACACTATTACATAGACTTACAGTACTGTAGAGCTATATCTAGCTCCCAACTTACCGACTCCCTCTCATCATGAAAGGTGTCATTCCTGATATGTAATGACCAATACATTGTCACATGGGGAAATGGCAAGAGAAATAAGGGTCTCACATCAATGGACGGTGGCAAATTTGGAGGGCCAAGTTGTATTGATAGAAGGTGACAATCATCCCTGGGGGTAGAGCTCAGACTGATATGTAGACTGATGGGTCTGTCACCACATGCCACACAGCAACATCTCATAGGCACTCATACAGCAGACTTAGGTTGACATGCTAGAAATAGCTCTGCCCTATTATCGCATTACTCAGTCCCAGCAGGTTCATATCCTTAGTGGACAAAGAGCCCTTTGGGTGCTATCTCAGCACAGGCAGACAGCTTAGACAATATTTCAAATTGTTCTTTGATAAAATGTTGTGTACAAATAAATGATTTGTCAGTTGTTTACCAGTCCATCAAACCTATGCATCACTAGTCCCCCCAGGCACTCATTTACAAATTAATTCATGAAAAAAAAATCCATAAATCATCCATCTTCACTTAGAAGGAGAGCTGCTACAGTGGTTTAAGGAGGAAAGCTGCTATAGTGGTGCTGGTACTTCATATAACAGTACCTGGTGTGAAATGCTATCTGAAATATTTGTATTTGAAGTAGTATATTTCCAGAGGTCAATGGCCATATCCCAAAAAGCCGCAGGCTGAGTGGGATATGCTCCAGCCCCCATGAGTGAAATACATCAGAGGTTTCAATGTAGTTGGCTTTTTTTTTCTTTTTTTTTTGAAGCCATTTTATGAAGAAAAACTATCTTTTCCTAGCTCATTGAATACGGCCACATTGTATTCAATGGTGGGCATTGAATATGCTCCTTCAGTGCTAAAGTATAGGAAATCTTGTATTCCGAATATCCCTTATGGCCAAAAACATTATAATGTGCCAAAATCCTTATTTCAAGGTTGGACATGTGTGTCAGTTACCCGCCATGCTCAAAACCAAACTCTCCAAGCAGATACCACATTCTATGCCTCAGCATCAGAGTTCAGTGGTGATAGATCTGCTTGGTAAAGGAAGGAGGACAGGTAAGAGTCTTGGTGGATCAGACATTGCTGGTGTCCTGTGCACTGGCTGTGTGAGCCTGAGGGACCATATGATTGGTTGGTATCAGCGTATGGTTGTGTTGGGACTGTGAGGGGTCACTAGTGCAAGCCTTATTGTATGAGGGATCTCTATTCTCACATAATGCATAAATATCTTCTTTTTTCCTTGTTATACCTCACTCCCACCTCTCACAGTGTGACTTTTAGTATATTTGATTAGTGCAATATTATCATTTGCTCCTGCATATACCTGATATAATTGGTGCAGCTTCTGTGATAATACTTTGAGTATAACTACAACCTACATAAATGCATTGTACTGAGACTCTCACTATACCGTAGTACTATGATCTGATAGTACAAGTAGGACACTGGTTTCATCACCAGCAGACATGCACTCCTAGGCCTCTTATCTTACACATGTTTCCCTTATCTTGTGTTGTAATACAAAGTGCACTTGGAGAACAAAGCACACAAAAATAGTTGGTAGCGTGCCTAGCTGCTCACTGTACATTACACCCAGTATTATAGTCCTGCAGGCCTGACCCTAAACCCCAAAATCACATTGATGAATGACAAAGAATTCTGTAGGGGAGCTATACAGGGTTAGATTGTCTGTTAATCCTGTATGAGGAATATAGCTGTTTTATTACTTGGATCTGAGGTGCCTTCTACAGTGGCAACTTGAGTGTAGGCATCTGTCTTGTGAGAAACAAAGACAGGACATTAGCTTGAAAAATTGTCTATTGTCTATTGACACAACTTATCCTACCCCTACTACAAAGACCATTTTACACAGGCAACATCCTTCCCCTCTTTGGACACGAAGCCTGACCCTAAACATAACTTTCGAATTCAACTCTATAGGGTTAATGTCTGCCTAATTCAAATGTGTGATGTGTAATTTCTTTAAAAGAATTAAATGCAGATTCAGCAAAATCTGGCATCAGGATTGGAAAAAAATACACCAAATGGAAAAATAAAATGATGACGACAAATGATGAAAATAAAGTTAAATGAACAATTGTCCACATCCCACTTCCTAAAGCTAAACACTATAACTACACACTTCCATAACATTATGATATCTTTACAATTACAAAGTGCTAAAGACTTGATATCTAAACACTAGCCTAAGCTAAATACTATATAGCTAAACGCTTCCCAAACTTAACACTTTCCAAAACTAAACACTTGTTATCTAAACATGTTAAAAGTTAAACATGTTTAGCATAAAAAAGTGTTGAGAAAAGTAATTTTGATAGGGGGTCCCGCGCATAATTTTAGGGTTTTGGGCAAAAAAAATAGGACAAAAACTGTCTAAATCTCATATTTAAAGGCCAAAATAATGGGTTAAAGGCCAAGGATCAGGTTAAAAAATGTATATATCATACCCTTGGTTGTTTTTAGCAGTTGGATGAGATCTATATCAATCTCTATAATGATTTATTGGTAAATATTGCCAATATTCTAATTTATGTTGAAAATAGCAAATATCACTGGCTCCAAATATATCAAATATCTAAAGTGCAATTAAATGCTCAATTTTGCTCGGAATTGTCCAATTTTCGGATATTGCTTAGTTTGCATATATATGTAACTGATTATGCAATATTAGCCAATTTTTGAACAGTGAATGCTATATGCGCAGAGAGCTGCGCAGGAGTCCATATTCAATGAGTAGCGATCAACCTTAACTAAGTGTTTAGAACCTAAACACTGGTGTTCAGGATCTAAACTCTGATTTAACAGTGCAGGATCAAGCCATATTTAAATACACATTTATCACTCAAGGCCAAGTACCAGTCCAATATGACAGAGGTTGCTAGGGACAGATGGATAAATTTTGATAACTCAATTTCCCAAAGAGCTATAAGCCAACTATTTGGCTGCAATAATTACTTTTTTGATTTGACTGAAAAAGGCCTAAAAATGCAATTGTAAAGCGGGTCAGTTATTCTATTTTTTTAAGACACCCTTCAAAGCATAGAAGAGGAACTATTCAAAGATGAAGCAGTTTGATGTTGTTGGCATATGAGAGAAGAGAGAGAGAGGGAATATATTTGCCACAGGTGATTTGGATCTTCCCATCCTAGCTCTTTCAATATTTGTTTTGCAGACAAATAAAAGAAACTCTCATTTTGAAGTCCATAGCATCACCAGCACAGCTATAGCACTGTGGGCTGTAACTGATTCTATTTTCCATGGAAGCTGCATGGAAGCTGTCTACAGTTATTAATGACTTACGGAAGTATCACTGTCAGAACTGCTCACTGTCCCACACATTTACAGTTCATCAGCTGATGCTTGGGGGAAGCCTTGGGAATAGCTGTAGAAAAGCTTCACCCTGTGACAGATCACAAGTAGAACGTGTGATATTACACCTTGTGGTGTAGCTGTAGTTCGTACTACAATTTACTGGCTGTACATGTCTCAGAGCCTGACACTGCTATGTCATTGATGCCCTTTATCATTATTCCTTACATATGTTTCAGTAGACAGATTTATGTTTGATGTTTGCAGTTCGCTAAGAAGTTTCCTGCCTATATAAAAAATCTTTTTAGGAAGCAACAACAGAGCTGCAGATGCCCTTGGATATATAGCTATTTCACAGTCTACACAATGAAAGGCCTAACTACTGTACTGGCCACAGCTGTAGAATTCAATGCCGAACAGAGGGAGGACTAGTGACACATAACCATCAGACCTTGTGATGTGTTAGATAGCAGTGTGTCTGTCTGTAGTTCCCTCCTACTGCAATCCACCTGCTGTACATGTCTGGGACTTTGTCACTGTTAGATCCTGTATACTCTTAAAGCCGGTGTTCCCTTGTAATTAATGTCTGCTCTACAATGCTGCTGACGGACAATGCTTGCTGTGGTTTAACATCACCCTGTGTCACACCACTGTAGGGACAATGGACAGGACTGCAGGATACATTGTAGCGTGGACTCTAGTAGAAAGTAAGACCTACTGAATGGTTGGTCTTTTTTTCTTTCACTGGATGTGGCCTGAGCTACAAAATAGTTTTAGGTATCTGATTTCTAAGAAAGAGATAGTATCATAAGAAAACTGCTAAGCATAGATTGCAAATAAAGAGATCAGGTGCTGCTGCATAAACTAATGATATTTACCAGATTACACATCCTTTTCATGAAGGTTGTAATTGGTGAATCGATGATCAGCAAATGAGGTCAGCACCTCGTAACTGTGGTCATTTAATCAGACATCTGTAATTAGCCTGCTTGCTAATTGCTATTAATTTTTTGTCATTTTGTTATCTTTTCCTTGTCCTCTATATGCCTCATATTAGATACTTTTTCCTGCCAGTCATACATAGTTTTTTTGGGGGGTATGTGAATTCTCTTCAGTTAACACTTATTTATATCAGAGCCCTGATTACCCCCCCATACCCAGTGCTGGTCCAAGCCCATAATTTCTTCATTTCATTAACCCCACTTTACCTCTCTAACTCTAAATCATGAGAATCCAAATAGGTTATTATCCAAAATCATGAATACCAGTTTTTGATGTCATCCCCCCTACATTGCTGTATTAAGCAAGCCATTGAAGATTTAAGAATATACAAAAGAACTCAAGTGAGTCTCATGAACGCCAGTCTGAGATATGTTATTCTATAAACAGCGTAAGGAAAACTTAGCTTTCTTTATGGGCCATCTAAACCTGCTTACCAGCATTTGGCTGTGTTGTGTTTTCTTAAAACTATATCTAAGCCATCTTTGAACTGTATACTCTTCGTTGTAGCACACAGGTTCCAACAGGGGAAAATGACATGAGCAGCAAAATTCTAGGGGAATATTCAAGCACAAAGGTAGTGATAAGTAACAAGGAATGGTATTAAATTTGATATCTTTGGATATATTAGAATAGTATACCTTTTGAGATACATTCCTTTCAAATCTGGATAGAATATGTGGTACAGTAGGCACATTCATCATGTTCTGAAAATTATCTTCACAGAGGTGGCAGTCATGAGAATAAGTACTGTACTGCAGTCACACTGCCTGCTGCACTTATACATCGTCAGTACACACCACCAGTGTTATATTGTGTCTGAGTAGTTGGTGTGAAATACTGATGAGCCCCGCGACGACCGAAAAACAATATTTGACGCAGAACCTTCTTTACCTAAATCTGAGCATATATCCTAAATGAGTTGGTGTGGTTTAGAAAGTTGACTTGTAGGGGCCTGAAAGGACAATAAAGTACATAGCGTTAGCATAACCATAACAGTAGACTCAACACCCCACTACTCTTCTCCACAGACCTCCAACAGGGAAGCCCGATGATGTCTCATGGTACCTTCCTATATCCTGTGGTCACACATGCCTTTAGGTTGTCGTGTAATGTTAGCATTCCCTGAAGAGAGAATCTGCTATAGAGCATATTTGGTTAAACAGCTTCACCTAACTGAGAGATGTACTGACTGTTAGCACAAAGGATGTGCCCCATTTTACTCACATACTTTGAGTGATGTGCATATTTGGCATGAAACATCTAATATTTTTATCATTTCATGACGCTGTTATTTTAGGTAGAGCTGAAAGGCTCCAAAGATTGTGCCAATTAAAGTACCTTCAAAGACGTTTTTATTTAATCCATTAATGCACTTTTCAATAGCTATAACTCATCAAATAATATATTTCAATTACCATATATATAATGTTTCAAATGTATGCATCAGGATTAGATGAGACGGCTTAGGTGTTTGCTGATTCGAAGATGGCTAAATTATCAATGCATGGTGCCAATCAATATTTTTCTCGTACAAATAAGACACAAACTTCCTGACAGTTAAATGTCTCCATCCACCACTGCTGTAATTACTAATGAGTTACTGTGGTACAAATCCTGGTAATCCTGGTAACTGTTTGTGCATTCAGATGAATTAAATTAGACAGCTTCAGTGTTTGCTAATTGGGAGATGATTATCAATGCACAGTGCCAATCAATTGTTTGCTGGAGCAGAATTGTAGCAGAATGTCATTGTAATGATGTGAGAGCAAAGAACTTAGGATTTCATCAATATCCACATAAATTAGCTTCACGAATTAAGTCACAACAAAAGAACCCTTCAGGAATTTCAAAGGGCAAACATAATCCATTATGCACCATAATGGGGGGGGGGGGAGAGAGGTTATCTATATGTTAATTTTTTGCCCCTTAGTACATTTCCATTTTTACTCAAATCCTACACTGACTGAGTGTGTGTCTCTATAGCTTTCTCACTTTAATAATATCACAAGACTATATACAGCTGGACACCAGTACTACCTTTAGTGTTGATGATCAATAAAACTTTTATTGTACACTCTGATATGCATGAGGCTACAGTGTGCTTCTGTCAGGTTCTCATTGTTGCCCCTGTCTGACCATCATAACCTGCACACAACACCTATTGTACTTTGTGAGATTGCCTCATACCTTGTGTCTATACTGGTAGTACCATTCAAGATTGCCTTATTACTTGTGTCTATACACTGTACTAAGACACACTATAGTGTGTGTTAGTAGCCACAGTCAGAAATGCTACAGGAATACCTTTATAGTGAAGACCAGGGCATTCTTTATGCATCATGCTGAGTCGTGCTGGCATCAACCAATGTTATGGCAATTATTTCCTTACATGTGTTTAAATTGCAAAACGACTAGCCCTCCATACATGCTTGATTATTAGGGTATTTAAAAACAAAAGCATTCAAACTTAGACTTGTGTATGTATTATTGTGCAGTGCCTAAGCAGTAGTGTCTCAGGTAAAGCATTGTTACCATGCCTGGAAGCCACTTCAACAGTCTTAGGGGTTTCATACAAAACTCATGTGAGATAAGCCCTTACTATTTCATTTCCCACACAGGATTAATAAACTGCACTGGACCCATTTGCAAAGGAAGTTATGAAATATACAAGACAATCAAAGTCAGGTGAAGACCATCAGTTTTTATACATCAGCTTTTGGTAAAAGACCTGATTTTCAACATTATCAGCAAAACCCATTCTTGGAGGGTATCCAAGGCTTATATGACAATCATATCTCATTACTTTACATTTCATAGGAGTTGTAATATATATATATTTAAAGTTATCATGTATGTCTCCAGTCACTGATCTATTTCACTTCATACTCCTAATGTAAATATAGAAGCCTTAGTCAGGCTTGTCTATATGCACACACTATTATATAGCCTTACAGTACCATATAGCTATGTATAGCTCCCTCCTTACAGACTACCTCTCATCATGAAAGGTGTCATGCCTGATATGTCATGACCAGAACATTGTAATATGGGGAAATGGCGATGGAAAAGAGAGTCTGGCATCAATGGATGGTGGCAAATTGGGACGGTCAAGTTGTACTGAGAGAAGGTGACAAAGCCCCCTCCCCTCCAAGGGATAGAGCTCAGACTTATAAGAAGACATAGGGGTCTGTCACCACATGCCACACAGCTACATCTCATGGGCACTTATATAGTAGACTTAGGTTGACATACTACAAATAGCTCTGCCCTATTATCTTATTACTTAGTCTGGGCAGGTTCATATCCTTAGTGGACAAAGAGCCCTTTGGGTGCTATTTCAGCACAGGCAGACAGCAAAGACGATATTTCAAATTGTTCTTTGATAAAATGTTGTGTACAAATAGATGATTTGTCAGCTGTTTACTAGTCCATCAAAGCTATGCATCACTAGTGCCCCCAGTCACTCATTTACAAACTAATTCATGAATAAATCATCCATCTACACTTAGCAGGAGAGCTGCTACAGTGGTTTCAGGAGGAAAGCTGCTATAGTGGCACTGGTACTTCATTAAGCAGTACCTGGTGTGAAATGTTATCTCAATTATCTGTATTTGAAGTAGTATATTTCCAGAGGTAAATGATGAAGGCATTTATATATGGATATATTCAGAAATCCCTTATGGCCAAAAACATTATAATATGCCATAATCCTAATTTCCAGGTTGGACATGTGTGTGTCAGTTACCTGTCATGCTCAGCAGCCATTAAAGGTTCTACTCCAACCGATCAGGGTTCAGTGGTGATAGCTGTCCTGAAGGAATAGAGGGGGACAGGGCAAAGCCTTGGTGGTGTGCTGTGCGCTTGCTGTCTGAGCCTGAGGGACCTTATGATTGGTTGGTACCAGTGGATGGCTGTGTTGGGACAGTCAGAGGTCACTAGAGTGAGGATTGGTGCTTAAGGTATTCATATAGACCAATAGTGTATACATATAGGTGTTTTTTTTTGCTGTTAAACCTCACTCCTCTCTTAGTTTACTTGAACAGTTTAAGAAAAATGTTAGTGAAATCCCAGCATTATCATCATTGGCTCCTGCATAAATATAATTATTTTAAAAAAAGTGTGTGTGGGTTCTGTTATAATACTATATACTGAGTTTTATCACTACGGAAAGGCATTGTACTGAGGCATATTTAGTACTGGCACCGTAGCTATCATTGCTTGTTCTGACTTGATGATACAGGTACAAAAATGGCATGGGGAAAAAACCACAAGGAGACATGCACTCCTGGGCCTCTAATCTTACACATGGTTCCTTTATCTTGTCTTGTCCTATGACGTTTACATGGAGAACACAAAGATGCATGGTACTGTTCTTAGCTGATTGTATTTTATACCCTTAGCATTATACCAGCATTGTTATTATGATATCTTTCCTCTCGGAAACAAAGGAACTATGCTTTGAGATGATATGACTGTCTATGATATAGCATATCCTACTGTTGCCTACAAACGCCTATTCTTCTTCTCTTCAGACAATTTGTTCCAAAGCCCTCAACCTCTGAATTACATTGATGATTTTTCAACTTGCCTCTGGGGGATCTATTTAGGGTTATTCAGGGTTAGATCATCTGTTAAGCATCTGACTGATTTACTACTAGGCTCTAATGCACCTGCATTAGTGTGTGCAGCACGGTAAAGCTATTGAGATATGTAGAGTAAGGGGAAGCTAAGTTAAGGAATAAACCCTTTTATAGGCAACTAGTTTTCTTGATGATTTCAGCCCTCTAAAAATATGAGCATAAAGTACCCTGAAAATTAAACAAAAAAGCCTCAATTATACAGTCAATATTTTGCCCCTCTACTGCTAATCTTGACACAGAGCCTGACCCCAAACTTCTAAATCTCATTCATGAATGAACAACCCATCTCCAGGGGAGCTACTGCGGGTTCCATAGGATTAGATAATCTCTTTAACATCCGGCACGGCCCAAGCATCCAACTTCTTTATAGGCTGGATGGAGGCTACCTCCTCAGAAAAGAAGTGACATTTAGATTCAGCTCCCTTAGGTAGTAAATGAGCTGGAAGCGAACCAGGGTTGTCTATTGACACAACCTATTGTTCCACAGCCTACAAACCCAAGTATACAGGCAATATTCAGCCCCTCTACTGCTAATTTGTACACAGAGCCTGACCCCAAACCCCTAAATCTCATTCATGAATGAACAACAGAAGAGTTACACCGGGTTCTGTAGGATTAGATAATGCCTTTACTAGCCGGTGCAGACAGGGCGTCTGACCGTTTTATTACCTGGATCTAGGCTACCTCCTCTGGGCACCAACTAAGCAGTTGTTTTTAGGATAGCCTGAGTGAGGGAAACACAAGGCCAGGACTTAACCCCTCAAGGGAAAAATGGTTTATTAATGCTTTGATGCATATAACTACATAAGCAGCCCATCTGTCTTCAGCCTCTGTCTACAGGTTCTCATCCATCCTCCCTATGGTTGTACAGACCCTGAGCACAATCCTGTAAACAATGTTAATTAATGATGTGTCTGCCTACAGAGGGAGCTACCCAGTGTGTGCAGCATTAGTTAATCCCTTTACCACCAGGGGCAGGGTGGTTCATGGGCGGGATCTAAGATACCTCCTGTCGGCCTGACCTTAACGTAAACAGCATTCTGAGTTAATCTGCGGCCTCTCGGTGACCTCGGGGTAGGGGGGTGTTCAGATGTAAGCATAACTTACTTAGAAGATGCTTGGCCCAGACTTAAACTCATTAAAGATATATCATCCAACAGTCGATAATGATGGCTACACTAATGATGAAAATGCCCCGAGTCTGTAGTGGTCATCTCAAGTATGTCATAACAGTGCAGTATCTTCCTAACTGAGAAGCACATTGGTTAGGAAGGCTTTTTCACACCTTTGGAAACATCTCATTTACTTTACATCCCCCAATCAGAGTATGTGGCAGGGAAGGCAACGTTCCCCATGTGTGGTTAGCCTCAGAGGTAATACCTTACAGCACCCTTATATATGTAAGTACAACCTGCTACTTCAAACAAAACGCCCACATGAGTAGACTTCTCCAATGATAGACCTTATCATGACTCCATCAGATCTGGGCTTACACTTATCAAAGCAGGAAGACCTGAAACCCTGGTATCAGTACAGGTTGGTAAATTGGCACAGGCCACTATGTAGGATGAGAGGGAGTTCTTTAACCCTTTAAGGACAGCAAAACCAGAGATGGAAGTCTGTGAAGTGACTACCCTTTTCAGCTAACCCATTCCGGACACTGCCCCATGCATGTTCAAGTGTTGTTTAACATATGTTTCATGATTCAATCTGTGTAAAATGCCTGACCCACTGTTAAAAATGTCAAGATAATTTTTCACAGGTCCATCATCACGTAAAACGTATCATGCAATGAGTAAAATGAGAAATGATTATACTTTTTTCTCAGATGACTCTTTCTCATTATTACGCATGTTCTACTTGCATCGTTTTAGAAAGGGGGCTCTTTCTCCAGTGACCATTGTGAACCCTTCTGTATAACGTCTACTAGTGAACCAGGTGCAGCCTTTACAAAACTCTCCTGCTGCATAGAAATAGGGAGGCATTGGGAAAGGAACTCTTTTGAATTGAAGGGCAGTAGCGAAGACCATTTCTTTGAAATCAGAATCTGTGAAATGTTAGGCACAGGGAAGAAACATGTCAAAGAAGCATCCCAAGTGTCCTCTCTATGAAGTATTATCTTTTACTACTTCTTGGCAACTAGATTAAAATCGTCCCTTGTACTCTACGAACTTCTTGCCAGCAATAAAATTCAACAACAACAACAAGTGTCAGTGCAGTGTTTTGTGCATGACCTGCTTGAATGGTTGCTGAAATACAAAGGTTGATTATAACCATATCTACACTGCGCCACTCCCCCTCATACATTGGACAGAAGGAATTGCCTAAGACATTTTTTTTACACGGCAACAACCATGGTTCTTGTGAAAAAGCCTATACTAGTTGATATAGGAAATGAAGCGCTTTACATTCCTTGTCATTAAAACATAATGTGCGAACTATCAGGGTGATATCTGTCTCCTCTGTATTTTAGCCAGTTTGGAAGAATTCATTAGCATTCATGTGTATTTGATGTACACTTAATATATTAAAGAATACCTCTTTGCTTGCTTCACCTCGAAATTAAGGGTATGCAAATAGCTATTTGACAGTTGCTGAACCTTATTTGCGATAATACCACTTTACCCAATCATTTTTTGTTTCTTCCCTATAGCTGTTTGAATAGGATACTTACTTTAAAAGACTATAGACTATGGTAACAAACTGCAACAGTCATGGTGGGGATGATACATTATCGCATTTCATGATCAGCTGTGCTATTTGACGATAAAGTCAAAGCAAAGACAAAAGATAAAGAGATTTATATTGAGAAGTTATATTTCTTCATCCTCCTTATAAATCCTTCTAACATCTTGTATTTTCTCATGTGAAAGGCTTGTCATCCAATTCCTGTAAATGACCAATTAGCTGTTCCTTGCACAGCAGTAGGCCTCAGACAGTCATTGTGACTGGGAAAATGGCCTCGAGGCAGGGAAAATGAATGGTACACAAATTATTCCTTGGCAAACTTGTTATGAGGGGACCTCACTATAAATTTTCATACTGACAATTTCTGATAATTGGGTCTTATACATCTCGACCAACATTCCTGAAAAATCATTCAAGCTATCAGAGAATGTAAAGAGAATCTGTAGCTGTACAGGACAGTGATGTACTATAGTGCTCTCAACCAATATAATGCCCCACTGTCAATCCCTATTGAAACTAAATCCTAGTCTTGAGAAAACATCACACAAAGTTCTGCTTCCCGTGCTGTGGCACTCATCTGATTGTAGAATTTGAGCTCTAGGAACCAAGCTGGATTTCTCTCCTGTGCAGAAGCTGCTATTGGGATCCATTTTCTGCAGAAAACATTGGGGTTGTGTAAATAATACCAAATATGAGCAAAAGAGCTTCAATTATAGTAGAATCATATTGATTTTCATTGATTTTAAAAAAGTACAGCCTACAGGATATATAGGTCTGGGCGTGAGGAAAAATTGTCACTTGCAAATTTGCTGTAATTGATACAAGAAACTTCTTCCCCTGAAATTACAAAACAACTCCTGACTTGTTTAAAACCTTCCGAAACTCTTTTGTTCAAATAAACATCCAAAGGAAAAAGAGCAAAGTCAACACAAAGTAAATGAAGGCAGAATATTGGATGAAGCATCAATATATAGTCAGAATCTTTAGCTCCTCATGAGGCGTAACTTGTAACTTCTCTGAACATGTTTCCTGCCTAGTTCTCTAATAAAGGTTCTTGGCTAACTGCAACTGTTAAGCTTACTAGACTAGCATAATCAGATTCTATATAGACCTTTCAGCATGCTGAAAGGTACTGATTCTAGAAATGTTGAAAAAACTTACTAAATCTCAATTTGAAAACTGGCGATACTACTATTTAATTAGGATGAAGAAGGTAGGGGATGAGCTAGGCAAATGCATTAGATAGGGAGAAAGAGAGAGGGAAGTGTGACGCTAAAACTGTAAGTATGTGTGAGTAAGTTCATGCGTCGGATACATATAATGTGTGGGCATGATGCAAAAGTGAAGTTAGTGAGTTTGTTCTAAAATCAATTTTAATCTTGTGCAGGAAGCATAGCCTGCAGTCACAGACGATGATGCCTCAGCTGGTAATAATATCACCTGGTGAAGAGAAAAATCAAAGATTGAAGCAGATGAGAAAAAATTCGTTTTTTCATCAAACCAACTTGTAGCGCTGCCCTAGGCATATTTGTTTATAGGTTCACATCCAGTGCTAGCAGCTGTTTATCAAAATTCTGGGTCGATTCATTTTTCTTTTCACTATTGATGATAGAGGTGGAACAATGCCCACTGTCAGGCATCTAGTCACATGGTCCCTAGGTTATGCCTGGGGGCTACAATAACAGGCATATCCTGTTACATTATTTATTAGTAGAGAAATGTACTTTCCTCCCACACATTCCCATTTTCCTGGTAAAGCTGTGAATACATTTCTACTGTCACTTGGAAACACTAATGAAGAAGCAAGTTGAATACCAAGAAAGGATACACAAGGGAAAAGGTTTTATTCATGGACAATGGTCTGAACCCCACTATCTGTCTTAACACACATTACTCTATCTTAATGAATACATCCTTAAATAGTATTGGATGCTGAATATTACAAAAGCATACAGTGACACGTGTTTGCTTCAGCAGTATTATAATATGATTGTTGATACATTGCCCAGTGTTACTGGTTGTGAACATTATAAATGCTACTGTATCTGTCCCATAGTATTCACTGTTTAGCATGTGATGTTTTGGCAAGTCTGTTCTTTAATATGAAGTGACAGTATAAGTTAAATTCAGTTTAAAGGAAACAAAAAGTCTCTTAGTTAATCTTAGGATGACAGATATATTTCATGTTTTGAAGGTGATTTTTTTGAGTCGCTCAAGATTGATTGATTGATTGATTGATTGATTGATTGATTGATTGATTGATTGATTGATTGATTGATTGATTGATTGATTATTCATTTATTTATCCTGTCAAACTGTGGGGTCAGGCCCCGTTGGCGAATGGCAGCTTTTGTTGTAGCATATGTAATATGTTACATATATTTGCCTTAAAGGCTAGTTATACATTTACAATTCTTATTATAGCATATAATATGACATATTGAGAACCCACACCCACGTTAGTGGGATTTGGGTCACCAAAACATCATTTTCCCATGATGTTTTTGGGAAAAAAAAAATAGAGATCATTTCTCTATAATACAAACAGATAATTATCTAGTTAGGCTGATGTTATTTGCCTAAAGGATGATGTTGTTTCCTTTAATGGATGATGTTATTTCCAGAAATAATGATATGGGATGATGTTGTTTCCCATGGACTGATGGTATTGTCCAATTTTGAGTATGAACTTTTTATGAGAAATTTCTTCCTAAGCTTGAGTGATGGGGTAGGGGGTGTGAGTGAAGAGAAACAAAAATACCAATTTTACAGTTTTATGGGGGGGGGGCCCAAACGGTCCTTGAACCTTTTCTTGTTCCAGCTCTGGAATTTTACATTTTCTATAATATTTCTTGTATCCTCTTTAAAGGAGTTCCAGAGCGATGGTAATCTGAATTCTAGACTTTTCCTATAGAAGGGTTTTTTTGGCCTTTTTATGATTAATAGTTTGCCATCATGGGCTCTTGTCCTGATGTCTCTGGTATCAATCCAGCTGTCATCCTTTGAAAGATTAAAAGCTGATTGACTTAGATGCATCTCTCTTCTATCAGCAAGGGTATTAACCTTAAGCTTAGATAATAAAGGGGCTTCATGGAATTCCTCCTTATTATATGTGGTCTTTAGACCCCTGTTAAAGGCTGTTTGAAGGTTTTCCAAAATGGTTTTTGGAGCTACATCATAGAGAGTGTCACCATAATCAAGGCTAGGGAGTATCATGTGCTTGAGAACCTTTTCACTAGCTGCTGTGCTAATTTTTCTTCTATACCTCCTGAACATATGTGTTTTGTGATTTATATTTCTGTTTACCCCTTTAACATGTGCCTTAAAATTTAAATTAGTGTCTATAGTGATGCCTAAATACCTATAAGTGTATGCCTTGGTTAGTGGAGTATTATCTAATTTTATGGCTATTTTTGGCATCTGTTTCAACAAAGCGTCAGTCCCCAGATTCATAATTCTAGTTTTTTTAGCATTTAATGAGAGTTTATTTGCCTTACACCATGTATCTACCTTAGCTAAATCCTGATTAATAGTTTCTTCTACCTGTATGCTATGCTCACCATTTGGGAGATAGATAACGGTATCGTCAGCATAATGTTGACACAGCATATCCTGTAGGACTGAGCCTAAGTCGTTAATATAAACAATAAAGAGTAGTGGTCCCAATACTGACCCCTGAGGTACTCCGCAGGAGACAGGATGTGGGTCTGATATAGAGCCATTTGCTTTGGTAGTTTGAATCCGATTTGTGAGATAATTTACTATTAAATTTATGGAGTTAATTTTGAAGCCTAATTTGGATAATTTATTTTTTAGTATGGTGTGATTTATTGTATCAAAAGCTTTTCTGAAATCCAAAAATATTGCTGTTGTTCCATTGTCATTATTTGATTCTCTATAAATATTATTAGTGAATTTGGTGAGGCTGTGAATTGTAGATCTGAAAGGCCTAAAACCATCTTGATTTTCAGTGAGAATTTTGAATTCCGTTAAATATTCCATAATTTGTTTGTGTAAAATTTTTTCAAGGATTTTTGATGGTAAGGGTAATATTGATATTGGCCTGAGATTATTGACGTCTGAGGGGTCCCCCCCCTTGGGGAGGGGAGTAACTACTGCTTTCTTCCAGCTATCTGGGAAGACACAGCTTTCTATAGCAAGATTCATTATAAACATGATATGTGACGACAGACCCAGCATTGCATCTTTTAGGACACTAGTTTTCACTCCCAATATGCCTGAGGGTTTTTTATTTTTTATTTTCCTAATTATTTTTATACACTCTAGTTCTGTGACAGGGGTAAAAGAGAAATGCTCTATGTAGGGTTCAGGTTTATATGTCCATGGTTCTGAAAGGTTTTCTGCTAATTTAGGGCCGATATTTGCAAAATATTGATTTATATAATTGGCTGTATCTTCATTATTTACAGGCAGATTTGTATCATGGTGTAATAGACTGAAGGAAATGTTTTTTGGCTTGGGGTTTACTATATTGTTTATGGCTTTCCAGTATTCTTTTGGGTTATTTACATTATCATCTATTTCTTTATTGTGGTATTCTTCTTCCGCAATTTTGTTTTGTTTTTTCGAAAGATTCTGAAGGTATTGTTTAATATTGTAATCATCTTGGGTGCCTGATTTTTTAAAACGTTTTATTGCATCATTTTTATCCTTTATAAGTGCCATTAAATTTGCATCTAACCAGGGTTTTTTCTGCTGTTTAAAATTAAATTGTTTCATTTTACAGTTTATGTCTAAGACATGGTTTATTGCGGCAATAAACATATCCCATGCTACTTCAGGAGAGGTAGATATCCAGAAATTATTCCAGTCTAGGTTCTTAAGACTATTTATGAACTGCTCTTTGTTATATAGCCTATAACTGCGTCCTATAAAAGACAAAGGCACCTTTTGCACAGGGATGTGCTTTCTGGTGACAAAAATCATTTCGTGATCACTTATACCACCCACAGAGCAAGCTCCAGAGGAGCTAATATGTTCACAGTTTGTAACAACCAGATCCAAGATGGAGTCCTTTCCTTCCCTGTTTGGATTATATCGAGTGATATCTTTAATTAGTTGCCTTGCTCCCAAACCTGCCATTATGTTTCTTAATTTATCCTGGTTAGGATTAGCATTAAGGAAATCAATATTAAAATCCCCCAGCATGAATATCTCTGGATATTTATCCGAGTCAATATCATTAAAAGATTTTTTCAACTTATCCAATGCATTCACCACATTACCATTAGGGGGTCTATAGACATTTCCTATCACAATCCTTCGCATATTAGCCTTAGAAATAACTGTCCAAATAACTTCAAGGTCTGGATTGCTTACATTATGCATTGATAATTCAGAGCTTGAAGTCAGACCATATTTTACATAAGTTAGCAATCCCCCAGCATCCTTGTCAACCTGTCTGTCCAGCCTTGACATGGAATAACCCTCAATTAACACATGATTATTGGACACCTCCTCGGACAGCCATGTTTCAGAAATAGTGACACAATCAATGTCTGAATCTACTATATAATCTCTCAATGTACCAATGTCATGGTAAATGCTCCTGGCATTTAAATGTACAAAATGTTGGCCTTTAACCCCTTTAAGGTCAAGTTGTATAGAAGATAAAGCGAAGCATTGAAGAACAAAGGTAATCAAACATATCACACATTTTCAAGATCAACAATTACATACCTGTAAAAGCTTTACATTATACATGGGAAGACTAGACAGTCACTAAAAAGTACAAGCCAGGCGTACAAGTCTTCAGAGTAAATTATGCTTTGGAAATTCTATAACTTACAATGCCAATGTATGCCTAGGAAGAACCATATAAAAGACAGACATTTTGTGATAATACTGTACAGAAAATATTGAAGTCTGACTCTTTCACAAAATGTAAACCTTTCCTGAAGTTAATGAGAAAGTGCATTCTAAATTTCCACTATTTGACTGGACTCCCTAAAGAGGGGAGGCATTCTGGAGGTAACCTGGACTCCCTTTTGAAGCTGTAGGGGGGATAAGAATTGTCTGTGTAGGGGGGATAAGAATTGTGTTCCCAACATAATTGAAACCCTACACAGTACAGTTGAGATTAGTTTCTCACCAACACCTATTCTGTAGATTGCTTGTCAACTCTTCGAGCTACTTTCCATTATGATTCCTGGAAGTGTGAAAACTGTATTGAGACTTCCAAATAACTTTCAAATGATCCCAATGCAGGCTACAGTAAAGAATGCAGTGCCTGGTGCCCACAGCATTACCTAATGCTACTCTCACTAACACCACTAACCTTTTAGATGGACGTCACACACCCCTGGGCCCAGAGTAATTCTTGGTAATGTAGCACATGGGTAGACATGAGGAGAAGGAAATACTAGTTTCATTCCAAAACTTTCCTGGACTTATTCATTGGAGGGCTTAATGACATATGTAGAAGCAGTACATTTGTTAGTCAATGTCTAAAGTGAATAAGCACTGTAAGGTCAAATTGCTAATGGAACCTAAGAAAATTCATTGGGGACAATTTTTTTTTAAAGTGTTTTATTGGCTTAAAATAATACAATTACAGAGAATGCATTATACCTAGCTACCGTGCATTGCGTTTTTTACGCTAGGGCCCTTTAAGTCGCTATTTAAAGTTACATAAATGCTTTATTTTTTAATGCCTTGTTCCTTTATCACAGAAAGTGATGATGAATATGAAATATTTGACAGATTCTGTCTGACCCTTGATTGATGCATTTATCACGATCAATTAATGACTATGGAGTTAAAATCTTAAATATTCCCTTCATAAAAATATGCAGAAGTTGCACTTTTGCATACTAATTGGAGCCTGGCTACTGATTACCCTGTTGACATTAGAGGATAGACCCAAGCACATAGACCAACCTGAAGTGATTCAAGAAACCCTGCAGGTATTGTCAGCTGAAGCGAACATGGGTGAACAGACGAGGGCTGTGTACCCAATGATCAGTCTCACATAGTACATAGTACCTTAAAAGCTTTTTTTCAAATTTCTTTTTGGCCTTTTAATCTGCTATGAACTGGATTTTAACCCTAAAATTACCATTCAGGAAAATCCGTACTAATTTATTGTAATTTCAGGACCATTTGAAGTGTCGAAACCTTTGCTTAAATAACATGATATGATTGATTATATTAAATGTGTTGTTTCATTGATTAACTAAAGTCTATCAATTAGCATGTTTAACCCTTTGTTTTTTGACTTTCTAATGTATCTAAGATATAGCCAGGGCTTGAGGTCAAGGACAATCAGTCTGAGACATGGGGGCACTTTCAATGAAAGGATGTGACTAAAAGGGCTAACCCATGTAGGCCAAGATAATCAGATTTGGTACTGACCTTTAAGCACCCTGAAAGGTATCAACTCATGGAATTTAACACAAATGAATTAGTATCTTTTTTTGGAGCAGGACTATGGATGGTGAAGATGGCTTTGGATTTAAATAATAACACAAGGGGAAAGGGCAGGACAAGGGGAAAAGCATATAATTTGAGAATCTCATATACACATTCATGATGATAAAATATGCAAATAATGTGCAAACTCTAGACAAGAAAAAAATTACAGTAACTGGTTAATAAATAATTTACTGAATGCAATATTACTGGTACTGTCACATAGAGCCAGAAAAGGCTGTCCACGGCACAATACAGAATGCACTGATTCATTTAAAATGACTCTCTGTGCATGCAATGTGTAAGTATTCAGCCTTAATTAGACCTGTAACAATGTACCCTCTTGTCCCTGCACAATGCTACATTCTGTAGATTACTTATGGACGACTGGACACTTCAGGTACTGAATAACTGCCATGTAGGGGCCTTATAGATGGGAGGACACTTGTATTGTATAGGACAGCAGATACAGAGGTAGAGGACACATACTGCCCACACTTATAAGGGCATGTGAGAAAGTATATATATATATATATGTACAGTTTAAGAGCACTCTGATATTATTGTCAATTATATTTAGCGTGTAATAACTGACTATGCAGTGCAATCTATTCAATATTCTTTCCCAGAATTCAGGTTACTTTCCAGTCCACTCAGAACAACAATGTATATATGTAAATCAAAAAACTGCACTCCATTTACTGTAAAGCAATTTAACATGTAGCAGTTTCAACCTGGCTCCAATCTACAGCATTCTTCTTTGGAAATACAGTATGTATATAGAAAGTTAATGTTATTTAGGTAAATATCAAACCTACTTCTTAATGAATCATCTAATGCAAAACCACTGGCTGTATTTGACACTCACATGTCAAACTATATGCTTACTCAAGGATCTGCTTTCTGTATGCATTTTACTTATATTTACATTATATAACCTTGGATGACAAGGGCTAACATTGCAGACATTAAGCTTTTCAAAGGAACACAGGTTGTCAAATCTATCCTAGTCATGCCTTTGTGTGGTGTTCCGATGGACATGTATATGACTATTAATGATCTGTGAATCATTACTTTACATTAGTGTCAGTGTAATGGCCTCAGGTTCCATGTACCTCTCCTGCTGGACATGTTTTGTGGTATGTCTTGTAAAATCAATGATATTGCTTCTCCAATATTTATATGTGATACATCATTGCTCTTCCACAGTACCAACACAGCACTTCGGCATTGTATTCCCTCTTCGTTATCGTTATCATATATAGTTGGGAATAATGGAATAAATGTAATATAATCTTACCTTGAATTCAAGAATACAAGATTGAGAGGCCTTACCCTTTAGGAAAATTTGAAATGATGAATTGACACAGTAATTTGCAACGCAGTCAATTTCTTTTATTTGACAAATTTGTCTATACAAATATAGAAAGGTAGAGCACATTGATGGGCATTATTAACCACATATTCTGAAATATCTTGCTGCCCTGCATCAGTGTTTTTGTGAGAAGCCTCTGAAAACCAATTATGCTAGCTTATACTTCATTCTATAACTATGATTCATTTTACAACTATGATATCAGAGTTAGCACTTTCTAAAACTGATTATTTACAGATAAGGTCAGTTTTTTTCGGGTCTATTTCAAATTGAAGACTTGAGCAAGTATATTATGGTAATTACCCAAACCAAATTACCATGGATACATTACCAGCTTTGCTGCTTTGAAGTCTTCTTTTAATCTAGTTATCTACAAGCCAGAAACCCTATCATGTCATATTGATCAAAATTACTGATGTATCAAGAAATACAATAACCCTTAACCAATAACTGTTATCTTATGCTGGACAAGTCTGTTCTTATCTGCATTACAATTCAAGAATGAAAGGTACATGTTACCAAATGCAATCAGAGAGTAACAGGTCCAATGCTTAATATGATTCCCTTGCTCTGACAGCTTGATCACAAATGTCAGTAGTATTATCTCATGTGTTTTCAGAGCCACTGCCCACACTGAAAATATGTCATAAAGGTCATCATCAAAGCCAAAATCCCAAACATCCTGACATACAGCTTTACTTTACAGCCTCATGGATGGTGAATGCTGAAATAAACCACCTAAATACAGCTCCTGTTCTTCCTTTGTATTTGTATACCCATTCTGTGCCCTCTATTCATGTTCTTCTATACATAGTCTTTCTAATTAGTGTTCTTTTTATGTATTGTGATGGCATTTCTTCTGCTTTTGAATAAGTGTGCTGGTTGTTTTTGAGTGCTGCTGGTTTCTATGCCATGTGTGTTACAGCCTCAGGACATAGACAGAGGCAGAGCTTCAACAATCTAAATTCCCTATTATTCACAAATCTATTTCCATATATATACATATATTTTAATAACATTCACTCCTTTAGGCTAGTGAATGTTTTTTTGCCTGTCATAGATGCAGTGCTCACTCCAAGGCCCTATTGACACAAGACACTACAGTGATAACGCCTCATACAACCAATGTCTGCTGACACTGATAGGTCAACCTTGAATCCTACATGTAGATTGATCTCTAACACTGCTCAGCTTTTAGCCTTTTAGAATTAACAAAGCCTTGGCTGGCTTATATAAATATGTCCTACAGAGATTGTGAGTTAATTTACAAATTTGAAGAACACATTTGAATTTAAAATTTCAAATGTTTTGAAAAACACATTCGAGAGAACAGAATTTCATAATGTAGAGGGTGCAGTGATGTATTTATGTTTAACTCAATGCTTTTAGTGCATGAAGTGAACCATCTATGGAGTAGAAGAACACAATGACTCATAATAAAGTATTTCACACCGGTCTGAAAGGCTCCAACAATCCATGTGTGGACATCGATACATAGACTGAGGACCTCACATGTACACATACGTCTCACATTTTAGTGTCACATTACAGAACTAACAAAAATCTGTCACAGAAAGCTGCACTCTCTAGTTTGAATATATCTTATGGCAATTTTTGAAAAAGTTCATTTATTTGAGCTCCTACCAAAGTGTTAAGTGTGTGTGTTACTAGAATTTGTGTGTAGGCTTTGAGAGTGCCCAGAGATGGTCCAGTACCATTAGGGGGTTCATGCAGCCTCTAATAGCAGCGTGCAAGAGCCATTAAAGGAATTCTCTGGATTCACCACTGACACCCAGGGGACAGCCTAGGTCCACTCATCTTCAAGCACACACCCGGCTGCAGCATAGCCATTCAGTGGTGATAGATCTGCTCGGAGAGTGGAGTTTGAAGTAGATGGGTCTTGGTAGATCAGATATAGCTAGTTTTCTGTGCACAGGCTCACTGAGCCCTAGAGCCCTAAGGATTGGTGGATAGTGGAGTAAGCTATGTTGGATATTTCTGCTGTTGGAAAGTGATGAATTTTGGTGCCAAACATTGCAGCAGCAGTTGTACAATTAAGCTGAAAACTGCTGCCTTTTCATTAATTGTTCAATTGTAAGGAAACTACAATATATAAAGAAGTCTCTATAGACACAAGATGCACTTCCCCTCTATTGCTGTTTGGAAGCTAAAGCATGACCCTTAACCTCCAAATAACATTAATGAATAACCGGCCTGTCTCTTGGCCAGCTATATATGATAAGATAATTCCTTTACCAAAAGGGGTCTTGCAGCCTTACTGCCTGCATCTGAGTCCCTCCCATTGACCTCAGGCTGTTTGTCATTGAGGTATCCTGATTGAGGAGAGTATAAACCCTGTAAGGGTTACATCTTGTATCAGTACCCTAAACCCCATTACTATATGAGCAACCCAATTTCCCCCGGCCATTGCCTACAAGTTCTCCTTGATCCTCCCCCTGCATTATGCACATGGAATATGAACCCTAAATAACCCTAATTACTGACTGGTCTGCCTATAGGAGAAGTTGTGCAGGCTATTGCAGCATTAGCTACTCCCTAGACGCCAGGGCCTTGTTGTTTTATTGGATGTATTCAGGGTACCTTCTATGGGCATGGCCTCAGGGAAGGGTAAACTGCATTTTACAGCAGAGGAGTCATTGTACAGTCTCCCTGCGGTCTTCAGCCAACCAAGCATCATATATCTTAGCATGAAAGAGTCTAAATAAAAATGTAACTGCATAACTTAATACATCATCTAATTGTAAATAAAGATGGCCGCATCTGCCCATAGAGAACAAATTATTATAACAATCATACTGTATCACCTCTTTGACAATGGTTAAGCAGCTGTTTTTTTTATACTATACCATGTTATAAATATGAACCTGGTAGCTACAGATTTTTGGGGTGGAGAGTTGAGGAATGTGACTCATGGCAGCTCAGGATGGAGCTGGTTTCCTGTGAGCTTGGTGTCTAAGCCTGAGGGACTAAGGAAGTGGTAGGTAGCAGTGTAGGGACTTAAAGGGGTCACATAAGTGAGGATTGGTGTGTTAGACATCTATGCATATCTATCTATAATGTATATGGCATTGCCTGGATGGTAACCTGACTGAGGCTTGGCTTGTAAGAGATCTATGTATACCTATCTATAACCTTTCCAAGTTCTACTAGCCAAGTGTGAGGTTTTAGTGGCATTCACAACCTATAGGCCCCTTTTCCAGTCCTGGAGGTTTGTGTGTGAACTTGATGAAATGGTGGCTGACAGCAAGAAAGCTATGCCTGGCCAGTACCCATTTGGCTATCATATTATACCACAGTCCCCTTTGGCAATTTGCCAATGTCTGGCCCAGAAGATATGATTCAATTCAGATTTTTTTTTTTATTCTAGATGCAGTCGTACACCTTCCATCTTGTGTAGGGATCTTTGAATTGACTAATAGAAAACTGAATGTAAAAAGGGCAAAGGAAGGATGTCAGTAATCCACAACTCATATTGAGTTACTGTCAGTGAGGATTGATCAGGCTATACTTCATGTCAGTATCAAATTCTCTGATCACTGATTGCCCCTAGAGTCCTGCTATCGTCTTGCTCTTTCACATATAATTCTCCTAGTGAGTCCATAACAAACAGCACTGCTAGTGAAGCAGAGTTAGTGGACAACATAGAAATATGTTGTAAAATCAATCAGTGCTACTATATTAAAGTTACCAAAGTAGGCTGTAGTGTCAAGTATAATGTCTAGTGTGCACAGTGTATGTTTTCAGCAGTACTGCAGTCCTCTGTCTTTAAAGCCCCAGACACAGAGACTGCCTACACCAATTGTGAAAAAAAAAAAAAATCAATTTGTTTGTTTATTTTGCTATTCAAAGATGAAGCAGTTTGATGTTGTTGTAGGGGCAGACATATAAAAGATAGAAGGAATGTGTTTGCCATTGGTTATTTGGAAGTTCCCACTCTAGCTCTTTCATTATTTATATAGCGGAGAAGGAAAGGTAATTCCTCCAGTCAGAGGGAATTTCAGAAAACAGCCAGCCAGGCTATAGCTGTAGCTGATTCTATTCTTCACAAAAGGCTCCCTGTCAGAACTGTGTACGACCAACACACTGACAGGCACTGCTACATCATGAATACCCTTTAAGCCAGCATATTCTTGTCATTATAACCTGTTATACACATAATTTGATTGACTTACATCAGATGTTTACAGCTTGCTGTGAAGTTTCTTGTCTGTAGAAGAAATAATTTGAGGAAGCAATGACAGAACTGCAGATGACTTTAGATGTATAGCTATTTCACAGTCTACATGATGATAAGCCTAACTACTGTACTGGCCACAGCTATAGACTTTAAGAAGGGACTACACCAATGTTACTCAAGCTGAATACAATTGATGGTATTGTTCTACTTTCAGCAGGGGTAGTTTGGAGATACTGAAAAAGAGTCCCCAAAAATATGATCACCAAGCAGAGTTTTTGAGCAGAGGTAAATTTTCTTATAAACCTTTTTTCTTTGCTTTTGCAATCTTACTGTTTATCTGGGTCATCATAGACATAGGCCAGTCTAAGTGTTTTGTCTTTGTCTACGTGTCTGATACTATTATATGGGTTAAAACATACTAATACAACAATTCCAACTGAAACTTTAACAATCCAGCACTGCAATCACCCTTTAACAGCTGTTTAAGCCAGCATTTTCCCATCACCCACCATACCTCACAGTAACAGCTCATCAGTTGATGCTTGTAGGCTGCAGCATTACCTGACCTTGTGTCACATCAGAGGGAGAACTAGTGACACATTAACATCAGACCTTGTGATGTTGTTGGACTGATTGTGTGTCTGGCTTTGGTTCCCTCCTACTGCAATACGAAGACTGTACATGCTTGGGACATTGACACTCTTACATCCTATGATTCTACTCTAAAGCTGGTGTTCCCATGTCGTTGTTGCCACCTCTACAATACTGCTGATAAACAATGATTACTATGGCTTTACTTGACCCTGTGTCACGTTGCTGTAGGGACTATGGATAGGACAGCTGAAATATTGTAGCATGGACTCTAGAAGAAAGTAAGTCCTACTGAATAGTCAGTCTTTTTTTCTTTCACCGGATGGGTCTTGAGCTACAGAGTTGTCTGATTTCTAATATATCATATGTTTATCAACAGATTACACATTCTTATCACAAGGTCTGTAATTGGTGATTCATCAATCAGCAAGTGAGGTCAGCAGCTATTGATGACTCTCATATTATCAAACATCCATGGTTGGCCTGCTTGCTATTTGCTATTCATAGGAAAGAGGAACCTTATTACATCAATACTGTCATAAGACTCAATTTGCTTTTTCCATTTGGTTACCTCCTCCGCGACCTCATATTGCATACTTGTCACAACTTGTACTAACTACTTGTAAATGGCTTGTAAATGGCTAACCTAAATGATTATGGAAACTGCCTTATCATGGGTGTGGGTTGGACAGGTGTAGCCCAGGCGATATGTGAAATAATCGTGCAAATGGTCCTAGAAGCGTGAAATCAGACACGCTTGAAGTCCACATGTATAAGATGAATTTCAGAGTTAGAGCCATCCAAAATAAGCATTATTGAATGTGGGGCGGCCATTTTGTTTTAGCTTCACAGAATCTGTAAATTGTCCCAATAACCCCATTTTTTTCGGTGCATAACTGTGGGAAATGGGTCAATTGATCATGTCAAGCTTAAAGTCCATCTCCATCTGATGAACCTCACACTTTGAGCCATCCGAAAAACCCACAATATCAGGCACGGCGGCCATTTTCTTCTGCCATCACCAAACCATACCAATATACACATAACCTTCATCTGACCTACAAGAAGTTATAGAATAGGGCCAAAAAGGTCAGTTACTCATGTCATGCTTAAAGTCCATGTCCATATGATGACTGCAAGAGTTGAAGCCACCTGGAAAACCCATTATTAAAGCCATGGCAGCCATTTCGTTTGGCCATCATTAAAACTGTATCGGCAAACACATTATCTTAATTGAAGGTAGGTGTAGGTCTATGATTAGGAAAAATACTTCAGTTTGACATGTCATGTTCAAAGCCCATAGCATTACCATAAATCTGAGCATTGGAGCTACCCCGTGAATTGATTATTAAAGCCATGGCAGCCATTTTGTTCTACCATAATGAAATCCCTTTCTTGCTTTAATTGTTCAACATTTTGGTCTATTATGTGGACAAACTGTTCTGTCAATCATGTCATGGTTAAAGTCCATGTCCATATAATGAATGTCAGACTTGCAGTTACCCATAAAACCCATTATTAGGCCACTTGCAGCCATTTTGTTCTCCCATCACCAATACATACCAATTTCATCGGACCTAGAAAGAGGTATCATATTTGGAAAAATAGGTCAGTCAGTCATGTCATACTCATTGTCCATGTCCATATAATGAATCCCAGAGTTGGAGCCACGCTGAAAAACTATTATCACAGCCATGGCAGCCATTTTGTGCTACCATCATTATAACCATTATATGCCTCAATAACAATTAAATATATCAAGCTGACACAACTGTTCTGTCAGTCATGTCATGCTTAAAGTTCATGTCCATATGATGAATCTCAGACCTCCAGTGACCCAGAAAACCTATTTTTACAGCCCCATCAGCCATTATGCTCTCCAATCGTGAATATAACAATATACACATTCTCAGTCCTACAAAGAGGTATAATATTGGGACAAATAGGTCAGTCACTCATGTCATACTCATAGCCAATGTCCATATAATGAATCACAGAGTTGGAGCCGCCCAAAAAAACTATTATTACAGCCATGGCAGCCATTTTGTTCTACCAGTATTAAAACTCCCATTTTTTTCATTTACCCAACAAGTTAGTATATCATGTGTGTAAAATTTGTTCTGTAAGTGATGTCATGCTTAAAGACCATGTACATATGATGAATCCAAGAGTCGGAGCCAGCCAGAAAACCCATTTTTACAGCCATGGCACCCATTTTCATTTGGCATCATTGCAACGTACACATTATCTTTACCGAAGCCAAATCTTTATTAGAGCAATGCCATGCATCACAGCATTTCACAACAATGGTAATTATTAGCAGTTAAGTCTTAATAATATCACATAATGTTAGAAAAAAATGTCTGTTATGGCTGTAATTATGGGATTGCTGGGTTGCTCCAACTCTGCGATTCAGTTGTATGGACATGGACTTTAGTAAATCTATCACTGACTGGCCTAATTGTCAACATATTGTACTTCTTTATAGGTCTGATGAAGGTCATGTGCATGTGGGTATGTTTTGGGAGATGGGAGAACAAAATGGCTGCCAATGCTGTAATAAGGGGCATTCTCCGGGGCTGCGATTCTGAGGCTTATCATACTGACACAGACTTTGACCATGACATGAGTCATAGAACAACTTTCAACATAATTTGCTTACTTCTTGGGTTACTTGATGGTAAAACAAAATGGCTGCCATGGCTGTAACAATGTATTTTTAGGATGGCCACAACTCTGAGATTCATCATATGCACATAGACTTTAAGTATGACATGACTGTTTATCTCAATACCCTTTTGTATGTCAGATTAAGTATTTGTATATTGGTATGTTTTTGGGGATGTGAGAACAAAATGGCTAGCATGGTCATAATAATGGGTTTTCAGGATAACTCCAGGTCTTACATTTGTCATATTCACATTGACTTTAAGGTGCACATGACTATTTGTAACTATAATACACCTTGATGTTGGATTACTGTACGAAAATATTTGAGTTGGTTATGCCAAAACAAAATTGCTGCCTGTCCTGTAATAATGGACTTTCTGGGTGGGTCAAACTCTGAGAAGCATCACATTGACATGAACTTTAAGCATGACATGCTTGACTGAAGTATTTATCTCAATTTTATACCTCTTTGAATGTCCGATGAAGGGCATGAGTATATTGGTATGCTTTAGCGATTGGAGAACAAAATGGCTGCCATGACTGTAACAATGGCTTTTCTGGGTGACTGGGATTCATAATATGGACACTGACATTGGGCACACCATGACAGACAGAATAATTTGTCCCCTTAATAAGTTTATTTTTTAGATAATTGAACGAAATGTGGGTTTTTATGATGATAGAACAAAATGGCTGTCATGGCTGTATTGATGAGTCTGTTCGCTGGCTCAAACCCTCAGATTTATCATGATGTCATGGACTTCAAGCATGACATGTCCAACTGGATGATTTGTCCCAATAATAGGCCAGCATTTGAAATAAATTGAGTAAACATGTATTTCGGTATGTTTCAATGATGGATAATAGAAAATGGCTGCTATGACTCTAATAATGAGTTTTCCAGGTGGCTCCAACTCTGAGATTCATCATATGGACATGGACTTCAAGCATGACATGAGTGACACACCTATTTTTCCCAATCTTTTTGATTGTCAAATGAAGGTCATGTGTATATTGGTATGTTTTGGTGATGGCGATAGAAAATGGCTGCCATGGGTGATATAATGTTTTTTTCAGATGGCTTCAACTCTGAAATTGATTATGATGGACATGGACTTCAAGTATGACATGACTGGTTCAACTATTTGTCACTGTAACACACCTAAATATGGAGTTATTGCAGGAAAAGTGTGATTTAGTGATGCCAAAACAAAATGGCTGCTCTGCTAGGAATAATGGTTTTTCTGGCTGGCTCCAACTCTGAAATTGATCCTATGGACATGAACTTTAAGCCAATCCGATTTCATGCTTTTACGACGAGTTTGCATGATTCCACCTGAATCTTGCGCAAATCGCCTGGGCTAGTGGGGGGGGGGGGGGGGAAGGGGCTGGACTGTTTCATTGTTTTTTTTTGTTTTTTTTTCATTTTCTTCACTTAACAACCATTAATTCTGGATGCCTTATTTTCCCCAATGCCCAGTACCACTTCATTAACTCCCCTAATCCCAGGCACCAGAATCAGGTGGAGGTATTAATGCCAAATCATAAATTGACGCTAATTCCTACTGTAATTGCTCTACAATGGCCATGTTAAGGAACCCATGGGAGCCTTCAAAATAAACAATAGCACTAGGTGAGCCTCATGGACACTAGTTTTTGAGACATGTTATCTCATGAAATGGATAATGGAAACGGATCTGTCTTTGAGCTGTATACTTTTTACTGAACCTTTTACACAGGCTAGAACACAGGAAAATTCCATAAGCACTAACATTCTAGTATTCAAGTATCAAGGGATCATATTAGATTCGATACCTTTAGATATGTGAGACATTTATTACTTTGAAGATACATTATATTCAAATTTAAATAGATGAAGTGGTAGAGTAGGCACATTTGACATGTTATGTGAAGTATATGTACAGCTTTACCAATGTGACAAATCTTAACAGAAGTTGTGAGACTGTGCTGCAGTAAACGCCTGTCAGACCTGTCACACCCATACATTATCAGTGCAAACTGTTCCCCCAGAGGTATTCATTTACACACAAGTCAACAAGTAGATCCATCATGGAAGGAGGGAGGCTTTCAGAGTAGTACATTGAGCCAGAGTAGTTGGTGTGAAATATTGATGGAACCTCAACCTCCTTTACCTGAATCTGAGCATACCCTCAGCCCAGCTAAAAAAAGGTTTTCCAAACAGTTGCAAATGTTTTAAAAACATTTGGATGCCAATTATCCTATAGATTTGTATGAAAAAGGGTTTCCTTCAAAATTGTGGCACACATTTAGAAAACGTTTTTTGTTGCCATGGTATATGAATGGGTGTGGCTAAGAAAATTGGCTTGTAGGGGCCTAAAAGCATAATATTACATAGTCCTGGCATGATCATAAATGTTAACAACTCTACACCCCACTACTCTCACCCACAGACCTACCATAGACGCCACCCGATGACGTCCCATTGTATCTTTGTATATTATGTGATCACACCTGCCTTTTGTGTTGTTGTGTAATGTAAGCAATCCCTGCAGAAAATATTCGCTATAGTTCAACAGCTTGATCTCACCATCATTGGGATATGTACTGATTGTTAGCAGGAAAAAGCATGGGACCCATTTCACTCCCACACTTTGAGTGATGTACATATGCTAGGCTCAAAGAATAATGTGTGAGAAGTCAATATAAAATTCACCTCACTAGCAGTGCATTATATGTATGTGTGTTTTGTGTGGTATTAAGTCTTTGGATGATAGACATGAAATATTAATGTGATACCATATGGTACCATACCATGAGGCAGAGAGTATAACTGTCTTTATGTCCTTATGTCCTTGAATCCTACACTTACTAATGGTATGTCCCTATAACTTTCTCACTCTGACTGTTTACAGCTGAACACAAACTTTTTATTGCCTCAGTGTTAATTAGCAATAAAAAATCACCATACACTCTGATATGCATGGATCCACTTTCTACTTGGGTCCGGTTCTCATATCCACTGCTATCTGACCATCACATAAACCTACACACCGGCAATAGTACCATTCGCGATTGCCTCATAGCTTGTGTCTATAACGGGACAGACCACACTATATTTCAATAGCCACAGTCTGCCCTGAGGTGCAGGTTTGGAGAATTGCTATGGAAAAACCATGATAGACAAGATGAGAGGATCTGAGAAATCCTGGAGCATCATACTGATTTGTGGTGGTGTAACCAAAGTATTTACATCCTTGCATGTTTTGTTTAAGTTACAAAATAACTAGCCTTCCTGTCTTGTTTAATTATTAAGGTATTTGAAAAACAAAAGTGTTCAAACGTAAATTCCTGTATTATTCACACTGCTTCTCAAGCTCAATAGAAAACAAATAAGTATCTTTCTCTCAAACTGTGTGCAAAACTTGTACAATAGTCCAACACTAGTAAAGCATCTTAACAAGCTAAACAGATAATCTAGAAACAGTGCACTATTTCCTTTTCAAGAAAGGACAGATCAGTAATATTGAGCGTTTTTTTGCAAGAAAAATGGTTTTAAATATAAAACACCTGGATTACCTCTAGAGAAAGTAGTGGCAGAGTGCACACCTAATCCTCAAAACTCAAACCCATTTTAAAATTATATAAGACAATCTGAGTCAGGAAATATCATCAGTTTTTGTCCATCAGCTTTGGTCAAAGTCGCTGCTCTATGTCACTCCATACTCCTTATGTACATACCAAATTAAGAATAAAGAATAAAGAAGATGGCTGTAGTCAGGCTTGTCTATATGCACACATATAGTCCCTGTTACAGAGCCAAACTTTTGCGTTATGAAGCTCCGACAGTTATCCCCTCGATATAGAAGGTGTCATGCCTGATACATAATGGCCAACAGCACATTTTGACTTGGGGAAACAGCAAGAGAGACAAGAGTCTGGCATCAATAGACAGTGGCAAATTGGAACGGCCTGATAGTATTGAGAGAAGGTGACAAAGCCCAACCAGGGATAGAGTTCAGACTGATATGTAGACTGAAGGTTCTGTCACCACATGCCACACAGCGACATCTCATAGGCACTTATACAGCAGACTTAGGTTGACATACCACAAATAGCTCTGCCCTATTATCTTATTACTCAGTCTGGGCAGGTTCATATCCTTAGTGGACATAGAGCCCTTTGGGTGCTATTTCAGCACAGGCAGACAGAAAAAACAATATTTTAAATCATTCTTCGATAAAAAGTTGTGTACAAATAGATGATTTGTCAGTTGCTTACCAGTCCATCAAATCTGTGCATCACTAGTGCCCCCGGTCACTCAATTACAAACTAATTCATGAATGAATCATCCATCTACACTTAGGAGGAGAGCTGCTACAGTGATTTAAGAAGGAAAGCTGCTATAGTGGTGCTGGTACTTCATTAAGCAGTACCTGGTGTGAAATGTTATCTCAATTATCTGTATTTGAAGTAGTATATTACCAGAAGTAAATGATGGAGGCATTTATATATGGATATATTCAGATATCCATTATAGCCAAAAACATTGTAGTATGCCAAAATCCTAATTTACAGGTTTGACATGTGTGAGTCAGTTACCTGTCATGCTCAGCAGCCATTAAAGGTTCTACTCCAAACCCATCAGGGTTCAGTGATGATAGCTGTCCTGAAGGAATAGAGGAGGACAGGGCAGAGCCTTGGTGGATCAGACATTGCTGGTGTCCTGTGCACTTGCTGTCTGAGCCTGAGGGACCTTGTGATTGGTGGGTACCAGTGGATGGCTGTGTTGGGACAGTGAGAGGTCACTAGGGTGAGGTTTGGTGTATAAGGTATTCATATTGATCAATAGTGTATACATATAGGTTTTCGTTTTTTCACTGTTAAACCTCACTCCTCTACCAGTTTACTTGAACAGTTTAAGAAAAATGTCAGTGAAAGTGAAGCATTATCATCATTGGCTCCTGCATATATACAATTATAACAAGAATTGCGGTTGTTGCCGCGTAAAAAAATGCCTCAGGCATTTTTATACGCGGCAACAACCGCAATTCTTGCATTCAAAGAAAAATAATGTCGGCATGGTTGGTATGTTTGAAGGGAACCCATTCAAGACACCAAAAACGAAGGGCCGGGAAGGGGTTGTCAGGGGGAAGGATGATATTACTTCAAATATGGCATTTCCTATGAATTCCTTGGGTCCATGTTAGGGGATAAAGAAATGTGTGTTGCTAGGTAGATAAACATTGAATTCCTTGCGTCCATATTAGGGGGGATAGGTATGATTGTAATCAACTTCTTGACCATGGAAATGTGTGTTGCTAGGCAGATAAACAATTAGAATAGCCGTTGCTATGCAACCAGCTGTATGAGCAACAAACCGATAGAAGCATTGAATTCCTTGGGTCCATATTAGGGGGGGTAGGTATGATTATAATCAACCTTAGGACCAGGGAAATGTGCATTCCTAGGCAGATAAACAATTAGAATAGCCGTTGCTAGGCAACCAGCTGTATCAGCAACAGACTAAAAAGAACCATTGAATTCCTTGGGTCCATATGAGGGGGGTTAGGTATGATTATAATCAACTTCAGGACCATGGAAATGTGTGTTGCTAGGCAGATAAACAATTAGAATAGCCGTTGCTAGGCAACCAGTTGTATTAGCCACAAACTGATAGAACCATTGAATTCCTTGGGTCCATATATGGGAGGGTAGGTATGATTATAATCAACCTTAGGACCATGGAAATGTGTGTTGCTAGGCAGATAAACAATAAGAATAGCCGTTGCTAGGCAACCAGGTGTATTAGCAACAAACTGATGGAACCATTGAATTCCTTGGGTCCATATTAGGGGGGGTAGGTATAATTATAATCAACTTCAGGACCATGGAAATGTGTGTCGCTAGGCAGATAAACAATTAGAAAAGCCGTTGCTAGGCAACCAGGTGTATAAGCAACAAACTGATGGAACCATTGAATTCCTTGGGTCCATATTAGGGGGGGTAGGTATGATTATAATCAACCTTAGGACCATGGAAATGTGTGTTGCTAGGCAGATAAACAATAAGAATAGCAGTTGCTAGACAACCAGGTATATTAGCAACAAACTGATGGAACCATTGAATTCCTTGGGTCCATATTAGGGGGGGTAGCTATGATTATAATCAACCTCAGGAACTATCAAAGGTTGATTTATATTATTGTTATCACATAGCATAAATTTGTGTTGTGACACCTTAATCCAAGATGGCGGCACAATCCAAGATGGCGGCGCCCGTTCTGACTTCTGGCAAAGCGCAAACATCATATACCTCGTTCTGGTGGTGCCTGGCGGCACCACCAGGTGGCTACGCCACAACTTCGGCATAAAAAACACATAAGTGTGTGGGTTCTGTTATAATACTTTGAGTTTTATCACTATGGAAAGGCATTGTACTGAGGCATACTTCAGTACTGGCACCATAGCTATCATTGCTTGTTCAGACTTGATCATATAGGTACAAAACTGGCAAGGGGAAAAACACAACAAGGAGACACTCCTAGGCCTCTAATCTTACACATGGTTCCTTTATCTTGTCTTGTCCTATGACGTGCACATGGAGAACACAGCACACAAAGAAACATGGTACTGTTCTTAGCTAATTGTATTTTATACCCTTAGCATTATATCAGCATTTTTATTATGATATCTATCCTTCAGGAAACAAAGGAACTACGCTTTGAGATGATATGACTGTCTACGATACGGCATATCCTACTGCTGCCTAAAAACGCCTGTTCTTTTTCTCTTCAGAAAATTTGTTTCAAGGCCCTTGACCTCTGAATCACATTGATGAATTTACAACTTGCCTCAGGGGGATCTATATAGCGTTATTCAGGGTTAGATCATCTTTTAAAGCATCTGACTGATTTACTACTAGGCTCTTATGCCCCTGCCTTAGTGTGTGCAGCAGGGTGATGTTATTGAGATATGTAGAGTAAGGGAAAGCTAAGCTAAGGAATAAACCCTTTTATAGGCAACTTGTTCTCTTGATGATTTCAGCCCTGTAAAAGTATGAGCATAAAGTACCCTGAAAATTAAACAAAGCCTCAATTATACGGTCAATATTTTGCCCCTCTACTGCCCATCTTGACACAGAGCCTGACCCCAAACTCCTAAATCTCATTCATGAATGAACAACCTATCTCAAGGGGAGCTCCTGCGGGTTCCATAGGATTAAATAATCTCTTTACCGACCAGCACAGCCCAAGAATCCAATTTTTTTTACAGGCTACCTCCTCAGAAAAGTAGTGACATTTAGATACAGCTCCTTTAGGGAGCAAATGAGCTGGAAAGGAACCAGGATTGTCTAGTGACACAACCTATTGTACCACAGCTTACAGAACCCAATTACACAGGCAATATCCTGCCCCTCTACGGCCAATTTGTATACAGAGCCTGACCCTAAACCCCTAAATCACATTCATGAATGAACAACGAATCTCTAGAAGAGCTACACCGGGTTTTGTAGAATTAGATAATCCCTTTACCAGCCGTCTGACCGTTTTATTACCTGGATCTATGCTACCTCCTCTGGGCACCAACTAAGCAGTTGTTTTTAGGATAGCCTGAGTGAGGGAACCACAAGGCCAGGACTTAACCCTTCAGGGGATATACAGCTCATTAATGCTTTGATGCATATAACTACATAAGCAGCCCATCTGTCTTCAGCCTCTGTCTACAAGTTCTCATCCATCCTCCCTACGGTTGTACCGAACCTGAGCATAATCCTGTAAACAATGTTAATTAATGATGTGTTTGCCTACAGAGGGAGCTACCCAGGGTCTGCAGCATTAGTTAATCCCTTTACCACCAGGGGCAGGGAGGTTTATGAGCAGGATCTAAGGTACCTCCTGTGGGCCTGACCTTAACGTAAACAGCATTCTGGGTCAATGTGCGGCCTCTCTGTGACCTCAGGGGTAGGGGGATGTTCAAATGTAAGCATAACTTACTTAGAAGATGATTGCCCAGACTTAAATTCATTTTAGATATATCATCCAACAGTCGATAATGATGGCTACACTAATGATGAAAGTGCCCTAAGCCTTAGTCTGTAGTGGCCATCTCGAGTATGTCATAATAGTGCAGTATCATCCTAACTGAGAAGCATGTTGATGAGAAAGGCTTTTTCACACCTTTGGAAACATCTCATTTACTTTACATCCCCCAATCAGAGTATGTGGCGGGGAAGGCAACTTCCCCATGTGTGGTTAGCCTCAGAGGTAGTGCCTTACATCACCCTACTATATGTAAGTACAACATGCTACTTCTAACAAGACACCCACATGAGTAGACTTCTCCAATGATAGACCTTATCATGACTCCATCAGATCTGGGCTTACACTTATCAAAGCAAGAAGACCTGAAACCCTGGTATCAGCGCAGGTTGGTAAATTGGGACAGGCCACTATGTAGGATGAGAGGGAGTTCTTTAACCCTTTAAGGACAGCAATACCAGAGATGGAAGTCTGTGAAGTGACTACCCTTTTCAGCTAACCCATTCCGGACACTGCCCTATGCATGTTCAAGTGTGGTTTCACATATGTTTCATGATTCAATCTGTGTAAAATGCCTGACCCACTGTTAAAAATGTTAAAAATGTTAAAAAAGATAGTTATTCAGAGGTCCACCATCATGTCAAGCGTAGCATGCAGTGAGTAAAATGAGAAATGATTATACTTTTATCTCAGATGACTCCTTCTCATTATCACACATGTTCTACTTGCATCGTTTTAGAAAGGGGGCTCTTTCTCCAGCTACCATTGTGACCCCTTCTGTATAGAGTAGTGGCACCTATCATCGGCAGGGACCTATTATCGGCACATTTTATGCCTTTGGTGTAATGATTTAGCAAGAAATTAACTTTGGATTATGTAGCAAAGACTAGATCGCACCTGACACTGTCCTTGACAACTATGGTAAGCCATTTTGTGTTTTAAACAAAGATATGGCTAGTTTACCAATATCTGAAAAAGGGAAGGTCAATGTTCTTGTGACCTACATGCTGACTTTAAGAGATCAATTAAAAAACTATAATTCTTGTGATTTATTTTTCATGCATAAATGTTCCAACGATTCATAATTTTTTTCACAAAACATGTCAGGACACCTAAATATCATACTTTAAGGGTTGACATTGATTCTACACTTAACACCTCAGTAGTTAGTAGGGGTGCCGATATTACATTCCAAAAAATGGTTATGGCATGTATTATCGTCACCCAGAGAGAAGATGGCTTCCCATAATATTGATATGAATAAAAAAGTATTTTTCTCGTATCAAGATTGTCAGAAAAACCTTTCATGAGCCTCCCTCTGAATGATTTTATAATACCTTGGATTATTGGAGGGAGTATTTATCTGTTATCAAAATTCGTTATTTTTCTGTTATTCATGAATGCTCTACAATAAAACTCCCTAATTTGTATATGACCAAATGTCACAGATCGTCCTGATTTGAACTTTTTTCCTCCTCCAATCAATAAAATGTTCCAAATGTGATATAAAGTTATCTTTTTGGTCTAGTTTGATGGGGCTTGGATAGATCTACGAGGGAAACCATGGTTTCACCTATGTCAGACCCTTATTTAGGGGGTCAGGGGGGCAAAAACACCCAAAAATGGGCCTTTTTTGACAATAACAACAATAATTTGACATTATGCTGTAAGTACCCCTCTATAAATAGAGCTATCTGCCCTTTTTTTTTTTTTGCCAGTTCCCCTATATGGTACGGAACATTTTAAGACCATTTAGGCCTATGTGATATGTTTGATAAATATTATGTATGGTCAAAAGTGCTTGGGCAGTTTTGCATAGACACGACTGAGCCCTAACAAAACATGGCCCTACCTAAATATAAATGTAGTATGAACATCATAAAGCTATTGCAGAAAAAGCCTAAATTATGTACCTATACAATAAAAAAAAATTGTAAGTCTACCTCCAATAGCATACCCTGTAGAGCCTATTGACTTTTGACCATATTCCAGGGGTAGTTTGACCATAGACACGACTGAGCCCTAGTAGACACGACTGAGCCCTTTGATGAAAAGATACTATGGGGTCACATAATGCACATCTCAAGTTATTTCTATTATAACTTAGAATGTATTATTCATATTTAAAAAGAAATTTCCTGGTAATTTTGGCTTATAGCTCAGAATACTTTGTTATACACCAGTTATCACAGTAAACACGACTGAGCCCTCCTTATAAACCTTCCAATCAATATAACATGCTCCAAACCATGTTCAGTCAATTCCTACCTTATTGTAGCCATTCTAGTACAAAAACTGTATAAAATGCACCATTTTTCATAGGGAGTTATCCCAGATGCATATAACAGAATTCCTACACTTTATAAAGAGGGCTCAGTCGTGTCTATGCACCTACATATGACCCTGTACTGTAGATTTAATAATGATATTTAACCTTCCCCAATATATGGTCTATAATATCCAATACATATACTATATGTACAAAAAACATTTTAACCCTACTCAAACATTTACTTTTAAGCCCCCTGGCAGCTCAAATCCAGACGATTCATGACATTTGGTCATATATAATAGGCTAATTGGACTAATATATTAGGCGTTTGTTATAAGCCTAATTATCTTGGAGGATATAAAGAAAAATATGCAAACATAGTCTTTGTAACCTAAACATTGTTTCATCACTTTAAATAGCTTTATAGAAATAATTATGGCCTATCTATGACCCACAGGGCTAGAGATGCCGATAATAGGATACAGGTGTCGATAATAGGAGTCAAAAATAATTATAATAAAATAATGACAGTTCCTTTAAAAATGATAGCAGTGTAGGGCAATGTAGATGAAGAAAGGCGAAAATGATCATTCTCCAGAAACGGCTCATTTGAATGTCTGTTTATGAAAAAATATATATCTGGTTGGTGAATCTACATTAAACTGCAGATAATAGGGTCCTCTACTCTAACGTCTACTAGTGAACCAGGTGCAGCTTTTACAAAACTAACCTGCTGGCATAGAAATGGGGAGGCATTGGGAAAGGAACTCCTTTGAATTGAAGGGCAGTAGCGAAAACCATCTCTCCGAAATTAGAAGCTGTGAAATGTTAGGTACAGGGAAGAAACATGTCATAGAAGCATCCGAGATGTCAGTGCAGTACTTGCTGCATGACCTTATATTGCTGTAATACAAAGGTTGATTATAATCATATCTACACCGCGCCACTCCCCCTCATAAATTGGACGCAAGGAATTGCCTGAGACATTTTTTTTATGCGGCAACAACAATGGTTCTTGTTAACAGCCTATACAAGATGATAGGATGTGAAGAGCTTTACATTCCTTTTCTTAAAAACATAATGCTCAAACTATCAGGGTGATTTGTGTCTTCTCTGTATTAAGGCCAGTTTGGAAGAATTCATTAGCATTCATGTGTATTTGATGTTTACTTGATATATCAAGGAATACCTCTTTGCTTGCTTAACTGGGAAATTAAGGGTACGCAAATAGCTAGTTGACAGTTGCTGAACACTACTTGAGGTAATATCACTTTACCCAATCTTTTTTTCGTTTCTTCTCTATAGCTGTTTGAATAGGATACTTACTTTAAAAGACTACAGACTATGGTAAAAGCTGCAACAGTCCTGATGGGGATGATTGTCTATCTCACATCATGATCAGCTGTGCTATTTGACGATAAATTCAAAGCAAAGACAAAAGATGAAGAGATTTCTATTGAGAAGTTATATTTCTTCATTCTCCCTATAAATACTTCTAAGACCTGGTATTTTCTCATGCGGAAGGCTTTTCATTTGATTCTCTTAAATGACCCATTAGCTCTTTCTTGCACTACAGTAGGCCTGGGAGAGTCATTGTGACTTGGAAATGAGCCTCAAGGCAGGGAAAATCAATGGTGGACAAATTAATCCTTGGCAAACTTGTTGTAAGAAGCCCTCACTATAAATTCCCATTTTGACAATTTTTGAAAATTTAGTGCTTTACATTTGCATTAACATTCCTGAAAAATGATTCAAGCTATCATAGAACATAAAAAGAATCTTTAGCTGTAAGTGACAGTGATGTAGCATGGAGCTCTCACCCATAATGATACCACGCTGTCAAAACCTTTTGAAAGTAAATCCTTGTCTTCAGAAAACATCACACACAGTGCTGCTTCCCCTGCGGTGGCACTCATCTGATTGTATAAATTGAGCTCTAGGAACCATTGTGGATTGCTCTCCTGTCCAGAAGCTGATATTGGAATCCGTTTTCTGCAGAAAACTTTAGGGTTGTGTGAATGATCCCAGATATGAGCTAAAGAGCTTCAATCACAGTGGAATCATATTGATTTTTATTGATTTTCACTAAGTACAGCCTACAGGAAATGTAGGTCTGGGTGCGAGGAAAAATTGTCACTTGCAAATCTGCTGTAATGGATACAAGAAACTTCTTCCCCTGAAATTACAAAACAACTCCTGACTTGTTTAAAACCTACTGAAACCTTTTTGTTCGAATAAACATCCATAGGAAAAAAGAGCAAAGTCAACACAAAGTAATGAAGGCAGAATATTGGATGAAGCATCAATATATGGTCAAACTCTTTAGCTCCTCATTAGGCTTAACTTGTATCTTCTCTGAACATGTCTCAGGCCTTGTTTTCTAAGGAGGTTCTTGGTTAATTACAACTGTTAAGCTTACTAGACTAACATAATCAGATTATATATGGACCTTTTAGCATGCTGAAAGGTACTGATTCTAGTAATGTTAAAAAATAACTAAATCTAAATTTGTGGAGGGGCGATACTACTACTCAATTAGGATGATGATGGTAGGAGTAGAGCTAGGCAAGAGCATTAGAGAGGGAGAAAGAGTGTCTCAAGGAGAGAGGGGGCTATGCAGAAAGAGAGAGGAAGTGTGATGCTAAAACGCCAAAAGTATGTGTGAGTAAGTTCATGAGAGTATATAGAGAATAAAATGCACATGCGTTGGATACATATAATGTTTCGGCATGATACAAAAGCGAAGTTAGTGAGTTTGTTCTAAAATCATTTATAATCAAGTGGTGGAAGCATAGCCTGCAGCCACAGACAATGATGCCTCAGCTGGTAATACTATCACCTGGTGAAGAGAAAAATCAAAGATTGAAGCAGATGAGAAATAATTAGTTTTTTCATCAGACCAACTTCTAACGCTGCCCTAGACATATTGGATTGTAGGTTCACATGCAGTGCTAGAAGCAACAGCTGTTTCTCAAAATTCTGGGTCCGTTCATTTTTCTTTTCACTATTGATGATAGAGGTGGAGCAATGCCCACTGTCAGGCATCTAGTCATATGGTCCCTAGGGTATGCCTGGGGGCTATAATAACAGGCATATCCTGTTACATTATATATAAAAACAGCAATGAACTTTCCTCCCACACATTCCCATTTTCCTGGTAAAGCTGTTAATACATTTCTACTACTGCTTAGAAACACTAATGAAGAAGCAAGTTGAATACCAAGAAAAGATACACAAGGGAAAAAGTTTTATTCATGGACAATGGTCTGAACCCTACTATCTGTCTTAACACACGTTACTCTATCTTAATGAATGCATCCTTAATTAGTATTGGATGCTGAATATTACAAAAGCATACAGTGACACGTGTTTGCTTCAGCAGTATTATGATATGATTGTTGATACATTGCCCAGTGTTACTGGCATGTGATATTTTGGCAAGTCTGTTCTTTAATATAAAGTGACAGTATACGTTAAATTCAGTTTAAAGGAAACAAAAAATATCTTAGTCACTCTTAAGATGACAGATATTTTCATGTTTTGAAAGTGATTTTTTCAAGTCGCTCAAAATAAAGCAAAGCATTGAAGCACAAAAGTAATCAAACATATCACACATTTTCAAGATCAATAGTTACATACCTGTAAATCATCTTTTGGAAATCCTATAACTTACAATGCCAATGTATGCCAAGGAAGAACCATATAAAAAACATTTTGTGATAATACTGTACAGAAAATATTGATTGAAACCCTAGACAGTACAGTTGAGATTAGTTTCTCACCAACACCTATTCTGTAGATTGCTTGTCAATTCCTCGAGCTACTTTCCATTATAATTCCTGGAAGTGTGAAAACTGTATTGAAGCTTCCAAATACCTTTCAAATAACCCCAGTACAGGCTACAGTAAAGAATGCAGTGCCTGGTGCCCACAGCAATACCTAATGCTACTCTCACTAACACCACTAACCTTTTAGACGGACGTCACAAACCCCTGGGCCAAGAGTAATTCTTAGTAATGTAGCACATGGGTAGACATGGGGAGATACTAGTTTTATTCCAAAACTTTCCAAGTCTGGACTTATTCATTGGAGGGCTTAATGACATATGTAGAATCAGTAATTGTAAGTCAATGCCATAAGTGAATAAAGGCTGTAAGGTCAAATTGCTAATGGAACCTAAGAAGAACCATCGTGGAAAAAAAACTTTTTGAAATAAAGCCAAATTTTCCCTCTCAAACTCACATTCTGCTTATTACCAATGTTTGCTTGTAACCAAGGTTTTTCATACCTGTACACAGTAAATTATCATGCTGTATCACATTCTTCACCATAATTTGCTAATTACTAATTTATTGTAATTTACTGTTTCCAGTACCAAAGCCTTTGGTTAGATAAATATGATATGATCAACTATTTTAGGCTTATATATACCAAATATGTTGTTTGAATAACTAAAATCTATCAATTAGCATGTTTAACCCTTTGTTTGTCAACATTCTAATGGTTTAAACAAGATGTAGCCAGGGCTTGAGGTCAATGACAATCTGTGTGAGATATTGGTGCATTTTCATTTAAAGGATGTGACTAAAAGGGTTAACCCATGTTAGCCAATCAAATTTGGTACTGACCTCTAAGCACCCTGAAAGGTATCGACTCGCAGAATTCAACATGATTGAATTAGTATCTATTGCTGGAACGGGACCATGGATGGTGAAGGTGGTTTTGGATTGAAATGATAACATGAAGAGGAAGGGCAGTATACCGCAGAAGGATATAATTTCTGAATCTCTAATAGACACATTCAAACTAAATGATAAAGTGGCCAAATTATGTCCAAACTATAGATGGGAAACATGAAACAGAGAGTGCTGAACAAATGATTTAGTGAATGTGATATTACTGGTACTGTGATATATTGGGAGACAAATCTGTCCAACATACCATACAGACTGCACTTGTGTACAATGGCTGACTATGTATGCAATCTGTAAGTATTCAGCCTAAATTAGACCTGTAACAATGTACCCTCATGTCCCTGCACAATGCTACATTCTGTATAATACTTACTGAAGACTGCACACTTCAGGCCCTGAATAACTGCCATGTAGGGGCCTTATAGAGGGGAGGGCACTTGTATTGTACAGGACAGCAGATACAGAGGTAGAGGACACATACTGCTGGTACTTATAAGGGCATGTGAGAATATTATATGTACAGGGGAGGGCACTTCTATTGTATAGGATAGCAGAGGTAGAGGACACATACTGCCAGCACTTATAAGGTCATGTGAGAATGTTATATGTCCAGTACCCTTAGGTGGTACATGCAACCTCTACTATCAGCATGCAAGAGCCATTAAAGGAAGTCTCTGGATTCACCACCTATACCCAGGGGACAGCCTAGGTCCGCTCATCTCCAAGCAGACACCAGGTTAAATGCTGCAGCATAGGCTTTCAGAGGTGATAGATGTGCTTGGGGAGTGGAGTCGGAAGTAGATGGGTCTTGGTGGATCAGATGTAGCTAGTTTCCTGTGCACAGGCTCACTGAAACCTAGAGACCTATGAATTGGTGGATAGTGGGGTAAGCTGTGTTGGATATTTCTGCTGTGGGAAAGTGATGAAGATTGGTGCCAACATTGCAGCAGCAGCAGTACAATTAAGCTGAGCATTGCTGCCTTTTAATTATTTGTTCTATCAAAAGAAAGCTGTAATGTACACACAAGTCTCTATAGCCACACAAGATGTCTTTCCCCTCTACTTCTCTTTGGAGGCTAAAGCCTAACCCTCAACATCTAAATCGCATTAATGAATAAACGGCCTGTCTCTTGGAGAGCTATTATATGATTATATATTTCCTTTACCAACAGGGCCCTGACAGCCTTATTTCCTGCATCTAGACTTTCTCCCATTGACCTAAGTGTAGGCAGCAGCTCCTTGTTATTGAGGTATCCTGAGTGAGGAGAATCTCAACCAAAGGAGTTAACCCTGTATGGGTTGCATATTGTACTAGTACCTTGAACCCTATTACTACATGAGCAACCCAATTTCCCATTGGCCACTGCCGACAAATTCTCATTGATCCTCCCCCTGCATTATGCACATGGGACATAACCCATAAATAACCCTAATTACTGACTGGTCTGCCTATAGACGGAGTTGTGCAGGCTATTGCTTAATCCCTTTAACACCAGGGACTTGTTGTTTTATTAGCTGTATCCTGGGTACCTTCTGTGGGCATGGTCTCAGGGTAGGGTAAACTGCATTTTACAACAGAGGAGTGATAAGGCAGCCCCCCTGCAGTCTTCAGCCAAGCAAGCATCATAAATTATAGCATACAAGAGTCTAAAATAAAATCTAACTGCATAACTTAATATACACCATCCAATTGTAAATAAAGATAGCCGCATCTGCACATAGAGAAAAAAAATGATTATAACAATGATACTGTATCACCTCTTTGACAATGGTTAAGCAGCTGTTTATACCGGCTGAAATACCATGTTTTATATGTGAACCTGATAGTGACAGATTCACGGGGTGGAGAGTTATTTAATGTGACTCATGGCAGCTCAGGATGGAGCTGGTTTCCTGTGAGCTTAATGTCTAAGCCTGAGGGACTTAGGATGTGGTAGGTACCAGCAGGTGGCTGTGTAGGGACTTTAAGGGGTCACGTAAGTGAGGATTGGTGTGTGAGACATCTATGCATATCTATCAATAATGTATATGGCATTGCCTGGATGATAACCTGACTGAGGCATGGATTGTAAGAGCTCCATGTATACCTATAACCTATACATGTAGAAGATGCTGCTTTTCCTGGTCAAATTCTCCCTTACATAAATGTAAAACAAGTTTCTATCTTCTCGTAAGTTATGCATGTATGGCATCTATGCTGTATATGCTCAGGTCACATTCAGGTCATAGAAAAGTACAGTTCTTTTAGAAGGGTCAATGAGCCTTCAAGTGCTTATACAGGCCAAAAGGCTTTGTAGGTATGCTTGCTTTATGACCAAAGGCCCTTACAGGAATATGAATTCTATGAAGACTATACTTTATTTTTGTGAATAACAAAAAGTCACTTTCCTTCTAAGAAACTCATATTTAGACCTCTCTATCAGGATAGCTTTAACAACAGTAACATTTAAGTGGCAGTGGACTGCCATTATGAATCCAAACATATGTTCATAATTTACAAGGTAAATACTATTGTCAGTAAGAACCTCTAATTTCCACGTTCTAATAGCCTATTGTTAGGGTCTAGTGGCCTTCACAGCCTATAAGCCACTTTACCAGTCCTGGTGGTTTGTATGTGAACTTGACAAAATGCTGGCTGACAGCAAGAAAGCTATGCCTGGCCAGTGTACATTTGGCTATCATATAATACCACAGTTCCTTTTTGAAACTTGCCAATGTCTGGCCTAGAAGATATGCTTCAATTTGGAATTTTATTTTTCTTTCTAGAAGCAGTCCTACACCTTCTTACTTGTGTAGGGAACTTTGAATTGCTGATAGAATACTGAATGTACTAGGAGCAGAGGCAGGATGTCAGTAATCTACAACACATATTGAGTTACTGTCAGTGAAGATTGATCAGGCTATACTTCATGTCAGTATGGCATTCCCTGATCACTGATTAGCCCTAGAGTTCCACTATTGTCCTGCTCTCTCACAATTAATCATCTTAATACTACTGAGTCGATGATACACAGCACTGCTAGTGAGTTGGTGGATAACATAGAAATATCCTGTAAAATAAATCAGTGCTAGTATATAATAGCTGCACAAGGAGGCTGTAGTGTCTAGTGTGAACTGACTGTGTGTGTCTTCAGGAGAAATGCAGTCCTGTGTCCTTAAAGCCGCAGACACAGAGACTGCCCACAACCTATGTCAATAGCCATAGGGTGCCGTGAGGTGCCGGTGTTAGGAGCTGCTACAGGCATATGTTTATATAAACGCCCTGGGGGGAGATCTGAACTAGCCATTAAGTATTAGCATGCAGTGAAAAAAGACTTCCCTTCCTTACAAGTTATTATCAGCCCCTTCCTATTGGGTTGTGAGGTTTGAGCAAGAATGCCTTAATTCTGTGACTAGATCATTTAGATATGAATATCCTTAAGGCCATTGCACTACATTTTAAGCATCTCAAAGTAAAGATATTCTGAAATAGACATCTACATACTTTGTAACTCACACCTCACATTTATGCATATACTATGTTTCTCTCAAACTGCCTCTTATACCAGAGCTCCCATCGCTGTAATACCTTAGGCAACAGAACTTTACTGCCCTCCATAAAATTTGACTTTACACTGGCATGAGAGCTACTCCGGCACTGCTATAGTGCCTACAAATTCTTTAACCCTTAGATACTTCAGTTGTAGATATTGAACCTTGTTAGAACTGCCTGACAGCAGCACACCATTCCATGCAGATAAACACTCACTGACCATCACAATTTTAACTGACCATTTCTGTTAAAAAATGCTATACAGAGCTGGTCTTAAATTGTTGGTTGGGGTCCCAGTTTATGCCAATGGGATTTAGTGTCAGTGGCAAGAAGGAAAATGTCAATTAAGCTGTTGTGAGGGTTCGTGGTTATTCTAGTTTAAGGAACAACGAGAACGGTAGTTTGCAGGTGCAAGAATAACAGACTTTATTACAAAAGTGAATCAAGCTCCTGAACAGGGGAACACTCAGTGTGAAATCAGCACACAGATATATCCAGGTTCCTATACGAATATAGGAAACGGAAGTATAATATCAGTATACAACGTTGTCCGCACAGTTGGACATGGTGAAGTCTATCGTCAGTCGGGCCTGCACTGACTGTCCTCCTGGTAAACACACAGGTCTTATATAACCACCGGTCCTTTGATCACGTGGCCAGGTGAGAGGGTGGACTGCCCACCTGAGAGTGGCACACAGTAACCTGAAGAGGACCCTAGTCCTCTCCAAGGAACTGTGTGCGCTAGCTCCAGGTAGAGAAGCCAAGTAAACAGTAGACATTACCTGGAAATACTGTGTATGAGATTAATATGTATTATTATACGATCTGGGCTCTGATGGTGCTTTTTAGGTGATATTCCCGTTCTGATATTCCTGCATACCCCACACCTGGGAAGGTGAAATCGCTCTGATATTCTGGATATCAGAACGATTCTGAATTCCCCATTCAGAATCATTCTGATATCCAGAATATCAGAACTATTCTGAATGGGAGTGGATATCAGAATGATTTGGAATAGGCCTATCGTCAGCCATAAAATCCGAAGTTTCATGGAGACTCGAACACGCTACATCAAGACTTGAAGTCCGACGTACTAACCACCACGCCCTGGAGGCGCTGATAGAGGGAGGTGGCGAAACAAGGAGTCTACAGGCGGATTTCCAGCCCTGTAGGACCATTATTTACCAAGTTACAGAAGAAAAGGCACTTTTTGGTATAATTTCTTTGAAAATCAATATTTTTTTCTAATTTCCTTTTTACTACAAAGGTAAAAGTTGTACTTTACTTACCTATTCGTTAAAATAATTCTTAGGGCCTTTTTTTCACTGACATATAGGCCCTCTAAAAATGGTGCGTTTCCACCCAGGTTCGATCCGGGGACCCTTGGTGTATGAGGCGCACAAGCTGGCACCCATTCATCTCTGGTCATGGTACAAGGGTAGGGAAAAAACGCTGCCTATATTGAATTATACAGGGGAGCGGTTAGTAACTAAAACGGCAGGTGGCAACGCGGGAGTACAGTTGTATTCTTTAACCTGGAGAAAGCAGCGTAACAAAATAATGACCGCTCCCTGCGCCTAGCTCCTTGATCCTTACCTCCCCTACTGAAGATTTCCACATTTGGGATGTCAAACCAACATGGCGCTACTGGTGTTCGAGTGATATTCAGTCAATAATCCTTCAAAATGCCGAAATTAGGACGAATTTAAGGTAATAAAAGACATTTGAATGGAAATATCGTATAATAAACCTAATAATATATGGATATGGCCGACCTTGGGGTGTGTATAGATGAATAACGACCTCGGTGCTACGCACCTTGGGTTGTTATTCATCGATACATACCCCGCGGTCGGCCATATCCATATTTTTTTGGTTAAATATCATGTCCCTACACTGTCAATAATCGCTTGTCGTTTGGATAACAGCATCAATGACATCATGCCAGGGCAGATCATTATAGACTAACTTGACATTCTAAAAGGTTACTTGGTTGATTATATATCAAGGACAGTATACATAGCTATTCAAGTAAAGCGTTTGTTTCATGTTAAAAGTTTGTACAAAAGTTCTAGGTAAGTCCTTTATTATGAGGGGCAAACAAAACACTGTGAATGGAATTATGAAGTCTTATTGCTACTTCTCCTTCAAAACTGTCTTGAGGATGTGTGTGCGGTGGGCTGATATGACAGGTTTTCAGCAATGACAATGACTTTACCTGCGTGACAAATCTTCAGAATTCGGTGACTAATACAGTGGCAGCCGTGAGACTGAATACTGTGCTGCAGTCTAACTGCCTGCCACACCCATACATCATCAGTATAAACCATTCCCTGAGAGGCATTCATCTACACACAAGCCAAGACGTGGATCCATCAGGGAGAGAGGAATGCTCTCACATTGGTACATTAAACCTGAGTAGTAGGTGTGAAATACTGGTAGCAACTTAACTTCCTTTACCACAATCTGAGCCCAACCTATAAAGATGGGTGTGACGTGGAAATGTGACTTGAAGTGGCCAAGAGCATCTATAAAGTAAATATAGTTGGCATGAATATGAATTAATATTCCTAATTATTGCCCTCATGACACCTGCGACATACCTGGATTGTATTGAGGCTTTGATAAAGGGTGAACACTTGAAATTGGTCTTAATTTATTGAATTATTTCAAGCTTCAATTTTGTTATGAGTAAAAGATTTAACAATATAAAGCTTTATTCATAACTCCTTAGCTATGGAGATATTCTAAAGTTTCAGCTGAGTAAGGTGGATACATGCCCTTGTTGATGTGTGAGTTCATGAATAGTATATATGTGATGTGTTTTCACCTAACCAGTCGTATCTCACACCTCCTGGACCAGAGATAATGAGGGCAAAAGGCTAAAAATATTGATTTTTATTAATTGAAGTTTTTTATTAATTGAAGTTTTTTGGAAATTTTAATAGATTAATATTTCCCCTGCATTACTGGGGAAGGAAAAAATGAAAAAAAATGAAAAAAATGTCCCAAATTTGTCTATTTGATTACGCTAGTCGCTTATCGCTGTTATAATTTTGTTCAATATTCATCGGAAAATTCTTAAATAAGCCCCAAAATAGATTTTTTGCCATGAATTTATACTATTTATTTTAACATATTCAAATAGCCACACCTGTTTACTCTCATTTGGTAACCAGGTTATTGGATGTATAACTTCTAGATTGCAACTAGCAATAAATGCACAGGGGATGTGTAAGGTGTCTTGTAGCAAATGTGGAGCAAAGGGCCCTTGTTTAGGCTTGTGCGATCTGCTCTCCATGAATCTAGCATAATCCTGAAATCTATTTTTGCGAGATATGACTGGTTAGGTGAAAACATCACATATGTATTCTCAACAAAGTAAAAATGTTTCAGTTCACTCTGATATTTCAATACAGGACTGCACATACCAAGTAAACCAGTGCCATAATCGGTATGTAGGATTTTTTTCACTTATTCACTTTCATTTTAAAAATGTATACATGAGTTGAAAAAGTTTGAGTTTAAAAATGTATACATGAGTGAAAGCTCCTATATGTTGGGTGGTATTTAAGTGCAGTCTCAGGGGGAATCTGTATTGAAAACCTGCAAATTGAGTATAATGGGGGTCTTACAGTACCCGGCCTGGATTGTAGCCAAAGCACACTTTCTATCAACATAAAGCTGACAGTGTCAATATTTGAAAATGACACTGACTACACAATGTGTCTGTCTGAATGGCTACTCAGCGTCTCTCAATGAATATTACATGAAAGGGGGATTTCAATCAGCTTTTCTAAGGGTCAATTTGACATTAACCTTCTACACTACCATAAAATAATGTTTGGTTTAATAAAAGGAAAGAGAGTTAGCATACAGAGTGGATTTAGCATTTATGAACAAGTATTTTCATTGTTGGTCAGTGGTGCACTGAAAGCAGAGCCCTCCAAAATAATTGTAAGTGCTTTTGTAATGTACATAGCATATGCCGGTCTATTGGGCATAACAGTGTATACTTTCACAGCAATAGTATTGTGACTATGAAGCCTGAGACTTCAAGAACTGATTAGAAAAGTTGGAACATTTTCCTCTCAGTAAAACATGAGCATCTGAAACACCTGTGCTGTGATCTTTGTCATGTTTGGTTGTTTGATAACTACAGGTATTCTGCAATAAGCCACATTGCAAACTGCCACCAGATCACTAGAAATTGAAGTTTCCGTTAAACTTCTTTACCTTTATAAAGCTTTGATATCATTTAGATCTTCAAATCACATTATCCTCACTATAACCTGGGAGAAATATAGCTCCTAACTTTTACTTTTTTATGAAAGCATACTGCCTGTCCCACCAATACATCAGCTGTACAAACCGTTCCCCCTCAGGGATCTATCTACACGCAAGTCAACAAGTACATCCATTATGGAAAGAGGATTGCAGTTACAGGGGTACATTGAGCCAGAGTAGTGGGTGTGAAATACTGATGGAACTTCATCATTCTTTACCCAAACCTGAGCATACCCCCCTTTATGAATGGGTATAATTTAGAGAATTGACCTGTCGGGGCCAAACGCATACTGGAGGTGGCATTTGTAAGGTAATCAGAAATTTTTTAGGCAAATGATTATAGCTCAAAAAAGCCCACACATTTTTACTTTTAACCAAAATATTCTTATTTGCAAACCTTTATACTAATTTGTGGTTGGGATGCCCCGTTGGGCCCAGGCGGTTTTAGGGTATAAAAATTGCCTTCAAAAGTGATGAATATTTGTTATTCCCCATATATATGAAATGGCATTAATTGGCCGCTGGCACCCACACCATTAAATCAGACTTGAGGTGCTTGACAGAAACAGATGAACAAAAAGAGGCTACCTTAAAATACGTACTTTTTTTCAAAGCTAACTCGATTTTTTTCCTTCCAAATATACAAAAAGAATATTTAGATTCGTTGTTTTAAGGCCGAAAGGCCCCGGAGGGGCCCTGGTGGTGAGCTTGCGAACTACCAGGTTGAGGCATTATATTGTTTTCATTTGACAGGAAGTCAGTACGGGTGCCTCCATTTAGTTTTAAGTGGTGCCGCCATTTTGTTTTAAGGTGTCACAACACAAATTTATACATATAATGATAAAATTAATATTAATCAACCTTCGATCCTGAGGTTGATCATAAGCATACCTATACCCCCTAACATGGACCCAAGGAATGCAATGGTTCTATTGGTTTGTTGGTAAGACAGCTGGTTGCCTAGCAACAGCTATTCTAATTGTTTATCTGCCTAGCAACACCCATTTCCACGCTCCTGAGGTTGATTATAATCCTACCTACCCCCCCTAACATGGACCCAAGAAATTTAATGGTTCTATTAGTTTGTTGCTAAGACAGCTGGTTGCCTAGCAACAGCTATTCTAATTGTTTATCTGCCTAGCAACACCCATTTCCATGCTCCTGAGGTTGATTATAATCCTACCTACCCCCCCTAACATGGACCAAAGGAATTCAATGGTTATATTGGTTTGTTGCTAAGACGGCTGGTTGCCTAGCAACAGCTATTCTAATTGTTTATCTGCCTAGCAACGCACATTTCGATGCTCCTGAGGTTGATTATAATTGTACCTACCCCCACTAACATGGACCCAAGGAATTCAATGGTTCTATTATTTTGTTGCCAAGACAGCTGGTTGCCTAGCAACAGCTATTCTAATCGTTTATCTGCCTAGCAACACCCATTTCCATGCTCCTGAGGTTGATTATAATCCTACCTACCCCCCCTAACATGGACCCGAGGAATTCAATGGTTCTATTGGTTTATTGCTAAGACAGCTTGTTGCCTAGCAACAGCTATTCTAATTGTTTATCTGCCTAGCAACACCCATTTCCATGCTCCTGAGGTTGATTATAATCCTACCTACCCCCCCTAACATGGGCCCAAGGAATTCAATGGTTCTATTGGTTTGTTGCTAAGATGGCCGGTGGCCTAGCAACAGCTATTCTAATTGTTTATCTGCCTAGCAACGCACATTTCGATGCTCCTGAGGTTGATTATAATTGTACCTACCCCCACTAACATGGACCCAAGGAATTCAATGGTTCTATTATTTTGTTGCCAAGACAGCTGGTTGCCTAGCAACAGCTATTCTAACTGTTTATCTGCCTAGCAACACCCATTTCCATGCTCCTGAGGTTGATTATAATCCTACCTACCCCCCCTTACATGGACCAAAGGAATTCAATGGTTCTATTAGTTTTTTGCTAAGACAGCGGGTTGCCTAGCAACAGCTATTCTAATTGTTTATCTGCCTAGCAACACCCATTTCCATGCTCCTGAGGTTGATTATAATCTTACCTACACCCCCTAACATGGACCAAAGGAATTCAATGGTTCTATTAGTGCTGCTGCACTGGTGGCCACCTAGTGGCTGTATATTACACTAAATCCCTGTAATGGCATGTTTTCCCCTGTTGTGTCACATCCCTCAGTTATATCATCCTCCCGCCCTGTTTGTATGGTGTCTTGAATGGGTCCCCTACAAATATACCAACCATGTAGACATTATGTTTCTTCAAATGCAAGAATTGCGGTTGTTGCCGCGTATAAAAATGCCTGAGGCATTTTTTTACGTGGCAACAACCGCAATTCTTGTTTATGATTATCTTCACCCCTAACAAACTAAATCTTAGAACTACATCATATTCTGCAGTTACTAATGGGTTACTGTGGTACAAAAGCTGACAGGCAGTGTGACAGGGGGAGGCAGTTGGTAACTGTTTGTGCATTCAGATGAGTTAAATCAGACAGTTTAGGTGTTTGCTGATTAGAAGTTGGCTAAGTTATCAATGCATGGTGCCAATCAATATTTTTGCTCTAGCAGGATTATATCAGAATGAGTATTGTTATTGTGCTGAGGTAAGAAGATATCTGAGAACTTAAGATTCCTCCACATGGGTAAGCTTTGGGTTATTCTATTTCTTTGCATCTAATGATATGACCTGTCCTTAACATTCAACATTGTCCTCAAATCCTACACTTACTGATTGTATGACCCTTTCACGTTCTCACTCAGACTGTTTACAGCTGAACACAAACTTTTTGTTGCCTCCAGTGCTGATTACCAATAAACATTCACTGTACACTCTGATATGCATGGATCCACTTTGTACTTGGGTCAGGTTCTCATATCGACTGCTGTCTGACCATTATAACCTACACACAAAGGCAATAGTACTGTTTGTGATTGCCTCATAGCTTGTGTCTACACCGGGACAGGCCATAGTGTATTTCAATAGCCACAGTCTGCCCTGAGGTGCAGGTTTGGAGAATTGCTATGGAAAAATCATGATAGACAAGATGAGAGGAACTGAGAAATTCTGGAGCATCATACTGATTTGTGGTGGTGATAACCAAAGTATTTACATCCTTGCATGTTTTGTTAAAGTTACAAAAGAGCTACCATCCCTGCCATGCTCAATTATTAAGGTATTTATAAACAAAAGTGTTCAAATCTAAACTCACTCATTATTTAAACGGCTACTCAAGCTCAAAAAAACACTGAGAAGTATCTTTCTCTCAAACTGTGTGCTGTGGATATACTGTGGTTATAAACAGTCTGTATCATTTTTTTGAATTTGTAGGTTTCACCTTTAAAGGGGAAACTCTAGCAACTTGTCACAGTGCTGGTTGAGAAGATAATATTTTGTCAAAAAGTGGACTATTTCCCTTTCCAGAAAGGACGGATAAGTAGCACTGAGCCTTTTATGCAAAAGAATGTTTCAAATATAAAATACATGGTTTACTTCTTAATAGTGACAGAGTGCAGACCTTATCCTTGTCCCTCAAATCCCTGTTTTAAATATACATATAACAATCTGAGTCAGGAAATACCATCAGTTTTTGTCCATCAGCTTTTGTCATATATAGCTTGTTTATATGCACACGTATACTTCCTGTAAAAGAGCCTTACCTTTCCTTCATGGTGTTCCAACCTTGCCACTATCCCCTATTATAGAAGGTGTCATGCCTGATATGTGATGGCCAACAGCACATTGTGACTTGGGGAAACAGCAAGAGAGACGAGAGTCTGGCATCAATAGACGGTGGCAAATTGGAATGGCCTGATAGTATTGAGAGAAGGTGACAAAGCCCAACCAGGATAGAGTTCAGAATAATATGTAGACTGACGGGTCTGTCACCACATGCCACACAGCTACATCTCATAGGCACTTATACAGCAGACTTAGGTTGACATACCACAAATAGCTCTGCCCTATTATCTTATTACTCAGTCTCAGCAGGTTCATATCCTTAGTGGACAAAGAGCCCTTTAGGTGCTATTTGAGCCTGGAGGGTGTTTTTCCCCATTGGTCCAATACGGGACCAATATGGAGTTAAAATACGGACCGTATACGGGACCCGTATTGGGAAGCCCAAAATCAGTTTTTCCCCCCCCTCCGTATCACGTCCGTATGTGCATACGGGATTGGCATAAATTCTGCTGCATATGGGGTACCAATGCGGGACTCACCTGCCCTAATTGTAAAAATGTACAAAAAACAGTCTACATTCCAGGAAACCCCTAGGGAATTCCCTCTGTGACGTCATAATATAGAGACACATACGGAGGTAGGCTGGAAAGGGTCCGAATTCTGTTTTGGATGCTAGGAAATGGAGAGGGGAGGTTTGGGTATGGAGAAGGGAGGTCAGGAAAGGGAGAGGGGAGGGCGGAGAATGGAGAAGGGAGGTCAGGAAATGGAGAGGAGAGGGTGGGGAATGGAGAAGGGAGGTCGGGAAATGGAGAGGGGAGGGTGGGGAATGGAGAAGGGAGGTCGGGGAACGGAGAAGGGAGGTCAGGGAATGGAGAAGGGAGGTCTATGTTTGGTGGGAAAGCTCCATGATAGCCTATACATGGTAAGTATGTACGATGGCTGGTTAGGTCGATAAGCAGGGGCATGGTGTAGTCCTTCACATTCCCACAGTCCATGCATCTAGACAGGCAAAAGATATCGACCCAACAGGCCCTCGTAGAAGTGTTACTACCTTGCTAATTCCGGGCTGTGTTGGTGCTGCCACCTAGACGCTAAGTCAAGCTGGCCTCAACTCCTCTCATACATATATGAGGGAATGGAGATCGCAAGCCAATTGCGGGAGGTCATATGGACCTAAACCATTATTCTGTAAGCTAGTACAGTCCCCCACCTCAATGATGAAATGTGCAAATTATGTCTAAACTCTAGACAGGAAACATGCAGCAGTATTTGGTTAATAAATAATTTAGTGAATGCGATACTACTGGGACTGTGACAGAATGGCAGACAAGGCTGTCCACAGTACCATATAGCCTGAGCTGGTTCATGTACAATGACTGACTATGTATGCAGTATTTAAGTATTCATCCTTAATTAGACCTGTAGCGATGTACCCCTGATATCCCGGCACAATGCTACATTCTGTAGATTACTTACAGAAGACTGGACACTTCAGGTACTGAATGACTGCCATGTAGGGGCCTTATAGAGGGGAGGACACTTCTTTTGTATAGGACAGCAGATACAGAGGTATAGGACACATACTGCTGGCACTTATAAGGGCATGTGAGAATGTATATATGTACAGTTTCAGAGGACTCTGATATTATTGTCAATTATATTTAGCTTGTAATAACTGACTATGCAGTGCAAACTATTCAATATTCTTTCCCAGAATTCAGGTTACTTTCCAGTCCACTCAGAACAACAATGTATATATGTAAATCAAAAAATTGCACTCCATTTACTGTATAGCAATTTAACATGTAGCAGTTTCAACCTGGGTCCAATCTACAGCATTCATCTTTGGAAATACAGTATGTATATAGAAAGTTAATGTTATTTAGGTAAATATAAAACCTACTTCTCAATGAATCATCTAATGCAAAACCACTGGCTGTATTTGACACTCACATGTCAAACTATATGCTTACTCAAGGATCTGCTTTCTGTATGCATTTTACTTATATTTACATTATATCACCTTGGATGACAAGGGCTAACATTGCAGACATTAAGCTTTAACATGAACACAGGTTGTCAAATCTATCCTAGTCATGCCTTTGTGTGGTGTTCCGATGGACATGTATATGACTATTAATGATCTGTGAATCATTACTTTACATTAGTGTCAGTGTCATGGCCTCAGGTTGCATGTACCTCTCCTGCTGGACATGTTTTGTGGTATGTCTTGTAAAATCAATGATATTGCTTCTCCAATATTTATATGTGATACACCATTTCTCTTCCACAGTACCAACACAGCACTTCAGCATTGTATTCCCTCTTTGTTATCGTTATCATATATAGTTGAGAATAATGGAATAAATGTAATATAATCTTACCTTGAATTCAAGAAATGACAATTGCATTCGCATGACAAGATTGAGAGGTCTTTCCCTTTAGGAAAATTTGAAATGATGAATTGACACAGTAATTTGCAACGCAGTCAATTTCTTTTATTTGAAAAATTTGTCTATAAAAATATAGAAAGCTAGAGCACATTGATGGGCATTATTAACCACATATTCTGAAATATCTTGCTGCCCTGCATAATTGTTTTTGTGGGAAGCCTCTGAAGACCAATTATGCTAGCTTATACTTCATTCTACAACTATGATTCATTTTACAACTATGATATCAGAGTTAGCACTTTCTCAAAATGATTAATTACAGAAAAGGTCAGTTTTTTTTTCGGGTTTATTTCAAATTGAAGAATTAAGCAAGTATATTATGGTAACTACCCCGAACCAAATTACCATGGATACATTACCAGCTTTGCTGCTTTGAAGTAATTTTTTAATCTAGTTATCTACAAGCCAGAAACCCTATCATGTCATATTGGTCAAAATTACTGATGTATCAAGAAATACAATAACCATTAACCAAAAACTGTTATCTTAAGCTCAACAAGTCTGTTCTTATTTCCGTTACAATTCATGAATGGAAGGCACATGTTACCCAATGCAATCAGAGAGTAACAGGTCCAATGAGTAATATGATTCCCTTGCTCTGACAGCTTGATCACAAATGTCAGTAGTATTATCTCATGTGTTTTCAGAGCCACTGCCCACACTGAACACATGTCATAAAGGTCATCATCAAAGCCAAAATCCCAAACATCCTAACATACAGATTTACTTTACAGCCTCACGGATGGTGATTGCTGAGATAAATCACCTAAACACAGCTCCTGCTCTTCCTTTGTATTTGTATACCCATGCTGTGCCCTCTATTCATGTTCTTCTACACATAGTATTTCTAATTAGTGTTCTTTTTATGTATTGCGATGGCATTTCTTCTGCTTTTGAATAAGTCTGCTGGTTGTTTTTGAGTGCTGCTGGCTTCTATGCCATGTGTGTTACAGCCTCACAACAATCTAAATTCCCTATTATTCACAAATCTATTCATCTGAATAATGTCTCACATATGTTTTAATAACATTCACTTCTTCAGGCTAGTGAAGGTTTCCTTGGCTGTCATAGATGTAGTGCTCACTCCAAGGCCCTATTCACATAAGACACTACAGTGATAAAGCCTCCTATGACCAATGTCTGCTGACACTGATAGGACAATCTAGGATCCTACATGTAGATTGATTTCTAACACTGCTCAGCTTTTAGCCTTTTAGAATAAACAAAGCCTTGGCTGGCCTATAATATGAATATGTCCTACAGAGATTGTGAGTTAATTTACACATTTGAAGAACACATTTGAATTTAAAATTTCAAATGTTTTGAAAAACACATTCGAGAGAACAGAATTTCATAATGTAGAGGGTGCAGTGATATATTCATGTATAAGTCAATGCTTTAAGTGCATGCAGTGAACCATCTATGGAGAAGAAGAACACAATGACTCATGATAAAGTATTTCACACCAGTCTGAAAGGCTCCAACAATCCATGTGTGGACATTGATACAAAGACTGAGGACCTCACATGTACACATACGTCTGAGATAACTCACATTTTAGTGTCACATTACAGAACTAACAAAGTCTGTCACAGAAAGCTGCACTCTCTAGTTTGAATATATCTTATGGCAATTTTTTTTAAAGTTGATTTATTTGAGCTCCTACCAAAGTGTTAAGTGTGTGTGTTACTAGAATTTGTGTGTAGGTTTTAAGAGTGCCCAGACATGGTCCAGTACCATAAGGGGGTTCATGCAGCCTCTACTAGCAGCGTGCAAGAGCCATTAAAGGAATTATCTGGATACACCACTGACACCGAGGGGACAGCCTAGGTCCACTCATCTCCAAGCAGACACCAGGCTGCAGCATAGTCATTCAATGAGAGATGTGCTTGGGGAGTGGAGTTTGAAGTAGATGGGTCTTGGTGGATCAGATGTAGCTAGTTTCCTGTATGCAGGCTCACTGAGCCCTAGAGCCCTAAGGATTGGTGGATAGTGGAGTAAGCTATGTTGGATATTTCTGCTGTTAGAAAGTGATGAATATTGGTGCCAAACATTGCAGCAGCAGTTGTACAATTAAGCTGAAAACTGCTGCCTTTTATTTAATTGTTCAATTAAAAGGAAACTACAATATATAAAGAAGTCTCTATAGACACAAGATGCACTTCCCCTCTACTGCTGTATGGAAGCTAAAGCCTGACCCTTAACCTCAAAATAACATTAATGAATAACCGGCCTGTCTCTTGGCCAGCTATATATGATAAGATAATTCCTTTACCAAAAGGGGTCTTGCAGCCTTACTGCCTGCATCTGAGTCCCTCCCATTGACCTCAGGCTGTTTGTCATTGAGGTATCCTGATTGAGGAGAGTATAAACCCTGTAAGGGTAGCATCTTGTATCCGTACCCTGAACCCCATTACTATATGAGCAACCCAATTTCCCTTGGCCATTGCCTACAAGTTCTCCTTGATCCTCCCCCTGCATTATGCACATGGAATATGAACCCTAAATAACCCTAATTACTGACTGGTCTGCCTATAGGAGAAGTTGTGCAGGCTATTGCAGCATTAGCTACTCCCTAGACGCCAGGGCCTTGTTGTTTTATTGGATGTATTCAGGGTACCTTCTATGGGCATGGCCTCAGGGAAGGGTAAACTGCATTTTACAGCAGAGGAGTCATTGTACAGCCTCCCTGCGGTCTTCAGCCAACCAAGCATCATATATCTTAGCATGAAAGAGTCTAAATAAAAATGTAACTGCATAACTTAATACATCATCTAATTGTAAATAAAGATGGCCGCATCTGCCCATAGAGAACAAATTATTATAACAATCATACTGTATCACCTCTTTGACAATGGTTAAGCAGCTGTTTATTCTATACTATACCAGCTGAAATACCATGTAATAAATATGAACCTGGTAGCTACAGATTTTTGGGGTGGAGAGTTGAGTAATGTGACTCATGGCAGCTCAGGATGGAGCTGGTTTCCTGTGAGATTGGTGTCAAAGCCTGAGGGACTTAGGATGTGGTAGGTACCAGCAGGTGGCTGTGTAGGGACCATTGGAGGTCAGGTGAGTGAGGATTGGTGTATGAGATATCTATGTATATCTATCCATAATGTATATGGCATTGCTTGGATAGTTATCTGACTGAGGCTTGGCGTGTAAGAGATCCATGTATACCTATCTAAAGCCTATACATATAGAAGATGCTGTTTTTCCTGGCCAAATTCTCCCTTACATAAATGTAAAACAAGTTTCTATCTTGAATTGAATTGAATAGTGTAGAGAAGGTCTCAATGTAATGAGAAAGTACATACAACTCTTCTCATAAATTCTGCATGGATGGCATAAAGGCTGCGAATGCTCGGGATCTCTATGATGTACCAGTTATGAATAAGTGCAGAGGTAGAGGAGCCTTGAAATAAGCTATTGCACTACATTCTGGTCATGAAAAAAGTGCAGTTCTATAAGAAGAATCAATGAGCTTCCAGTTGCTTATACAGGCCAAAAGGCTACATAGGTGTGCTAACTATATGGCCAAAGGTCCTTACAGGAATATGAGTTCTATTAAGACTATACCTCATCATAGTAAATAACAAAAGATCACTTTCCTTCTAAAAAACTCATATCTAGACCTGCCTATCAGAAGTTGTAGTTTTAACTGCCACTATGAATCTAAAATCTTTATAATCTACAAGGTGTATAGTATTGTCAGTGAGAACCTCTGCTTTCCAATTTCTACTAGCCAATTGTAAGGGTTCAGTGGCTTTCACTCCCCATAGACCACTTTGCCAGACCTGGAGGTTTGTGTGTGAACTTGATGAAATGGTGGCTGACAGCAAGAAAGCTATGCCTGGTCAGTGTCCATTTGGCTATCATATTATACCACAGTCCCCTTTGGCAATTTGCCAATGTCTGGCCCAGAAGATATGATTCAATTCAGAATAATATTTTTCTTTCTAGATGCAGTCGTACACCTTTCATCTTGTGTAGGGAACTTTGATATGACTAATAGAAAACTGAATGTAAAAAGAGCAAAGGAAGAATGTCAGTAATCCACAACTCATATTGAGTTATTGTCAGTGAGGATTGATCAGGCTATACTTCATGTCAGTATCAGATTCTCTGATCACTGATTGCCCCTAGAGTCCTGCAATCGTCCTGCTCTTTCACATTTAATTCTCCTAGTGAGTCCATAACAAACAGCACTGCTAGTGAAGCAGAGTTAGTGGACAACATAGAAATATGTTGTGAAATCAATCAGTGCTACTATATTATAGTTACCAAAGTAGGCCGTAATGTCAAGTATACTTTCTAGTGTGCACAGTGTATGTCTTCAGAAGTACTGCAGTCCTCTGTCTTTAAAGCCCCAGACACAGAGACTGCCTACACCAATTGTGAAAAGAAAAAAAGAAGCAATTTGTTTGTTTATTTTGCAGAATGTATAACAGTTTCTTAATAGAGACCCACAGAAAGTTTGAGATTATCCAACAATCTAAAATAGTCATCAATCAATAGAGCCTCATAAGGGGAAGGCGAACTATTCAAAGATGAAGCAGTTTGACATTGTTGTAGGGGCAGACATATAAAAGATAGAAGGAATGTGTTTGCCATTGGTGATTAGGAAGTTCCCACTCTAGCTCTTTCATTATTTATATTGCTTAAAAGGAAAAGGAATTCCTCCAGTCAGAGGGAATTTCAGAAAACCGCCGGCCAGGCTATAGCAGTGTGGGCTGTAACTGATTCTATTCTTCACAAAAGGCTTATTGTCAGAACTGTGTACCGTCCAACACACTGACAGGCACTGCTACATCATGAATACCCTTTAAGCCAGCATATTCTTGTCATTATTACCTGTTATACACATAAGTCAATTGACTTATGTCAGATGTTCACAGCTTGCTATGTAGTCAGGCTTGTTTATATGCACACATATAATTCCTGTTACAGAGCCTAACTTTTGCGTTATGAAGCTCCGACAACTATCCCCTCGATATAGAAGCTGTCATGCCTGATATGTGATGGTCAACAGCACATTGTGACTTGGGGAAACAGCAAGAGAGACGAGAGTCTGGCATCAATAGATGGTGGCAAATTGGAACAGCCTAATAGTATTGAGAGAAGGTGACAAAGCCCCCCCCCCCCCTCCTAGGGAAAGAGCTCAGACTGACATGTAGACTGACGGGTCTGTCACCACATGCCACACAGCGACATCTCATAGGCACTTATACAGCAGACTTAGGTTGACGTACTACAAATAGCTCTGCCCTATTATCTTATTACTCTGTCTCAGCAGGTTCATATCCTTAGTGGACAAAGAGCGCTTTGGGTGCTATTTCAGCACAGGCAGACAGCTAAGAAGATATTTCAAATCGTTCTTCGATAAAACGTTGTGTACAAATAGATGATTTGTTAGTTGTTTACCAGTCAATAAAAGCTATGCATCACTAGTGCCCCCAGTCACTCATTTACAATCTAATTCATGAATGAATCATCCACTTAGAAGGAGAGCTGCTACAGTGGTTTCAGGAGGAAAGCTGCTCTAGTGGTGCTGGTACTTTATTAAGGTAGGGTTTCAGGGTAATTCAGCTGGATATATTGTTAGTGTATTATGTATCACAGATTTCTTCAAAGTATATGTAACACACACCAATCTGACTGGAATTGGTGTTTCCTTCAAAAAATTACCATTTTAGTAGGCGTTGCTAGGCATTACAAAAAACTTTCTTTTTTAGCTTCCAAATCTTCAAACGGAGTTCTGGGATGGAAATTCAACAAAATTTTCATTTCTGATGATGGGAAATACATTTTGAAGTCATTTCCTGAGGAGCTTTTTTGAATCATGTTGATATTCCAAGTATTAAGGTCACGGGAGCACTTCAAAGTTGCTTAGTTACTAAAAGTGGTGATTTTTTGGTAAAAAACAGGTAAAATCACTCATTTTTAGTAACTATGCAACTTTGAGGAGCTCTCCTGACCTTAATAACTGGAGTATTGATATGATTCAAAAAGGCTCCCCAGGGAATGACTTCAAAATATCTGTACAATCATCAGAAGTTATAATCATATTGAATTTCTATCCCATAAGTCCGTTTGAAGATTGAAAAGCTCAAAAAGAATGTTTTTGTTCCATTTTCATTCCATGCCTAGCAACGCTACACAAAATGGAATTTACTTGAAGGGTACATCGATTCCAGTCAGATTGGTGTATGTTGCATATAATTTTAGCATACCTGTGGCAACTAATGGACTAAAAATGTGTTCAGTGGAATTACCCTGAAACCCTACCTTAAGCAGTACCTGGTGTGAAATGTTATCTGAAATATTTGTAGTCTAAGTAGTATGTTTCCAGAGGTGAATGATGATGGCATTTATATATGGATATATTCAGATATCCCACATGGCCAAAAACATTATAATATGCCAAAATCTTTATTTCCAGGTTGGACATGTGTGTGTCAGTTACCTGTCATGATCAGCAGCTATTAAAGGCTCTACCCACACGGATCAGGGTTCAGTGATGAAAGCTGTCCTGAGGGAATAGAGGAGGACAGGGCAGAGCCTTGGTGGATTAGACATTGCTGGTGTCCTGTGCGCCTGCGGGACCTTATGATTGGTTGGTACCAGTGGATGGCTGTGTTGGGACAGTGAGAGGTCACTTGGGTGAGGTTTGGTGTATAAGGTATTTATATAGACCAATAGTGTATACATATCGGTTTTCTTTTTTTCACTTTTAAACCTCACTCCTCTATTAGTTTACTTGAACAGTTGAAGAAAAATGTCAGTGAAAATGCAGCATTATCATCATTGGCTCCTGCATATATATATAATTATATGAAAAAAAAGTGTTTGTGGGTTCTGTTATAAAACTATATACGGAGTTTTATCACTAAGAAAAGGCATTGTACTGAGGCATATTTAGTACTGGCACCAAAGCTATCATTGCGTGTTCCGACTCGATGATACAGGTACAAAACTGGCAAGGGGAAAAACACCACAAGGAGACACTCCTAGGCCTACAATCTTACACATAGTTTCTTTATCTTGTCTTGTCCTATGACGTGCACATGGAGAACAAAGCACACAAAGATACATGGTACTGTCCTTGGCTGTACTTTATACCCTTAGTGTTATATCAGCATTCTTATTATGATATCTATCCTTTCTGAAACAAAGGAACTTTGCTTTGAGATGATATGACTGTCTATGATACAGCATATCCTACTGCTGCCTATAAACGCCTATTCTTCTTCTCTTCAGACAATTTGTCCCAAGGCCCTTAACCTTTGAATCACATTGATGAATTTACAACTTGCCTCTGGGGGATCTATTTAGGGTTCTTCAGGGTTAGATCATCTTTTAAAGCATATGACTGAATTAGCACTAGGCTCTAATGCCCTTGCATTAGTGTGTGCAGCAGGTTGTGCTATTGAGATATGTAAAGTAAGGGGAAGCTAAGCTAAGGAATAAACCCTTTTATAGGCAACTTGTTTTCTTGATGATTTCAGCCCTGTAAAAACATGAGCATAAAGTACCCTGAAAATTAAACAAAGCCTCAATTATACAGTCAATATTTTGCTCCTCTACTGCCAATCTTGACACAGAGCCTGACCCATGACATGGTACTGTTCTTAGCTGACTGTATTTTATACCCTTAGCATTAAATCAGCATTGTTATTATGATATATATCCTTTAGGAACAAAGGAACTATGCTTTGAGATTATATGACTGTCTAACATATAGCATAGCCTACTACTGCCTACAAATGCCTATTCTTCTTCTCTTCGGACAATTTGTTCCAAGGCCCTTAACCTCTGAATCACATTGATGAATTTACAACTTGCCTCTGGGGGATCTATTTAGGTTTTTTCAGGGTTAGATCATCTTTTAAAGCATCTGACTGATGTACTACTAGGCTCTAATGTGCCTGCCTTAGTGTGTGCAGCAGGGTGATGTTATTGAGATATGTAGAGTAAGGGGCAGCTAAGCTAAGGAATAAACCCTTTTATAGGCAACTGGTTTTCTTGATGATTTCAGCCCTGTAAAAACATGAGCATAAAGTACCCTGAAAGTTAAACAAAGCCTTTATTATACAGTCAATATTTTGCTCCTCTACTGCCAATCTTGACACAGAGCCTGACCCCAAACTCCTAAATCTCATTCATGAATGAACAACCTCTAGGGAAGCTACTGCGGGCTCCATAGGATTAGATAATCTCTTTACCAACCGGTACGGCCCAAGCATCCAACTTTTTTATAGGCTACCTCCTCAGAAAAGTAGTGACATTTAGATAAAGCTCCTTTAGGGGGGAAATGAGCGGGAAAGGAACCGGGATTGTCTATTGACACAACCTATTGTACCACAGCTTACAGAACCCAATTACACAGGCAATATCCTGCCCCTCTACTGGCAATTTGTACACATGACCTGACCCCAAACCCCTAAATCTCATTCATGAATGAACAACAAATCTCTAGAGGAGCTACACCGGGTTTTGTAGGATTAGATAATCCCTTTACCAGCCGGTGCAGACCAGGCGTCTGACCGTTTTATTACCTGGATCTAAGCTACCTCCTCTGGGCACCAACTAAGCAGCTGTTTTTAGGATAGCCTGAGTGAGGGAAACACAAGGCCTGAACTTAACCCTTGAGGGGATATACAGCTCATTAATGCTAGATGGATATAACTACATGAGCAGCCCGTCTGTCTTCAGCCTCTGTCTACAAGTTCTCATCCATCCTCCTCTATGGTTGTACAGAACCTGAGCATAATCCTGTAAACAATGTTAAGTAATGATGTGTCTGCCTACAGAGGGGGCTACCCAGTGTATGCAGCATTAGTTAATCCCTTTACCACCAGGGGCAGGGTGGTTTATGAGCGGGATCTAATGTACCTCCTGTGGGCCTGACCTTAACGTAAACAGCATTCTGAGTTAATGTGCGGCCTCTCGGTGACCTCAGGGATAGGGGGGTGTTCAGATGTAAGCATAACTTACTTAGAAGATGCTTGGCCCGGACTTAAATTCATTTTAGATATATCATCCAACAGTCAATAATGATGGCTACACTAATGATGAAAGTGCCCTAAGCCTGAGTCTGTAGTGGCCATCTCGAGTATGTCATGATAGTGCAGTATCTTTCTAACTGAGGAGCATGTTGATGAGGAAGGCTTTTTCACACCTTTGGAAACATCTCATTTACTTTACATCCCTCAATCAGAGTATGTGGCACGGAAGGCAACGTTCCCCATGTGTGGTTAGCCTCAGAGGTAGTACCTTACAGCACCCTAATATATGTAAGTACCACCTGCTACTTCTAACAAGACACCCACATGAGTAGACTTCTCCAATGGTAGACCTTATCATGACTCCATCAGATCTGGGCTTACACTTATCAAAGCAAGAAGACCTGAAACCCTGGTATCAGTGCAGGTTGGTAAATTGGGACAGGCCACTATGTAGGATGAGAGGGAGTTCTTTAACCCTTTAAGGACAGCAAAACCAGAGATGGAAGTCTGTGAAGTTACTATCCTTTTCTGCTAACCCATTCCGGACATTGCCCCATGCATGTTCAAGTGTTGTTTCACATATGTTTCATGATTCAATATCTGTGTAAAATGCCTGACCTACTGTTAAAAATGTCAAGATAATTATTCACAGGTCCACCATCACGTCAAGTGTAGCATACAGTGAGTAAAATGAGAAATGACTATACCTTTTTTCTCAGATGACTCTTTCTCATTATTACACATGTTCTACTTGCGTCGTTTTAGAAAGGGGGCTCTTTCTCCAGTGACAATTGTGAACCCTTCTGTATAACGTCTATTAATGAACCAGGTGCAGCCTTTACAAAATTCTCCTGCTGCATAGAAATAGGGAGGCATTGGGAAAGGAACTCCTTTTAATTGAAGAGCAGTAGCGAAGACCTTCTCTTTGAAATTAGAATCTGCAAAATGTTGGACACAGGGAAGATACATGTCAGAGAAGCATCCCAGATGTCAGTGCAGTACTTGGTGCATGACCTGCATGAATGGTTGCTGTAGTACAAAAGTTGATTATAATCATATCTACACAGCGCCACTCCCCCTCATAAATTGGACACAGGGAATTGCCTGAGACATCTTTTTATGCCGCAACAACCATGGTTCTTGTTAACAACTCATGAGAGTTAATATAGGATGTGCAGAGCTTTAAATTCCTTGCCATAGAAACATATTATAATGTTCAAACAATCAGGGTGATATCTTTCTTCTCTGTTTATTAGCCAGTTTGGAAGAATTCATTAGCACTCATGTGTATTTGATGTACACTTGATAACTTAAATATTACCTCTCTGCTTGCTTAACTGGGAAATGAAGGGTAGGCAAAAAGCTATTTGACAGCTGTTGAACACTACTTGAGGTAATACCACTTTGCCCAATCATCTTTTTGTTTCTTCCCTATGGCTCTTTAAATAGGATACTTACTTTGAAAGACTACACACCATGGTAACAACCATCACAAGTCATGATCAACTGTGCTATTTGCAGATATAATCAATGCAAAAACTAAATATGAAGAGATTTCCATTGAGAAGTCATATTACTTCATCCTCCCTATAAATCCTTCTAATTTCTGATATTTTCTCATGTGGAAAGCTTGTCATAAATTGAGCTCTAGGAACCAAAATGGCTTGCTCTCCTGTCCAGAAGCTGATATTGGAATCCATTCTCTGCAGAAAACTTTGGGGTTGTGTGAATACTCCTAGACATGAGCTAAAGAGCCTCAATCCTAGTGGAATCGTATTGATTTTTTATTGATTCTCATTAAGTACCGCCTGCAGGAAATTTTTGTCTGGGCACTGCGTGTCAATGCAAATCTGCAGTAATGGAGACAAGAAACTTCTTCCCCTGAAATTACAAAACAACTCCTGACTTGTTTAAGTCTGCTGAAACCTGGTCAGAATCTTTAGTCCTCATGAGGCTTAACTTGTAACTTCTCTGAACATGTCTCCTGCCTTGTTCTCTAAGGAAGTTCTCGGCTAACTACAACTGTTAAGCTTACTAGACTAGCATAATCAGATTCTATATAGACCTTTCAGCATGCTTTTTTAATTAGGATGAGGAAGGTAGGGGATGAGCTAGGCAAGAGCATCACAGAGGGAGAAAGAGTGTCTCAAGGAGTGAGGGAAGTGTGATGCTAAAACCCTAAGTATGTGTGTGTAAGTTCATAAGAGTATATAGAGAATAGAATGCACATGCGTTGGATACATATAATGTGTGGGCATGATGCAAAAGTGAAGTTAGTGACTTTGTTCTAAAATCTATTTTAATCTTGTGCAGGAAGCATAGCCTGCAGTCACAGACAATGATGCCTCAGCTGGTAATACTATTACCTGGTGAAGAGAAAAATCAAGGATTGAAGCAGATGAGAAATAATTAGTTTTTTCATCAAACCAACTTCTAACGCTGCCCTAGGCATATTTGTTTATAGGTTCACATGCAGTACTAGCAGCTGTTTCTCCAAATTCTGGGTCGGCTCATTTTTCTTTTCACTATTGATGATAGAGGTGTAAGAATGCCCACTGTCAGGCATCTAGTCACATGGTCCCTAGGGTATGTCTGGGGGCTACAATAACAGGCATATCCTGTTACATTATTTATTAAAAGAGAAATGTACTTTCCTCCCACACATTCCATTTTCCTGGTAAAGCTGTTGATTCATTTTTACTACTGCTTAGAAACACTAATGAAGAAGCAAGTTGAATACCAAGAAAGGATACACAAGGGAAAAGGTTTTATTCATGGACAATTGTCTGAACGCTACTATCTGTCTTAACACACATCACTCTATCTTAATGAATACATCCTTAATTAGTATTGGATGCTGGATATTAGAAAAGCATACAGTGACACATGTTTGCTTCAGCAGTATTATGATATGATTCCTGATACATTGCCCAGTGTTACTGGTTGTGAACATTATAAATGCTCCTGCATCTGTCCTAAAGTATTCACTGTTTAGCATGTGATATTTTGGCAAGTCTGTTCTTTAATATGAAGTAACAGTATGAGTTCAATTCAGTTTAAAGGAAACAAAAAGTCTCTTAGTCAATCATAGGATGACAGATCTTGTCATTTTCTCATTAACTTTCCTAGATTGCTGGAAGGAGGCTATAGTGACTCCTCTACCCAAAGGGGGTGAGCAATCAGATGTAAATGACTTAAAGCCCATTTCTATCCTCCCTTTGTCGGCAAAAGTCATGGAAAAAATATTCCATAAACAATTGCTTAATTACTTAAATACTCACAACCTTATTTTTGAAATATGTATAGCAATCTAACAAGTATTAGTTTCAACTTTCTACTGATCTACAATATTCTACCAACAGAAAGTTCATATTTTCCAAGTAAACAATTTAACTAGAACCTAATTTCTAAGATTTTGCTGCTCGGGATGGGAATTATAGACATGGGTGTCATATGTAACACTTCTTTTACATTTCCAGACATTATAGAGTATTCAAACAAGTGTCCTTGTCTTGTCTTATTTGATGTGTATCATCTAGTTGTACATCCAGATCTCATGCAAAACCTCTGGCTACATTTGACACTCATTTGTCAAATCATGCACTGAGGCAATGATCTGTTATCTGCATGTTAATGGGAGGAAACATTTTACTGATGTTTACATTATATCATGTTAGGTGAAATGGGCTAACATTAAAGACATTAGGATTTTCCACAGAAACAGGTTGTCAATTCAATCCCAGTCATGCAAGTCAGAACTTTGTGATGTGTTCACTATGGACATATATGACTCTCAAATGTCTCTAAATCATTACTTTACATTAGTGTCTGTGATTTAGCCTGCGTGTAGCTCTCCCACTGCATAAGAATCCCTATTTAAGTATACCTTAAATGTCATTTTTATTACTTAAATGTCACATTTAAGTATATTTAAGGTGAGACTTAAATGTCGATTTTTGACATTTAAGTAACTTTTGGTGTACTTAAAGGAACACTTTAAGGCGACATTTAAGTAGAATTTAAGTTGATTTAAGCAGATTAAAGGGCATGGCAAGGTGGTCATTAAATGTCATTAAACACGGTATCAAGGTCAAGTGGAGGATTTCCATAAACGACATTTAAGTACATTTAATGACCATTTTTCTATATTTAATGTATGTTGCTGTACTTTTTTACTTTTACTTTTGCATATAGCATTGAATTCAGCTTAAATTTTTGTATTCTTTGAATGGGGATAGGCAATAGTTTTATTGTGGGGGGGGGGGTCAATGATCATTCATCAATTTATCATTCATTCATCAATTCATCTTTTAATTCTCATGGAGGCCGGGCCCGCCCCTGGATGCCGGGGCCGCCCCCTGGAGGCCGGGGCCGCCCCCTGGATGCCGGGGCCGCCCCCTGGAGGCCGGGGCCGCCCCCTGGAGGCCGGGCCCGCCCCTGGAGGCCGGGGCCGCCCCCTGGAGGCCGGGGCCGCCCCCTGGAGGCCGGGGCCGCCCCCTGGAGGCCGGGGCCGCCCCCTGGAGGCCGGGGCCGCCCCCTGGAGGCCGGGGCCGCCCCCTGGAAGCCAGGGTCACTCCTGTTGTAACCTTTCCTGTGGTAAATAGAAAAAAATGTGTATATTATTCATACCAAACAAGCACTGAGAGAGAATGTTATAATGATTATCAATTCATTTAATTTTCAACAATTATCTGAATTATAAAGGATAGAAGGAAATAATTCTAACAAAAATACCCACCCTGTGTATGGTCCAAGTATTACTACCAGCAGGTCATACATGTGCTCCTGTCCGTTTGCAACTGCTGAATGGTTCAAAATCCCAGCTGTCTACTACTGAAGGCTTGCTATTGGCTGGTGTAAGTATACAGTGGTATATAGGTCACACATGTTAGTTGGGATGCCAGGATGTCGGGCATGGGGGTAGGGGTATTGTCCTAGGGGCCTATTGTTTCATGGGTCGCACCTCCAGCCCTATTATAATGGGCGCCATGGTGGTGTGTTCACAGCTACCTCGAGACAGACCTGTCACCATAAGGGGGGGGGGGGGGGGGTAAAATTATGAAATACTAAATTTCCTTATTATAATAAATAAGTTTTTAAGAATAGTGTTATCTAGTTTTATACATTGTTTGTATTTTTAGCGTATCTTTATTTTCTCCAAAGGCCTTTGAAATAGTACTTAATTACGGGTAAAGAGTCCCCTAACTTCCCTGATTAATATCACGGGTTGTACACCCTCCAGAGCCCTTTAAAACAGTATTAAATTACGGGTTGAGAGTCCCCTAACTCCCCTGGTCAGTATCACGGGTTGTACACCCTCCAGAGCCCTTTAAAACAGCATTAAATTACGGGCTGAGAGTCCCCTAACTCCCCTGGTCAGTATCACGGGTTATACCCCTCCAGAAGCCTTTGAAATAACATATAATACCGGGATCAGGGTCCCCTTACTCCCCTGGTCAGTATCACGGGTTATACCCCTCCAGAAGCCTTTGAAATAACATATAATACCGGGATCAGGGTCCCCTTACTCCCCTGGTCAGTATCACGTGTTGTACCCCTCCAGAGATGCTTAAAATAATACATAATGCCCCTCCTTAAATTTACCGGAAATGTCATTTGACATTTTTTGGAAAATTTAAGTTTACCTTAATTTACTGGAAATGTCATTTGACATTTCGGGAAGATTTAAGTTTACCTTAAATTTACCGGAAATGTCATTTGACATTTCGGGAAGACTTAAGTTAACCTTAAATTTACCGGAAATGTCATTTGACATTTCGGGAAGATTTAAGTTTACCTTAATTTACCAGAAATGTCAAATGAAATTTCTGGTAAATTTTAGATATCTTATATTTCATGGCAAGCTCAAAACGACATTTCCAGGACATTTCCCGATAATTTGGTACACTTAAATATACTTTAATAGGAATTTTCATGCAGTGTCCGGTCGGACATGTTATGGGCTCCTCCTGAAGCATACAATGATCAATGATATTCCCTTTCCAATATTTATTTGAAATCTACCAGTACTCTTCTAAAGCATATACACATTGCCTTGGCATTGTATTCCCTCTCTGTTCTGGTTTGAATAGATTTGCAGCAATTAGATATAATACAAATATGATATAATCTTGTCATGAATTCTGGAATGACAATTGTGTTTGCATAACAAGATTAAGAGGTCTATCACTTTGGGATAATTAAATATGATGAATTGAGACTGTAGTGTGATTTGCAAGACATTCAATCTTCTAGGTCTGATTGAAAAGTCTGTCCATGGCGATAAAGAAAGGTAGAGCTTATAGATAGGCAGCATTGGCGGCAAATTCTGTAATATTCTTCTGCCCTGCATAATCTTCTTTTGTGAAAACAAACTACAACCCAAAAGCAATTATGCTAGCTTATAAGTCATTTTACAATTATGATTCATTTTACAACTGTGGAGTTCATCGTTCTTTTGATAGGATTCAAAATAAAGACACGAACCGCATACTTCTTTGTGAGATGCGAAGAATAAGAGGTGGTTTATTAATTACTGAACCTGGACAGATATGCTAACATTCGGATGTAAACTCGCTTTCAGAATCATTCAGGGTATATACAATACAATACCAGTTTTGTTACTTTGAGGTCCTTCTTTTATTCAGTTATCTACATGTAGCCAAATATGAAACTCCATTATGTCACGTTGATTAAAATCGCTGATGTATCGAAATACCGTAACGGTTCATTAAAAGCAATTATTTAGGCTGTTAATATGTGGTAATACCCATTACACTTTTCATATGGAAGCGAAACGTTAACCAATGCAATCTAGAAGCAACATGGTCACGAGTAACACGATACCCCAGTACTGGTAGGTTGATCACAGTAGTCAGTAGTACTATCTCATGTGTTGTCAGACTCACTGCCCACACTGAACATATGTCACAACGGTCATCATCAAAGAACAGACAGCTGTCTCTTTATATTTAACTTGTCAATTCAATTCATGGATGCTGATTACTGAAATGAATCACTTACATGCAGTGCCCATTTCATCTTTTTATTCATAAAGCCATTCTGTTCATGTTCTTCTTTACAAAGTTTTTATACTCTTTAATCATGATAATTTGTTAGCCTTAACGACCTGGTATTTTGAAAAAATGGACAGATTGATTTATTCTGTTGTTGAATTAGTCTGCTGGTTGTCTTTAAGTCCCGCTGGCTTCTAAATGCCATGTGTTACAGCCCCACAATATAAACTAATCAGACAGACCTTTATCCTCCTTTTTATTGGCAATACGAATATTTCAGTATTCAATTTAGTATTCTTGCATTTGAAGCTCTACCTATCCCCGAAAGATGCCTAGTATATTTTATACTTGAATAATAGGTTTCTCTAGTTGTTTTAGACAGAATGCATTTATACAAGACACTGCAGTGATAAAGCCTCCCAGGATCAATGTCTGCTGACACTGAGAGGTCAACCCGGGATCCTGCATGTAGACTGATCCCTAACACAGCTCACCTTTTAGTCTCATCTTACAGAACTAACAAAGTCTGTCACTGAAGCCTGCGCTATCATATATGAATATGCCCAACAGATATTTTGAGTCAAATGTGCTAACCACTGCACTATCCTGGACAAGAAACAAAAAGAGTGCAGGTGTCCTACCATGCAGGGAATGCTCTGGTGTGCACTAGCTTTATGAGGTAGAGGGGACCTGAAGTTGAAGGTCCGACGGTGTGGTTGGGGTTGGGCGCCATCTTGTTTCTCCGGCAGGCGCGCCATCATCTGGGCCATCATGCCCTCCATCTTCGCCATCCTTGCATTTAAATCAAGAGAAAGTATGTTAAATTCCTCCAGGACCCCGGATAAGTCCTCCAGCTCATGCAAGGTTTGATCCAGATCAGTCTTTACAGTCGACTTAGGTTTAGCCCCACCTGCAGCTCCTTCTGTAGCCGCCGGCGAATGAGTCTCCTTCTCCTTCTCATGCTCCTCACGGTCACTTTTCCTCCTCTCCTTTTGCTCTTTGTACTCACGATCGTCTTTGCAATATGGACAATCCGCTCTGCGTCCGTCATACTCTTCCTTACATCCGTCACAAAACCTCGGCATTGTGAACGGATTGACTGACACTTAGTACAAGAGGAAAAAATTAACCGTATCCACTTGCTAGTTACTACAGACTAACTGAGCGTTGGGCTGAAGGGAGGTGAGGCCAGCTTGGGGCGCCCCCTGGTGTATATATATTGAACCATCAATTGCCGCCGCTTTCTAATATATTATTGTTATCCAGTCCAGATACCATATATATATATATTCTCAACAAACAATGTTTCAGTTAACTCAGTTAACTGCATTTAAACTGCACATACCAAGTAAACCAGTTCCAAAATTGGTAAGAAGGATTATAAAGATTTCATTTTAAAACTTTATAAATGAGTTGAAGCTCCTAGTTGTTGGGTGGTATAAAAGTGTGGTCTCAGGGGAATCTGTATTCAGAACCTGGAAACTAAGCATCATGGGGGTCTAACAGTACCTGACCTGGTGTGTAGCCAAAGCACACTTTCTATCAACAAAAAGCTGACAGTGCCAATATTTGAAAATGACACCGACTACACACACTGTTTGTCTGAATGGCTTGTTCACCCTATCTCAATGAATATTACAGAAAAGGGAGGATTTCAATGACCTATTCTTCGGGGCAATTTATTTACCATAAGATCATGTTTGGCTCCATTAAATGAAATAGAATTTGCATGCAGAGTGAAGTGAAGCTCTATGGAAGAAGTGTTTGAGCTTTTATGATTTTTACTCTATAGAGTATCTTTTGGGCATCGCAATATTTACCATTGTAGCATTAGTCTGGTGACCATGAAGACGAGAACTTAAAAAAAAACACAATAAAAAGCTAGCAAAAAAACCTTCCTCTTATTTTCTCTTTCAGTAAAACATAAGTAGATGAAACACATATCCTGTGGTTTTTGTCATGTCTAGTTTGTTCAATGAAATGTAGAATGCAGCCACAATAGGCCTTCTTTAGATCCAGAGGGACATGCACTGGGAACTGCAAGAGTTCTGTAAACAGCTATGGTGTAAGCTGCCACCCTATCACTTAATTGCCTTTAGAAACCTTTGATTCCATTTTGATATCACAAGCTCACAAAGAATTCACAAAAAGCTGAGAAGCACTTTTAACCAAATAAACATGATCTTGCCTAGAGACTTGGGACAAATATGGCTCCTGATATTTACTAATATTAGCCCCCCTGTCTTGCACATTGACACTGTGGCCGTCTAAATACCCTTTTAGCTGCAATCTCCCTGTCACCAGCTGTACACTGTCCCTGACAGCCAATCCCATCACGTCTGGTTCTTGATGTGGGACTATGTACATCACTGGGAAAACAAGTAACGCAGCTGTAGCAGACTTCATGGTCCTTTTACTATATGTTATCTCTATACAACTAAAAGTCAGCAGTGTTATTTGTTGCTACTGTTTTGCAAAAATTTTCACAATTTCGTTTTATTTTTTTGTGTTAAATCTATGCCTGCAAATATTGTAATGCTTACTGTATGGTTGGACAAGGTGTTTCTCTTCCTGTAGTTCCCTTCTACTGCAATCCAACTGCTGTACATGTCTGGGACACTGACACTGTTACATCCTACATACTCTTAAACTAGGTGCTCCCTTGTCATTGTGGCCAGCTCTATAATGCTGCTGATGAACCATGCTTGCTGTGGAATTACTTGATCCTGTGTCTAGGCAAAACGGTCAGGACTTTAGGAAACCTTGTCACAAAAAGTAAGACCTACTGAATGATCAGCCTTTTTTCTTTCACCATATGTGGCCTGAGCTACAGGATTATTTCAGTTGTCTGATTTCTCAGAAATGGATAAAATTATATATAAAATACCATGAATCATGCATTGCAGGTTAAGTGATTGGACGTTTCTGTATGGACTACCGATGCTCTCCCAAATGGACATATTTATGATGAAAGTTGTGATTGGTAAATCAGTAATCACCGCTGATTATGGAAGCTGCATTATTGTGTGAATGGGTTGGACAGGCAGGGGCTGGATTGTTTTGTTGTGGTTTTCTTTTTTCTTTCCACTAAACAACCATTACTTTCAGAGGCCAAATTCCTCTCAATTCCTCCCCTAATCCCAGGCACCAGAATCAGGAGGAGGTATTATGCAGAATCATGTTCCTACTGTATTGCTGTACAATGGCTATTTAGCAACCCGTGGGAGCCTTCAGAATATACAAGAGGACTCAAGTGAGCCTCATGGATTCGAGCTGGAGTTGATCTGTATACACTTTGCTGTAGCACACAGGCTAGAATACAGGAAAGTGCCATGAGCAGCAACATTCTAGGTGTAGTTATTAAATATAAAGGTAGCAAGGATTCATATCAAAGTTGATACCTTTAGATATGTGACAAATATATTACGTTGAAAATACAATTTATGCAAATTTGAATAGCTGACATGGTACAGTAGGCACATTTGAGATGTTCTGAATACTGTGCTGCGGTCTAACTGCCTGTTACACCCATACATCAGCAGTACACACCAGATCCCCTCAGGCATGCATCTATCCACCAGTCAACAAGTAGATCCATCTTGAAAGGAGGATTGCTTTCACAGTGGTACATTGAGCCAGAGTATTGGGTGTGAAATACTGGTGGAACTGCATCCTCCTTTACCTTAATCTTAGCATGCCCCCTATATATAAGGGTGTGGCTACGAAAGATGACATGTAGGGGCCAAAAGCATACTAAAGTAAAATGTGTTGGTATAATCATAGCGGAACACAACTCTACAACGCACTACTCCTATACACATACCTCCCACAGGGCAGCCCCTTGATGTCTCATGGGGTTTTCATATATACTGTGATCACACATGCCTATCAGTTGCTATGTAATGTAAGCAAGACATAGCTAGTCAAAAATCTATTTGAAGTACTATGATCTTAGATAAAGCAATCATGTATGCATCAAGATATCTCTACATTTCCATTCATATTGATGAAAGGGTAGAGAAAGCAGCCATACTTATACTTCACATGAACTAGGGCTGTAAAGACATTATGCATCAATAATCTAACTTAATAAAGGTGCAATGATCTTAGCTTACGCCCTGGAGTAAACATTGAGCTTTATGATGGGTCCTAGCCGCCCTAATGTAATAAGAAATAACATGAGGAAACTGGGTTGGCAGGGAGATGACAGACTTAAAAATCCAAGTGCCAATGTTGCATCCTTGTCTGAAACCTCCCAGTAACCTCCCTCCATCTTCCTTCCACACAGCTTCCACAAACTCCCTCACAGCTTGACGTCTCTGTGCACAACTCCTGTAGTTACTAATGAGTTACTGTGGCACAAAACCTGACATGCAGTGTGACAGCAGGAGGCAGTTGGTAACCGTTTGAGCATTAAGATGAATTAAATTAGGTGTTTGCTAATTGGGAGATGATTGATTATCTATGCACAGTGTAAATCAACTGTTTGCTAGAGCAGAATAATAGCAGAATGAATGTTGTCATTGTATTGGTGTGAGAACTGATTCCATCAATATCCACATGAATGAGCTTCAAGAATTAAGCCACAACAGATGAACTCTTAAGGATAGGCTTTTCCCTCCCCTTTCTTTGCAGAAACGACACTTTCAATGAACTCTAATTTAATGAGTTTTTGTCAGAACATCGCATAATATATACCATTATGACCATATATTATTCCCCTTTCAAATTAATTGGATTTTAAGAGCCGTTGCTAGGGATGGAATGTGAATGGAACAAAAACGTTCCTTTTTAGGTTACTTTTCTTTTAACAGCCATATGGGATGGAAAATTTTCAAAATTAACATTTCTGATGATTTGGCTGTTATCTAGACATGATTTACTAGACAACGGTCCCTCAGTTAATGGCTATATCCATTATTAAGGTCTGCAGAGCTGTTCAAAGTAAGAAAATTGGGAAAAAATGGTGATTTTTCGATTTTATTGATTTTTTTCCAATTTTCTTACTTTGAACAGCTCTGCAGGCCTTAACAATAAGAATTTCCATAAACTGAGGGACTGTTCTCTAACAAATCATGTCTAGAAAACAGCCAATCCATCAAAAATATTAATTTTGATTATAATCCACCCCAAAGGGCTGTTGAACGAAAAATAACCTAAAAAAGAATTCCATCCCAAGCAACGGTCATTCTAATGCAAGGAATTTGAAAGGGGCATAATATACGATCATAATGGTGTTCATCATGTAATTCTCTGATGAAAACTCATCAAATTATAGTCAATTAAATATTTAGTTTCTTCATGGAAAGAGGAGGGGAAAGCCTATCCTTAAGGAATTTCAAAGGGGTGGGGGGAGGTTATCTATATGTTAATTCTTTGCCCCTTAGTACATTTTTATTTTTTCTCAAATCCTACACTTACTGAGTGTGTGTCTCTATTGCTTCCTCACTCAGACTGTATACAGCTGGACACTACTATTACCTTTAGTGTTGATTATCAATAACACTTGTGTTGTACACTCTGATATATCCATGGGACTACATTGTACTTGGGTCAGGTTCTCATTGCTGCCCTTGTCTGACTACCATAACCTGCACACAACACCTACAATATTATTACTTGTGTCTAAACTAGGACACACTATAGTATGTGTTAGTAGCCACAGTCTGCCCTGAGAAGCTGTAATGGAGAAATGCTACAGGAAGACCAGTGTATTCCTTAACCATCATGCTGAGTTGTGCTGGCATAAACCATGTTATGACAGTTATTTGCTTACATGTGTTTGAATTGCAAAACGACTAGCCCTCCTTATATACTGAATCATTAGGATATTTCTTTTTAAAAAGCATTCAAACTTGATCCTGTGTATGTATCAGTGTGCAGAACCTGAGCAGAAGTGTCTCAGGTAAAGCCTTGTTACCATGCCTGGAAGGCACTTCAACAGTCTTAGAGGTTCCATACAAAACTCAAAGGTTGAACAAGCTGCACTGGGCCCTTTTGCAAAGGAATTTATTAAATATATAAGACAATCAAAGTCAGGTGAAGACCATCAGTTTTTATCCATCAGCTTTAGTAAAAGACCTGATTTTCATCATTATCAGAATGCTCATTCTTGGACAATATCTAAGGCTTATATGACTATAATATCTCATTCCTTTACATATCATAGGTGTTGTAATATATGTATATTTAAAGTTATCATGTATGTCTCCAGTCAGTGATCTATTTCACTTCATACTCCTAATGTAAATAAAGAAGCCTTAGTCAGGCTTGTCTATATGCACACACTATCACATAGCCTTGCAGTACAGTGTAGCTATATATAGCTCCCACCTTACCGACTACCTCTCATCATGAAAGGTGTCATGCCTGATATGAAATGACCAACAGATTGTCATATGGGGAAATGGGGATAGAAAAGAGAGTCTGGCATCAATGGACGGTGGCAAATTGGGACGTCCAAGTGGTAATAAGAGAAGGTGACAAAGCCGCCCTAGGAGTAGCGCTCAGAATGATATGAAGACTGATGGGTCTGTTACCACAGGCCACACAGCAACATCTCATAGGCACTTATATAGTAGACTTAGGTTGCCATACTACAAATAGCTCTGCCCTATTATCTTATTACTCAGTCTCGGCAGGTTCATATTCTTAGTGGACAGAGAGCCCTTTGGGTGCTATTTCAGCACAGGCAGACAGCTAAGACACTATTTCTAATTGTTCTTTGATAAAACGTTGTGTACAAATAGATGATTTGTCAGTTGTTTACCAGTCCATCAAACCTGTGTGTCACTAGTGTCCCCAGGCACTCATTTACAAATTAATTCATGAATGAATCATACTTCTACACTTAGAAGGAGAGCTGCTACAACGATTTAAGGAGGAAAGCTGCTACAGTGGTGCTATAGAGGTAAATGATGAAGGCATTTATATATGGATATATAGACAAATACCAATGCCCATTGATACTGTCTCTGTTGTATTTCACGAGTGGGGACTAGGGCCATATCCCAAGAAGCCACAGGCTTAGTGGGATATGCCCCAGCCCCCATGAGTGAAATACATCAGAGATGGTTTTAATGTAGTTGGCATTTGTGTTTATTTTTTATTTGAAGCCATTTTATGAAGAAAACTATCTTTTCCTAGCCTATTGAATAAGGCCACATTGTAATCAATGATGGGCATTGAATACAATGCCCCTTCAGTGCTAAAGTGTAGGAAATCTTGTATTCCGAAAAAATAAATTCAGATATCCCCTATGGCCGAAAATGTTATAATATGCCAAAATCCTTATTTTGAGGTTGGACATGTGGGTCAGGTACCTCCGTGCTCAGCAGCCATTAAAGGCTCTATTCCCACGTTTAGAAACAAACTCTCCAAGCAGATTCCAGGTTCTATGCCTCGGCATCAGAGTTCAGTGGTGATAAATCTGCATGGTGAATGAAAGCGGACAGGGAATGGTCTTGGTGAATCAGACATTGCTGGTGTCCCATGCGCTTGCTGTCTGAGCCTGAGGAACCTTGTGTTTGGTTGGTATCAGCGGATGGCTGTGTTGTGACAGTGAGGGGTCACTAGAGAGAAGATTGGTATATAAAGGATCTCTTTTCTTCCATAATGTATAAATCTTTTCTTTTTGCCTTGTTATACCTCACTCCCACCACTCACAATGTGACTATTAGTATATATTTGAATAGTGCCTTATTACTTTAGCTCCTGCATATACCTGATATTATTTGTGCAGCTTCTGTGATAATACTTTGAGTTTAATTACAAACTACATAAATGCATTGTACTGAGACTCTCACTATACTATTGTACTATAATCTTATAATACTAGTAGGACACTGGTCTCATCACCAGGAGACATGCACTCCTAGGCCTCTAATCTTACACACGGTTCCCTTATCTTGTCTTGTCATATGACGTGCACATAGAGAACAAAGGAGACAAAAATAGGTAGTAGCGTGCCTAGCTGCTGACTGTACATTACACCCCAGTATTATAGTACTGCAGAGCCTGACCCTAAACCCCTAAATCACATTGATGAATGAATAACATTCGTGTAGGGGGGCTAAACAGGGTTAGATTATTTCTTAACATGAGGAATATGGCTATTTTATTACCTGGAACTAAGGTGCATCCTGCAGCAGCAACCATACGTGTAGACAGCAGAGTATCCAGAGTGATGAACTTCAACTAGGGTATAAACCCTTGTATAGGCAACTTGTTTCGTTGAGGCGTTCAGTGGTATTAACATATGAGCATCATGTACCCTAAACAATAGCCCCTTAACAATGTAAATTTCAGGTCCTATAAAAAGAGCTATGCAGGGATCAATAGCATTAGTAAGTACCTTTAGATGTCTGGCCTGTGGGACAAAAAGACAGGAAATGAGTTTGTAAAAAAGTCAGAATTGTCTATTGACACAACATACCCTACCACAGCAATGAAAACCCCAATTATACAAACAATATCCTTCCTCTCTATTGCCAATTTGTACACAGAGCCTGACCTCTAAACCCTAAATCTCATTCATGAATAAAACAAACCTTCTCTAGAGGAGCTACACCGGGTTCTGTAGGATTAGATAATCCCTTTACCAGCCGGTGCAGACCGGGCGTCTGACCCTTTTATTACCTGAATCTAAGCTACCTCCTCTAGGCACCACACAAACAATTGTCATTGGGATAGCCTGAGGGAAACACAAGGCCAGGACTTAACCCTCTAACTGTTTAAGGAAGGCATGTCACTAAAAAATGTTTCTCATCATACACCAATGCAGCCCTGATGAGTATCTCACAGGTATTGTATTAGTGCATCATACTCCCTTTCTGGCAGCTATGCTTGAATGCAAGACTGGAGAGTTACTCACAAGGGCTGCATTTAAGCATCATGGTGACCAAGGGCATAATACATGAAATAATGTTTTTAATCTGTTTTCAAGTTTTGTGTTTTGTAATGTTTAAATTTTTAATCTTTCATCACTTTAACATATAAATCTGTATAGACTCATGTGATGCATGTTAATACCATCCATATGCTCAAATAAAAGATCTTAGTTAAACGTTTATCTCATATTTGGTAATAGACGATGACACAAAGGATATCAAAAGATTGTCACTTTTCTAATTGTTGAAGGCAATAAGCATATTTCCAAACCAAAACCTAAAATTGATGAACTATACACTTTTTAAAAGGGTAAAGGATGCTAACTGTACTACTGTCCGTACATGGTAAAGGGAAATACCCTTCATTAATGCTTTGATGCATGTAACTACATTAGCAACCCATTTATCCTCAGTCCTTGTCCACAGATTCTCATCTATCCTCCCCTACCTTTGCCTTTTTTACTCAGACCCTGAGCACAATTCCGTAAACAATGTTAATTAATGATGTGTCTGCCTACAGAGGGAGCTACCCAGGGTCTGCAGCATTAGTTAATCCCTTTACCACCAGGGGCAGGGTGGTTTATGAGCAGGATCTAAGGTACCTCCTGTGGGCCTGAACTTAGCGTAAACAGCGTTCTGCAGGAGAGTTGTTAAGGTTGGTCAACAAAATAGTTTAAAAGTAATTTGTCCAGATTTTTACCATGCGACCCAATTCATAAGAACTGTAAAATAATGTATAAAGAAAAGGGGGGGGGGGTCAAGCTAGTGTCTGAGATATTTTACTTTGAGCTTTGAGTTATCTGTAATAGGATCATACAGTAATTAGCCATATATACATGCTTGGAATAATATGCTAAATTAAATGAATTTCTCTGTAGTTTTCCCAGGATTCAGTCTCTAATGTTTTTACATAAAGAAACAATATTTTGAACATAGTGTCCCATACATATTCTAACAGATTTTGTTCTTTGAAATAGAAAAAATATATAAATGGGCCAAAAAGTCCCAATTAAGTACAAGTATAGCTTTCAGGTAACCATACAGTCGGGTAGGGCATAAGCCTCACACATATATATCCTGAGTTCAACCCCATCAAGCCAAATGGACCTTTTTTGACAGTACAATTAAATCTCATTTCAGAAAAAAAGAATTTTCTAATAGGATCTTTGGGTGGTGGAGGGGGGGGGAGGGGTTTGTAATCCTGTAATCAATTAATTAACGCTCTCTTACCACACCTGTCTCCCACAAGGGTGTCCATCTCAGCTGTTACTCCCCAGCGGTTGGATAATGATAATCTCTCCTCCTAGATTCAAGCGCCATCTGACTGTGGAGCAAGGGTATTTGGACATGATCGCAGGCTGGATAACAGCTGTTTTTTTCAACAAACATTGTAGTAGATGTATTGTCATGAGCTTCATATCACTTCACATGCATGCAAAGAAGGATCTATACTGTCTTTTCTTCATCATATAAGACAGGATTAATCATTATCTAGGAGACACTTTAGGAGTTTATTATTGGCAAAATGTTATCTTCACATTGCTCCAGGTATTTTCACATTGCTCCAAGTAACTGATACTAAAATTCAATTTCAATTCTTGATATAACTGTCCATTTCTCACCCTGTCGGCTACAGTAATGCTGATTAACCTTAGGTTGACACATGTTCAGACTGCAAACCAGATAATATTTTCCTCCATGTTGCCTTGAGTAGAAATGAATAGTCTTACTTCTGGGACGAAATGCATATTTCATCACTTCAGCAAAAACTCCTCGCCTTTAGTGTATCATCTAAGATTGATAGCAATCTATGAGCATTCAGCTGTCAAGTGTTGTTATTTAAACATAATGCCATGTCAGAGTGTTGATTACTTTTGGTGAACACAGAGAAAAATCGATAATGGAAGAAGTGTCTTTGAACACTGTCCCAGGTATGTTCAAATATGGTCTCACATAAAATCCCTTAACAAATGTCTGTAAAGAATGACTGACCGAGTTTTGACTCATACCCAAAGAGAGCTTTGAGTATACTTTTGGAAGTTATAGTTAGTTTCAGACGATCTCTTCTCCTCATCTGCCCACTCATGTCTTGGAAAGTTTTTTCCCTCATTACTATCTCTGAATGAAAGCTATACTTTCTGGTATCCTGAAAAGCAGCGGGCAGCCATTGTGAACCCTTCTGTAGAACTTCTACTGCTGAAGCAGGTACAGCCTTTACATTACATTTCCTGCTGCATAGGAATGGGGAGACATCAGGAAGGGAACTCTATCGAAGTGAGGGGCAGTAGCAAAGGCCATCCCCTTGAAATTAGAAACTGTAAAATGTAAGGTAGAAAAGGAATCTTACATGTCAGAGAAGCATCTCAGATGTCAGTGGTGAATAACTGCTGCAGTCCTACTAGGGATCATTAACCATTGCACTCTACTATCAGCTGTGTAGTTTGCAGGTGAATTGAATTGGGGGAAAAACACAACAAAAAACAAGTGATTTCTATCTAGAAGTTATATTTTCTCTCACTCTTCGCAAATCTTTCCAAGATCTGTATATTTTCTTCTGTTGAAGGCTTATCATACCATTCTCTTGAATGACGCATTAGCTCTTCCTTACACAGCAGTAGGCCTCAGAGAGTCACTGTGACTGGGAAAAGAGTGTGAAGGTTTGGAAAATCAATGGCACACAATTTGGAACTCAACAGCCTGATAAACAAAGGTCCTGACTGTGGCTTTTTATACTGACAATTTGGTCCCATACATTTACATTGTTTTATTTTTATTGTTGATTTACATTGCTTTCCTAAAAAATATGTAAAGTTACCAAAGAAAAGAAGAGGAATATTCAGCTGTAAATGGTAATGATTTACTACAAAAATCCAAACATGCTGTACAGAACACACTAAACCCATGTCTATAGAGTACTTCACATATAGTTCTGCCTCCTGTGCTGTCACTGGGAAATGAGCCTCAATGCAGGAAAAATCAATGTTTGAATCAGTGTTGAAATTGGTTCTAGGCAAACTTGCTTTCCTAGGCCCTGACTATGAATTTCTATACTGACAAATTCGGTCTGAATTGCTTAATTATAAGAGCCTATGTCAATTTGGTAATTTAATATCAAAAGTTTATTCCTGAAAAACAATTCAAGCTAACAGAGAATCTAAAAAAAATCTTCAGCTGTAAATGACAGTGATTTAAGCACTCATTATAAGACTACGCTATCAGTCCCTATTTAAACTAAATCCTTGTCTTCAGAAAACCTCACACATATCTTTGATTCCCCTGCTGTGAGTGGCAGTGATCTGAATGTAGTATTTGAGCTCTGGGAGCCTTTGTAGATCACTCTCCTATCCAGTAGCTGAACCCATTATCTGGTGAAAACATTCTAAGAAGTGTGAATGAGGCCAGACCCAGCCATGAGCTGAATAACTTCAGTCACTTCAATCACAGTAATATCATTTTGATTTCATGCTAGGGTTAAGCCGACAAAATCTTCAGGTTTGGGCCCAAGCTAGGGAAAACTGTCACTCATAAGTCTGCCTTAACTCATGCAAGAAACTTCTTCCCTTAAATGACTCCTGACTCTACAACCTGCCAATACATATTTGTCAAATGCACTTTTACTGAATAAAGACAGTGCAGGGCCCCACTGAACACAGGGCCTCCCCAGTCACAACAGGACTATGACTCAATGTTGACAAAATTTATGATGAATAACTAAACGGCATGAAAGCCTAAAACATGTTGTATCATCCTGAGTGCGCTAACTGGGTTGGAGCCAAACAAATAGCGGTAGGTAAGATTTTTCTAAAGAGTAGAATCATGCATTGTCAATTACTGTGGTATAGCCATATACACATCCAGTATTCTAAGCGCTAACCTTATAGACATGCAATGCTGATGCCCTGATCAGCTTTCCCTTTACTTCCCTATAGAATGTCTAACACATATTACTACCAACCTTCTTTTCCACTGAATAGAAATTGAGCTCCGCTCACTTTTGTGGATCACTCCCCTGTCCCAAAGCTGAGGCAGAAAATCCTATTAATAGAGAGAGCTCTCAGGAGGACTGAAAGAGCTTAGATCAGATCATGAACTTCAAAACCCTGTTATTCCAAATGACTTGTGACAGTTTAAGCTCACTTTCATCCTCAGGTCTTTGTTAAGAAATTCTTCATGAGTTCTGTCGTATCGATAACATCTAGAGGACCGCTCATTATCTCAGATCTTAAATCAAAAACACAGAAGCTGCCTGAAGTAAATGTTCTACGGAAGCCATCTTTTGTTAATTTGTCATATTGGGCCATTATTAGCTGATAGATCTGGTGCTATGTTATACATGACTAAGTGACAACAATAGTTGGCAATCAGGTGTAAAAAGTGGTAGCCGAGTACCACACAGTGGCCATGGTTGGTATTAGCTTACCAGTCTATACATGTTTAGCAATTGATGATTATTGTAAAATGAAATCAAAGATATATGTGTTATCCCGGATATGTATATGTAAATTAATAGTGGTTAAGTATTCAAAATATCACAAATGATGTACATATGTATGACAGGGATTATACTCTGCGCTCATACATTTTTAATTGAAGGATCTGCATGCAGGCTCTGTTATTTTCTGTACAGACTTCTACCATTACTCTGCCCAAAACTCACTCTTGTTACATCAAATAATGTGTTTTTGCCACAATAAGGAGCCATAGAGAAACGTTATAAAACAGTGTATAACTTCTATTGTTTACTGGGACACAGCATAGAGGCTTGAATTCTTCAATATATGGTCGAGGTGCTGGGTAATGAGTTGGGAGGAGGGGAGGAGATTTGGCAGTACTGACATGTTGCAGCTCAGGGTGTTACAGTATTTTTTTTTGTAACATTTACCTTAATTTGTCAGGAAAACATGTATTCACAGTTCATTTTCAAAGCGTATATCAAACAAGATCCATATCAATATTCTCAAAAATCCGCTTCCTGACCCTAGAAAGACCACCCTCTGCCTACCTTTTTGGTAATTGGCTGATACTATTTTGGGGGCCCTTTCCTACAGTTCTTTACTGTTTAATTCTTATAACATGTATTACTATGTAAATGTGAGACCTGTCATTAACTCAAGTTGTCTAAACATGGAAGCATGAAATAAACCCATAAATCAATCAAATTAATTGGTATCTGTTACACAAAAGCTGTCTTAAACTGAGGGGCTTAAGGTATTGTGGGTACTAGAGGATGGCCATGTAGAGACTATAGGAGGTCTCTGCAGTGGGGATTGGTGTGGACGAAATGACCCTAGTATCTATAGCTTTGTTACCATAGCGAAGTAACCGGAGTAAGGCTTCTTGCATAAGTAATCTATGTTCACCTATCTATAATCTAAACACATGCGTTGCTGTTACCATCATGAAATGCTCACATATCACCTTTTTTTCAAATTCTGCCTGGATTACACCTCCTAGGTAGATGTAATGGAATTTTCGAATATTTTTACTTCGAGAAATGTATATTTTTTTGGCTTTTGCCTTTTTAGATTTCTATTTTTCAACAAGTTTACACGTTTTCCCCTCAGATTTAAAATGATGACAACCCACTCTCCGAAACACTCAATATTGTAGATTTCAACCTGACACTGTCAATACATATCCGTAAATATGTTGTGTATTTGCAGTGAAAACTATTCAATTGTAGTTTGATTCTCCAACTATCTAGATAACATTTAGAGACCCCCTACCCCCATTTTCACGCACTCCTCCCGTACATACGGCCGTCAGGGGTGAGGGGAGGCCGCCCCAAACACTCCTGCACCCCTATGGGCCTGAGGGAAGGCCGGGCACCACTGACCACAGCCCCTCCCTCCGGTGACAAATGTTCTTAAGACCTCATAGTTGGTCAAAATAAATGTTAGTATTGGAATTTTCAAATATTTTTACTTTTAGAAATGTTTACATATTTTGTTTGCTTTTGACCTTTTTAAATTTCTATTTTTTAACAAGTTTACACGTTTTCCCCACAGCTCTAAATTGATGACAACCCACCCTCCAAAATACTCAATATTCTAGATGTCGACCTGACACTGTCAATACATATCCGTAGATATGTTGTGTATTTGAAGTGAAAGTTATTCAACTGTAGTTTTATTCTCCAACTATCTAGATATAATTTAGAGACCACCTACCCCCATTTTCACGCACTCCTCCCGTACCTACGGCCGTCGGGGGGGGGGGGGGGGGAAGGCCGCCCTCAACACTCCTGCACCCCTATGGGCCTGAGGGAAGGCTGGGGCACCCCTGGCCACAGCCCCTCCTTAGGGCCGTGGAATTCATAAGTAATTCATCATTAAATCTGTGATATAACGGGGAAACCATGGTATAGATTAAAGGTATACCTATTTTCCTTCATAGCTACGAAGATTGTACATGTCACGCATAAATTTATCCATGTCTGTTAGTGCATTAAATTGGGGTGTATTTTGTTTTTTTTGGTTCAACAATTATGAAACTGGGCACAGACCAGCCTGAACCCTTCCTAGTGCCGTAGCCATGGGAGCTGTGCGTAAAATAGGGTGTTGACTTCACTGAACTCCAACTAGGCAGTGGTTCCCCGACTTTACCTCAAGGCACCTGGGGAAGCGAACACTTGGGAGGCGGTCAAGTGATCCCAACCCAGTAAAGTATCTTTATTCACGTGTTTTTTTTTTACATTGACAGGTTCAACCACAGCAAAATAGAATTACCTACAAATACGGAAAAAAAGTTTGTACATAATGATGTATTTTATATCATATGAACATAGTACTTAGAATTGTACTTAGAATGGTAGAAAGAGAGAAACATTGTAGCACACTGCAAACTAGTCATCAGTGCATTGACTTATAAATTGTTGGTGGACCAAGATATCGATTCGAACTAAAAAGGACTATAATATAACTTTGAAAAAAGGGAAAGTAAGTAGAAATAGTCAGATATGTTTGTCCAGATCAGTGCTGCTACCTTCTGAGGAGTACTATTACTATAGGACTTGAGAGGATTGCAAGTATCTCCCGAGATTTTGAACTAGTGTGAAACGGTGATCTTTCACTACATGTTCATTTCTCAGGAATATCTCGAGTGACTCTTGAGAGTCTATCTCTGTCATGGTATATAGTTCTGAGCCAGACCACCAGAAGTCTCATAGTACACTTTCATCACAATTGTGACATACATCACTTCTAATCTCACAATAAATAGGGCATAGACATGTCTCTATTGTTTAGTACTTACTGCACATATGATACCTTTACTTGGAGTTCATGATTGGTGTTTTTTGATATTTTATATAGATTGAATCAGTTAGATATAAGCCAGTGTCTATTCAAACACCCCTTCTGTGGAAATAAGCATTTCATATATGATAGGACTGACTATGGTTTGTTATCACATCTGGGCCTGGTGGCTAGGATTAATGTGCTAACTCTAGTGAAGAAAAACTGTTCAACAACTGAAGGACCTGTTATTTTAGTTGAAAACGTATTTCTCTATAAGAAGAATACAATTATGATAAAGCCCTGCCTTATGAATTCGTTTGAGTCCCACTCAAAAGTTTGAGTCTACATTTGCTGGGGAGGAACTTGAGTCAAAATCCCAAAAATCCCACCAATAAGCACATGAGTGGAACTCAAGTCCCTCTAGATAATTCCTTTGAGACAAAAATTGGTGTTAATCCCGTGATTAACACCAGTTTTAGACTCAAGAACAATAACCAGGTGTCTCTTAATTGACACTTGAGAAACAGACTCAGGAAATAACTCTTGATGGTCTCGGAAAAGCGAGTCTACATTTTCTGGTGAGGCACTTGAGTCAAAATACTGGGAATGACATGAATAAGCACTTAAGTGGAACTCAAGATCCTCTCAAGTTTTTGTTCAGTGGGTAGCCATTAAAGAGAAAGTTATGAGGATTCCGCTAAAACCAATGTAAACCAAACTTTTTCTATGAAAAAGTCACCCTTTCTTGCTGCATTGGTCTATAGCAGAGACAGATGGTCAGGGCAGGATGTGTCAGGGCAGGTATGGGGTGACTAATGGGGAACATAAATCCCAGATAACAGATAAGATCCTCTAATTATCTTCTGAATGGGAAAGGAGTCTTTGAACAATCAACTAAATGCCTCTCATGAACTGAGATCCACTATACACTTTATTCTGCAATAGCATCACATTTTGAGGCTCTCAAATAAAGAATTGCTTAAACATAGACACCTACTTTTTTAGCTCAAAAGTGACATCCCTTTACATTTTTTTGCTTAACATGTTTCTCATACCAGAGGAGTCACATATGTAATACCTCAGGCAATAACACGGGCACAAGAGCTAATCAAGCACTCCTATTGGTGAAGATGTAGCACAGATAGGTGGAGACTTACCCATGACAACCTTCCTGTACGGTAATTGTATATTTTACCTCCAACGCGGATACTCTCACAGAGTATAAGGGAATCTATATATTTATATAAGTTGCTATGAAGCTTTATCAGTTCCTGAATATTAACTCACATATATTTTAATAACATCCACTACTTCAGGCTGCTGAAGGTTTCTCTCGCTCTCAAGGCTGGGGTGCTCGCCTTGAGGCCCTCTCTATGTAAACATTTATACAAGACACTACAGTGATAAAGCCTCCCAGGATCAATGTCTGCTGACACTGAGAGGTTGACCTGGGATCCTGCATGTAGACTGATCTCTAACACAGCTCACCTTTTAGTCTCATCGTACAGAACTAACAAAGCCTGTCACTGGACGCTGAGCTGTCTTGTGTCCTACATGAACTTTTTCAAAAGGCAATCTTTCAATTTTGATTTCAAACTAGAAATGCTTTAATTGACATTTGATGTTTGCAAAAGTGTGTAATGTATATCATGTGCTAGGTGAATCTCATATGAAACAGGAGAACAATGTTGACATTTAAGATGATCCATTAGATGTTTTATGAGAGTTCCAATGGTATTCATTGGCAATAGTAATTAGTAGTCTATTCATATCTTCATCTGACCTAAAAACGTTTTCTATCAAACAAGTCATAGATGGCACCCGGTCAAAGACGCTGACATCAGTCTAATCTCATGAAACACAGCCTTAAAGGAACTCTTGAGACTCATCATTGCATTGGTAAGCCCCACACAAAGTAGACATGGGGTACTTTTGTTGAAGCAGTGTTTCTACATGTATGTACTGTATCATGCAGCCTATGCTAGAACCATGCAGCAGCTATTGAAGGTACTCTTTGGATATCTCCCCAACTCACTACACAGAAAAAATAAGTAGAATCACTGTGACCCGCTGTTGGATCACTGAGATTAATCTCCCCCGCACTCCCTAACATTAGCAGGACTCTATAATAACTCTATAATATCCCTTATTCAATACTGTCTAATGATTGAGAGTCAAGTTAGAGTCATGGAGAGAGTTACCTCAGTGTTTGAGTCCAGACTCTCATTTTTATTTGGAGGTCACCGTGGTTCTGCTTCTTTTCTCTGTGTAATTCCTACCCAGCCGACCACCTAGATCCGCTCATCTCCAAGCAGACACCAGGTTAAATGCTGTAGCATAGGGTTTCAGTAGTGATAGATGTGCTTGGGGAGTGCAGGGGATGTCACAAGTCTTGCTGGATCAGATGCTACTGGTTTCCTGTGCGGCGGCTCACAGAGCCTTAGAGACATGGGTATTGGTGGATATCAGAGGAGGGAGATGTTGGGGCTGTCAGGAACGGGTGAAGATTGGTATGTAACAGATCTATGCATATCCATCCATAATGATATATGTATGTATATATATGCAATTTGTATATATTGGTGATTCCTGTCAATCATCTTTCGTACATGACAGTATGTATGAATGTGTTTAAAATAACTGCAAATATGCAGTATTCTCTATGGCAACAGTTTCCTACCTCTGCCTAGGAAAACCCAGTTAACAGACAATATCCTTCCCCTCTACTTCTGTTTGGACCCTGAGCCTCACCCTAAATCCCTGAATCACATTAGTGAATGTACAGCCCGTCTCTCTGGGAGCTGTACAGGGTTAGATAATCCCTTTACCATCAGGCATCAGACTCTTTTATAACCTGTACCCAGAGTACGTCATGACTTAACCTACGTCAGCAAAAGGATGCCGTCATTGAGCTATCCTGAGTGAGGAGAACTGAAACCAAGGAATTTACCCCTAAAGGGTAGCACTATTCATCAATTCTTTGATGCCTACTGTAAACTGCACATATTTTCATGATCTTCACGATTTTGAAAAATATGTGAAAATATGTATAAAGCAAATACTAATAAACAATGTTGAAATAAAGAGCCAAATCTTGGAAATCAGCGAATTACTATCAAATTCACAGAAATTTATAAATGCTAAAATGTCTGCAATTACAGTATAGCAACATAAGCAACTCATTGGTCTTTTGCCTATGTTCACAAATTCTTATCAGTTTTCCCTGCAGATTGCTAATACCCCAATATTGACCCTACATGAGGTTTAGTGATGACCGGTCTGCCTATAGAGGTAGCTTCACAGGGTTCTGAAGCATTAGTTCATGCCTTTACCACCAGGGGCATACTTGGCAAATAAGCCACATCCAGGGACCTTCCTGTGGGTATGACCATGGTGCAAACCACATGCTACAGCAGAGGAATGATCAGAAGGTCCCTCTGTGGTGGGGTTCAGCTGAAATAAAGAGCCAAATCTTGGAAATCAGCGAATTACTATCAAATTCACAGACATTTATAAATGCTAAAATGTCTGCAATTACAGTATAGCAACAAAAGCAACTCATTGGTCTTTTAGCCTGATAAGCATGTACTCTGCACACAGACTTTTCCCACAGTTTAGAGCAGCTCACTCAGGTTCAGGGAGAACTTCTCCCCTTACCAACTTCTCCTACATGGCAGATTTCCATCCTCCCTAGGAGGCTTGCATTCCTCCATGTAGGGTTTTGTGGTGTCAGATTCAGGGGTCGGAGAGTTGAGGAATGTGACTCATGGCGGCGCAGGGTGAACGTCGTTTTCTGTGCACTGGGAGTCTATAGACAAATGCAGCAAGAAAGGGTGACTTTTTCATAATAACGTTGTGTTTACTTTGGTTTTAGCAGAATGCTCACAGTATTGTCTGTAGTGGATATGTTTGCGAACATTTCATATCACAGGGTTCCCAGGACGATTATCCTTCTAATAATATATATGAGAATGCAGGTTTTTGAGGTTATATTCATGTTTTTGTCTGTCAAACTCAAGAAATGTTCAAAAAACTTAATCAACAGCTTTTTTGAAAAGTCACCCTTTATTGCAGCATTGGTCTATAGGCCTTAGGGACTTGGGGTGTAGTGGGTACAAATGGATGGCAGTGTAGGGACTTTGGGGGTCACTGCAGTGAGACTTGGTGTGTGACAGATATATGTATACCAATCTATAATGTATATGGCTGTGGTGGGACATGGGGAGGTAACTGAGTGAGGCCTTGAGAGTAAAAGACCTATCTATAATCTATAAATATCCAGGTTGCTGTGGTTTTTTTCGCAGATAAATCTGTCCTTACATGAATGTAAACCAGCTTTTTATTTCTTAATGATAACAGATTCATCAGAGAGTTGAAAGTACAAAACCATGACAGACTAGGATGATAGTTTGTGGAAGTAATATGTATGAGAGGTTTTAGGTAAGGCCGCAGCTGCTTTTTTACTATGACACATTACATGTGTATTTTGAATTTGAGGTTATGTTCCTGTGTTGATCAGCATAAGATATGTAGCACAGATGAGAATAAAGCTAATTATGATATACCCATACAGGCCCTCATTCTCTTAGTAGTTCTGTATAAACTTATATACACGGTCCTCTTAAATGTACATTATGACAAAGTGTGTTTCTTGCCAAATAGAAGAAGACAGAGGCTATAGTTAAACTGTAACTCATGTTAACAGGTATTTTCAAATCTTAATAAGGCTTTATTTTTGCACCTTATTGATATCCAGATTATTCCAAAGACCACCACCCCCCCTCCAAATGGAAGGGTCCTTCCTCTCTCTGTCTTTCCCTTCGCCTTGTGGTTTTGTCTGTCATCTCACATCCTACTGCCTTCTTTCACCACACAAGTTCTCTCTTCTCCAACAAATGTCCACACTCTACTCTGATATGTTATCTCCTTCATGGTTATCCATGAACCCACAGTTCTGACAAGCAGGCATGACCAGGACCATACCTCAGGTACCCATTTATATGCGTCAGTTGCTGAGACAGATCACTTTGTCCTTTAACATTATCCAATTTCAAAAAACTTTGTGCATTTCTCTTCCAGGGCTTACTAGAAATATTAATGCTCTATCATCGCCCTCCTGTCATAGTACTTGGGTCTATGCTAGGTTTATGTCCGTAGAGGTGGCAAAGTGTCCCTTGGGCGTAACTTATCCATCCCATAATACCTTTGGGCTCACATAAGGTGGTAATCTTTTAGTCATCTGGCATAAGCACTATGTCATTTGATGGATTAAAACATCTGCAAGTAGATTGCTTAAGTTCAAATACTGCAGCATCATGTTCACCTAATATGTTTTAGCAAAGTGCAGGCAAATACTAGTTGGTAGTTAGGAAAGGGGCCTGCTATTGAGCAATACAATCAATATCAATCTTATTTAATTAATACCAGATCTGTCATGAATAAGATGAGCCAGACAGCGTGAATTATTTAGGTGTATTGGAAAAGAAGCATCACCTGACAAGTATTGAAAAAGAGACATCATTTGAAAAGATTTAATTTGTTTAAACAATTAAAAGCTGCAGAACCTCTCGATGAAAAGAACATTAGCAATTGCTGGTGGGTAATTTACATCAAACAATCAGATTTTCATTGTAACTGTTGTAAGCCTTTGTACCAAATAATTCCACCTCAATTTTAGTGTCATTCTTCCACCAAGTCATTACTAATGAGAAATATTAAGAGAGGAAAAGAAACTTAGTGTAGGGGCTCAGACATGACAGTTCAAAGGGGTTCATTAAAATGATAACTGCTTCACATGAGCTTTGAGCCAGTGTACATTAGCCTGTACATGTAAATGTTATACGCTGCTATGAAAGGTAGAAGCAATTGTAAGCTTTAATGTCTGACCTGATACTATCTACTTGACACATCCAAAAGGTGGCACTATTTTTCTGAATTGAATTTCTTAATTAATTGCGGGAAGCATAGCCTGTAAAAAGTACTGATGTGTCAGAGTGTTTTAGGTGGACAATGAAAAAACTCAGAGATGGAAGCAAGTTGTCATTCTTGGCAAAGATCAGCATTACATTAAACAATTTTTGTACATTGCACTAGTTTCTTTCACCTAGTACAGAAGCCCAGAAGGGTCAGAAATTTTTTTTTTATTTTCAAACAAGAAAAGTTTTTTTTCCATTTTTTTGTAAAAGTTTTTTTTTTTTTACTTTTGCAAAAGTTTTTTTTTTCACTTTTGCAAAAGTTTTTTTCTCAATTTCGTAAACTTTTTTTTAAATTTAGAAAAAAGTTTGTTTTTTTTCCTAGCCTTAGAATTTTTTTTTTTTTTTTTTTTTTAAAGTTTTTTTTCATTTGTGGGAAAATGGCCGATTTGGCGAGAAAATTGGTGTAACGGGAAAATGTCCATTTTAGGGAAAATGGCCGATTTGCTGAGAAAATGGGTCAAATACGTAAAAATGATGATTTTCAGGAAAATGGCCAATTCGGGGAGAAATTGGGTCAAATTTGGAAAAATGTCGATTTTAAGAAATATGGCCGATTTGGCGAGAAAATGGATCAAATTCTGAAAAATGTCGATTTCAGGGAAAATAGCCGATTTGGTGAGAAAATGGGTCAAATTCGTAAAAATGATGATTTTCAAGGAAATGGCCGATTTGGCGAGAAAATGGGTCAAATTCGGAAAAATTTCAAATTTAGGGAAAATGGCCGATTTGGCGAGAAAATGGGTCAAATTCTGAAAAATGTTGATTTCAGGGAAAATAGCCGATTTGGTGAGAAAATGGGTCAAATTCGTAAAAATGATGATTTTCAGGGAAATGGCCGATTTGGCGAGAAAATGGGTCGAATTCGGAAAAATGTCAATTTTAGGGAAAATGGCCGATTTGGTGAGAAAATGGGTCAAATACAGAAAAAAATTATGATTTTCAGGAAAATGGCCGATTTGGCGAGAAAATGGGTCAAATTCGGAAAAATGTTGATTATAAGGACTATGGCCGATTTGGCAAGAAAATGGGTCAAACAGGGAAAAAATGATGATTTTCCAGGAAATGGCCGATTTGGCGAGAAACTGGGTCAAATTTAGAAAAATGTCAATTTTAGGGAAAATGGCCGATTTGGCGACAAAATGGGTCAAATACAGAAAAAAATTATGATTTTCAGGAAAATGGCCGATTTGGCGAGAAAATGGGTCAAATTCGGAAAAATGTCAATTTTAAGGAATATGGCCGATTTGGCAAGAAAATGGGTCAAACATGGAAAGAATGATGATTTTCACGGAAATGGCCGATTTGGCGAGAAACTGGGTCAAATTTAGAAAAATGATGATTTTCAGGAAATTCGCCGATTTGGCGAGAAAATGGGTCAAATTTGGAAAAATGTCGATTGTAGTGAAAATGGCAGATCTGGCGAAAAAATGGGTCAAAATCGCAAAAATTGTTGATTGTAAAGGAAATGGCTGATTTGATGAGAAGATTGGTCAAAATCGGCCATTTTTCTGAAAATCATCATTTTTCCGATTTTGACCCATTTTCTCGCCAAATCGGCCTTATTCCTTAAAATCGACATTTTTCCGAATTTGACCCATTTTCTCGCCAAGTCGGCCATTTTCCTGAAAATCATCATTTTTACAAATTTGACCAAGTTTCTCGCCAAATCGGCCATTTCCGTGAAAATCATCATTTTTTCCATTTTTGACCCTTTTTCTCGCCAAATCAGCCATTTTCCTGAAAATCGACATATTTCCGAATTTGACCCTGTTTCTCGCCAAATCGCCCCTTTCCGTGAAAATTGTCATTTTTTCCATTTTTGACCCATTTTCTCGCCAAATCGGCCATATTCCTTACAATCGACATTTTTCCGAATTTGACCCATTTTCTCGCCAAATCGGCCATTTCCCTGAAAATCATCATTTTTACGAATTTGACCCAGTTTCTCGCCAAATCGGCCATTTCCGTGAAAATCATCATTTTACGAATTTGACCCAGTTTCTCGCCAAATCGGCCATTTCCGTGAAAATCATCATTTTTTCTCATTTTTGACCCATTTTCTCGCCAAATCAGCCATTTTCCTGAAAATCGACATTTTTCAGAATTTGACCCATTTTCTCCCCAAATTGGCCATTTTCCTGAAAATCATCATTTTTACAAATTTGACCCATTTTCTCGGCAAATCGGCCATTTTCCCTAGAATGGACATTTTCCCGTTTTTGACCATTTTTCTCGCCAAACCGGCCATTTTCCCACTAATGAAAGAAAAAATTTCAAAAAAAAAAAAAAAAAAAAAATCTAAGGAAAGGAAAAAAAAACTTTTTTCAAAAATTTAAAAAAAAGTTTACGAAATTGAAAAAAAACTTTTTGCAAAAGTGAAAAAAAAAAACTTTTGCAAAATTGAAAAAAAAAAATTTCACAAAAGTGAAAAAAAACTTTTACAAAAGTGAAAAAAAAAAAAACTTTTACAAAAGTGAAAAAAAAAAACTTTTACAAACAAACGGAAAAAAAACTTTTCTTGTTTGAAAATAAAAAAAAAATTTTTGACCCTTCTGGGCTTCTGTACCTAGGGTTGCACACATCCAACATTTTTGAGAAATGCCTGACCAAATTTTGTCAGATTCTCAAAGTCAAATACTTTACTGCAATCATCCCCCAGGCAAAGCTTGCAGCAAGCACAGTGAGTCAGAATGTGGATGATGACAAACATCTAATAAAATATGGAAGGGGCTATTGATTAAAATAATTATGAAAACTATGGCCACAGATATTTGTTATCAGGCTTAACAAATCAAATCTTATTTCTATGCTAGATCCTTTATTTTTACCACGGAATGATGTAGGTGTGTGAGTAAAGTACAAATTGCATCGAAACACTCTAAATTATCACATCTCCTCCACACTGAGAGAAACTGAGACCTTTGAAGGGATAGCTTGGCATGAAGTAACTTGTTTGAATTTAGTTTTAGGATGTTTAAGAACATGTACAATTCTCACACATTGGTAACACCAACAGGTTTACATTATAGGCGGTACAACAATAGCTATTACACCATATGCAACTCAATATTAAAAGCTAAGCGTCAAACCACATCTAGTATGTAGCAGCCTATGGGGATTGACTTCGAGAAATCTCCAGCTGAACTTGTCCACTGACCTTGAGCAATTTTTTTTCAGCTGACTACAAGTGCTAAGTTGTGTTAACCAAGATAATAAGATTCTGTGGTGACCTTTAAACACGCTGAAAGGTATTGAGTCAGGTAATTCAAGGTAATTCACTTAGTATCAATTGCAGGAACAGGATCACTGCTGCTGGGAGGGGTTGAGAACGTAAAAGAGTAAGCGGGCAACCGGAGATCCTGAAAATGCTAGTGATGCTAGCAGTAATTATTCATTATTCATCACTTTTTCTGTTGATCAAATGACCTGCGGTCTAGTAACTCAGAATCCAGACTTCAGGTAACGGATCTTATAAGAATCGTTCTGCTCTGTAACAGAAAAACAATGCTACAGAAATGTTGCTTAAATTCATCATTGGTAGTAATCACAAAATGATGGTTCTGACTTGAGAATGAGACACAAACAAACATTGCCATGAAATTCCAAGGAATGGGTTGGAGTAAAAGGATGATAGACATTTACAAAGTGAGAGCCTTTCGAGAAAGCTTCTCAATATAAGGTAGATTCACCATGAGTCGGACACATACCCTGTGACAGACTGAAATTTGAGGTTATTCATGTAGACTACGACGTCTAATGTGAGTCTTTTGGAAAGAATAACACTTAAACTATACACCAGTTCACAAGAAAGGAGCCTAAAATGCTGAAATAACCACAAATCAATCTCTGTCTCAATGTATTTGTCCAACTTCACAGGTACGACGTGGTAACAAGTCTTTATAAAACACATCCAGCTAGCTGTGAGCTGCTGCCAATGTGGTAGTGAAGATGTCCTGCAACCTCAGATATACTGCATCTGTAAAACACGCCAGTTCAGCAAGTGCATCTTAGCTGTTTTCCCTGAAATAAATTCCTTGAAAGAAATAACAGTTGTTGAAATCTGCACCTTCTTTGCATAACATTTAACCTCATTGTTCCTTTTGGTCTCTTGACATGTGTGACTTTTTTATGCCGAAGTGGTGGCGTAGCCACCTGGTGGTGCCACCAGGCACCATCAGAATGAGGTATATGATGTTTGCACTTCACCAGAAGTCAGAACGGGCGCCGCCATCTTGGATTGTGCCGCCATCTTGGATTGAGGAGTCACAACACAAATTTATGCTATCTGATAACAATAATATAAATCAACCTTTTATAGTTTCTGATGTTGATCATAATTTTACCTACCCCCCCTAATATGGACCCAAGGAATTCAATGGCTCTATCGGTTTGTTGCTTATACAGCTGGTTGCCTAGCAACGGCTATTCTTATTGTTTATCTGCCTAGCAACACACATTTCCATGGTCCTAAGGTTAATTATAATCAAACATATCCCCCCTAATATGGACCCAAGGAATTCCATGGTTCTATTGGTTTGTTGCTAATACAGCTGGTTGCCTAGCAACGGCTATTCTAATTCTTTATCTGCCTAGCAACACACATTTCCATGGTCCTAAGGTTGATTATAATCATACCTACCCCCCCCTAATATGGACCCAAGGAATTCAATGGTTCTATTGTTTTGTTGCTTATACAGCTGGTTGCCTTGCAACGGCTATTCTAATTGTTTATCTGCCTAGCAACACACATTTCCATGGTCCTAAGGTTGATTATAATCATACCTACCCCCCTCATATGGACCCAAGGAATTCCATGGTTCTATTGGTTTGTTGCTAATACAGCTGGTTGCCTAGCAACTGCTTTTCTAACTGTTTATCTGCCTAGCAACGCACATTTCCATGGTCCCAACGTTGATTATAATCAAACCAACCCCCCCTAATATGGACCCAAGGAATTCAATGGTTCTATTAGTTTTTTGCTAATACAGCTGTTTGGCTAGCAACATCTATTCTTATTGTTTATCTGCCTTGCAACAAACATTTCCTTACCCCCTAACATGGACCCAAGGAATTCATAGGAAATGCAATATTTGAAGTAATATCATCCTTTCCCCCGATAACCCCTTCCCGGCCCTGCTTATTTGGTGTCTTGAATGTGTTCCCTTCAAACATACCAACCATGTAGACATTATGTTTCTTCGAATTGCAAGAATTGGCTGAGGCATTTTTTTACGCAGCAACAACCGCAATTCTTGTTGTCACTAGTTGTACATGGTGTCACCACGTCCTTTGTAAGTATGTATTACAGCAGGCACCATGCCAATATAGTACTAATAATAGTGGCATCTAAATAGCCTTACTCTCCTTTTAGATGTTGCCAATCTGGAAACTAACACAGGAGAAGCATCAGCTACCTAATGCATAATTCCCAGTATAGCTGGGTCAACAGAGTGAACTTCTAGATAAATTGTATAGTGGCAGCCCCTGAACATACCAACTAGTGCTCTCATGGACAGCCCTTACCTCCCCCATTCATTGCACCACCCACTCTGATGACCCTCCTGCTGACTGCCATTCTAAGTCTGAACATATAGAAGGAAAGGTCATTTGTCAAAGGGTTTAATCAGACAGGGCCACATACTGATATGCTTTGGGTCAGTAGTATAGTATGTATCGGAACGGGACTATAGTTAACTACTGTTTATTACTCAATCGATATGCAGCCAATCAGAGGCCGCCATTTGGTCACGTGACCCGTTGCCATGGTAACGTGACCTACTTAGGGCTCTCAGCCAATCAGAAGCCAGCATTCTGGGTGACCTACTGACCTACTTAGAAGCTCTCAGCCAATCAGAGGCCGGCATTCTGGTAACCATGGTAACGTGACCTGCTTACGTCACGTGACCTACTTAGGCTCAGCCAATCAGAAGCCGGCATTCTGGTAACTAGGGTAACGTGACCTACTTAGGGTTTTGTTTGTAAACAACACCACGTGGCTCTCTTGTTTGTAAACAACACCACGTGACAGGTGACTGTTTGTAAACAAACAACTTATATATAGAAAATAAACACAACAAGTTCCATGTTATGTTAAAATTATATTTTCAAAAAAAAGCACATCTGTTACAGCGTCTATGTGTAACTACGCGCGTTCTCATTCAAACACTATAACACTATCATACCGTAGCAGCAGCAGGTAGGACTGGAAGAAAAGCAAGCGCACGAGCAGAAGCGACGACACCAGTTGCACCATCCGGCCGTCGCGTTGGTAGCCCTACTACTCGTCGCGCGTTCAACTGGAGGTTTAAGAGTGACAAATGACGATTCTTTGTCGACGCGACTGCTAACATCAGCAGCATCAGCAGCATCGGCAGCATCGGCAGCAGCATCGGCAGCAGCGGCAGCAGCCTCGGCAGCAGCGGTAGCAGCAGTAGCAGCAGCTGTAGCAGCAGTAGCGTGAGCATTAGCAACAACAGCAGCAGCGACAGTAGCAAGGGCGGCAGAGCGGGCACTAGCAGCGTTATCAGCGGCGACATCGGCAGCCGCAACAGCATCAGCAGCAGCAGCGTCGGCATCGGTGGCATGAGTAGCTGCATCGGCGGCAGCAACAGCAGCAGTCACAGCCGCAGCGGCAACAACAACAACGTCATCACAACCAGCGTCACTAACAGCCGCAGTAAATGCAGCAGTAGCACGCTGAGCAGCACTAGCAGCAGCAGTAGCAGAGGCTACAGCATCAGCTTCACATTCGCGCGCCGCTTCGTCATTCCGCTTCATGTCACGGTAGCAATTTTCCATCATGGGGATCTGCAAATTGAGGCGCGGTGCTGGTGGTGGTAGTAGTAGTAGTAGTAGTAGTAGTAGTAGTAGCGTGAACGATGACGACGATGCCGAATACGGTTTCACTCCCCCTTATATACCCTTACTCCCCCCTTTTTTTCAAGCCACCGGCCAGCTGCCCCCTCACGGCAGGTCTTTAGATCAGCCTTAAGTGGCTTACTACGCGGCTCATCATCCCTCTAATCGCATTTTCCTGGCTGACTGCTGACGACAGGAGAGGGTGATTTGTTTTTCTTTAGATTTAAGCTGCTTACCACACGCGCACCCTCTAGTCACAGACAGAGTGACAGAAAGGGAGGGGGTCGCTTTGTTCACGCTACCTGTAGTTGTTTTTCTATACACACGCTGAGCCCATGACCCGCTAATCCTTTATACAGGTAACACGCGTTCAACTAATTACTCTATTGTATGACAGTCGGTACACAGATTTAATTTTAAACCACCTTCCCATCTGGATCCATGTCTGGCGGGGTGGAAGGATCCAGCTGAAAAGCGTAATTAGGGCTTTTGTTTCTCTTATGATAGCAGCAGGTCAGCATGCGACAGCTGAAAATGTCAGACTCGCCGCTCCTATAAAAGACTGAGATGCGTCTCTCTTTCCACACACCCTTCTACCATCGCCGCCGACACCGCCACCGCCGGCCAGCCGACCGCCGCCACCGCCTGCAGTCACCGCCATCACGCCAGCAGGGAATTTCGAGCTGAGTCTGCTTATTGCTTTTTTTTTTTTTTTTTTTCTTTGAGCTTTTTTTTTTTTTAAATTTTTATTTTCACTCAGTCTTTTTTGTTTCGGAGGAAAGAAATATGGCGCTGCAGAGGGCGCGAGTTTCTAAAAGACGGTCGCACGAACAAAGGGCCCTCCTCAACTGCCCGGCTATTTTTTTATCTCAAAGGAGAGAGCGTCACGTAGTTGAGGTTCACGCATCTCTTGAAGCGTACCGAATTCTCGAGAAATGCAAAGCTGAGCGCCATCGTCGTTATACAAGAGCGGAAAAGGAAAACGTAGCGACATGGCCGAGAGCCGTCTTCTCAGAACAGTATTTACTCTACCATTGCATAACAGCCGCTCTCAGCGCCCCCACTCGTTGGGCGTTTCATGAAAAGAAAGAGCGCTGCTACTCTCCTCACCCTGCCTCCTCTTATAAAGTGAGAATAAGTGCTATGAAACGATTCGACAAGCCGATCGGTTTCTTGGGAGCGACTGCAGCTCCCACTCGGTGGGCGCGCGTTGTGGCCGACGTGAACACGGTCTCTAAACGTTTCGACGTCGTCACTTGTTATCCCGCATATTGCAACGCAGCCGAATTGAAGAAGATAGGGACGCACTATTTTAAACCATACGCTCCAATATGTATTTGTCACCGCCGCGCTCACACGCCTTATTGCTTTTTCGAGACGATCGTGTCACAACACAGAAATAGAAAAAAAAGCGGCAAAGCGACGAGCTTTGCCTAAATGATCAAAAAAAATTAATAAAAAAAAATTAATCTCCTCCTCCTCCTCCTCCTCCTCCTCCTCCTCCTCCTCCTCCTCTCCCTCTTCTTTTTTAAAAAAAAATAAATATTTGTATCAGACTCCTCTGGAGTCTGATACAAAACATTTATGACTATTGAGTGAAAATAGAATTTTATCGCAAAAAATAAAAAGAAAAAAAAACACTTCTGCCGCCGCTACTGTGACACCGGCCGGAATCAATAAAAAGGTCGGCGGACTTTTCTCCACAACCATTCACTACCGACCGTTTGAGTGAGAAACACAGCAGACAGTCAGACACACAACCGCTCTCTCACGCGTGCTGAAAAAAAAAAAAAAAAAAAAAAAAATGTCGAGCAGTAGAAGCAAACTTTTCACAGAAATTCATTTCGACGCTCGACTACAAGGACCCTTTAGTTGTATCATTAGCGGTCCGTCGGGTTGTGGAAAATCGCGCTTGGTGGATCAATTTCTGAGCGACGTGAACAATTTGGTCACGCCGCGGGTGGAAAAGACTTTTTACCATTACGGCGAGTGGCAACCTCTGTTTGAAAAAATGCAAAATCAGTACTGTGTGGGATTCAGAGAAGGTCTTCCTAGCAAAGAGACTATAGCGGGAGACGTGGAAGTAGCAGAAGACGCCTTACGACCCCACACTCTACTGATATTGGACGATCTGATGAGCAGTTCCAATCAGCAAGTGGTAGCCGACATCTTTACTAAATACTCGCATCACTGGAACGTGAGCGTCATATACATCACTCAGAACCTATTCCAGAAATCACCCGACTTTCGAACTATGAGTCTGAACGCTCACTACATGATCGTTTTCAAGAACCCGCGCGACATGGGGCAAATAGCTAGTCTGTCTCGCCAGGTGTTTCCGTCCAACGCGGCGGCCCTCTCTAGTATATTTACCCATGAACTCAAGCGACCTCACTCATACCTCCTTCTGGACTTCAAGCAGTCAACACCTGACGATCTGAGAATACGCTCCTCTTTGACATCCATACACTCTCAGCTAGTGTTCGTACCGCTAGACAAAAAAAAGAACAAGAGAAAGCAGTAGCAAAAAATGTCTTCTCATCTACTCGAAAGACACTTTGGTACTCTCAAGCACTTAGCTAAGTGCTCGCCAAAGGACTGCTCGCATCGAATAGACTCTGGAAGCGACGATCTGATCGCAGCGTTAAGTGAGATCTGTCACAATTTACTGGTAGGGAACATCCCGCTCAGCGACAAACAACTGGACAAGCTTCGAGAATCGGCTGACGTGTTGAGGGAGGTCGGCAAAAAATCTACGCCCATAAAAAAAAAGAGACGCGTCTTGGTACAAGAGGGAGGTTTCCTCATTCCGGCTCTCATAGGGATGGCCTTACCGCTTATAAAGAGCATTCTCCGTATATGAGACACCTCATTCGACACCTACTCGCCGACAGCACCACCACCACCACTACCGCCACCACCAGCGTCATTGCCACCGTCGTCCCCATGACGGACTCAGAGCAGCAACAACACTACAAACGCTTAGCGCTCGTGGATCCTGAGACGCTCTACAAATCATCACGAGCAGGTCTACTTCATCATGTGCCCGCTGCTGCTGCTACTACTAGCGCTGCTACTACTGCAGTCGCTGCTGCTAGTACTTCTACTGCTCCAAACCTTCCTCCTCTTCCTGATGAGCGCACTGAAAAGAACGAGAGTTCCGCTCCTGCCAGCCGCCGCCCGCCTACCTGCCGACATGGCCTATTACCACAAGCAGGCAGAACAGTCCCTTCATCCCGACGCGGCCTTGCACCAGGTGCTACAGTTTATCTACGGGGACTTGGATTTAGTGTTGAACGACCCCACTTTGGAATCGCGCGAGAAAATGTTGAAATACCGAAGGTTGTTGAATAGATTGCAATTTTTTCTCGCGAATCCCCACAACAGCAACATCTCTTCGTCCTACTCTTCTTCGCCCCCGGCTCACCTCCGTCAGTCTGCTGAAGAGGCCAGCGCGTCCCTACTCGAGCGGTTGGCGAACCAAGTTCCCAAGAGGAATCGCACCCGGACCGTGGCGCTGTACAAACAATTGGAGAAATCCGGTGTGATCAAGTGGAACGAGGACGGTGCGGTGCGCGAGATGTCGGGTCGGAGAATACCACCTGAGCATCGCATCAACATAGTGGACTTACTGAACGACGCTGCCAGGTTCAGGAAGACGGCGCCCAGACCGGCGGGCTACTCGCCGTTCACGAAAGCGCTGCGCGAAGCAGTTCCCACAGACTCCTTGATCGGAAACCATCTGTATAAAGCGAGCGGACCTGGCCGAAGTTTGGACACACGGCTTGCTGACAGAGGTCGGAAACGACCGAGCTTCGACTCGGAAGAAGGAGAAGCAGCAGCAGCAGCAGCAGCAGTAGCAGCAGCAGACTCTTCTCTCCAGGTGGACGATCAATCCTCTGACGACGAGGAGGACGACAGTGAACTTTTCCAAACTCCGACTTCCTATAGGAGCGTGGCGAGTAAGAAAAGGAGAGGGCGCAACCGCCTAGCGGCGAGCTCGTCGTTCACGCCCTCAACAGGCCCACCATGGGCAAACCAGTGAAGAGACTGACCAAAAAGGAAAAAGAAAAGAAGCGCGTAGTAGCTAGATATACCGACGTCAAAGCGCCCTCCAGTTTCACTAGCGTGACTAAACTCCAGAAACATCATTTTCGCCACCTGAACCCGGCCGTCATCCGAGATGCTTTAGTGTCGCTGGACGCCTACACTAAACATAAACCCATTCGGAGAAAATTCGCAAGGAACAAGACTATAACCGGCGCAATCGATCAGCAGTGGCAGATAGATCTGATGGACATGCAAGCTTTGGCGTCTCACAACGACCGCTTCCGGTACGTGGTGACGGCGATCGACGTTTTCTCTAGGTACGCGTGGGCCGTTCCCATTAAATCCAAGAGCGGCGCTGATGTCACCGAGGCCTTCCGAGAGATGACAGGCACTGGCGAGAGACGACCGCGCACTGTTCAGACAGACAAGGGGAAAGAGTTTTTGAACAAGATCTTTCAAGATCACTTGAAGAGCGAGGGCATAGAGTTCTTCACTGGCGAGAACGACGACATCAAAGCTAGTCTAGTGGAGCGCTTGAACCGCAGTCTGAAGGAGAAGCTGTGGCGTTATTTCACACACAAGCGCACGTATCGCTACGTAGACGTACTGCACCATGTAGTGTCTTCTTACAATCGCACTCACCACAAGACGTTGAAAATGGCGCCGGCTCAAGTCAGCTCGGAAAACAGCGAAACAGTTTTCTACCGACAAGATCTCCCAACTAACAAACAAATCAACGAAATATGGAAAAAGAAGAAAAAAACAAAGACGTCCGCCGTCGACGTCATCGCTCCGGGTGACAGAGTGAGGATGTTGAGAACTAAAGGCGCCTTCGACAAAGGGTAAGAGGGAAACTGGCGCGAGGAAGTGGTCGACGTTGCTAAGACGTTGGGAAGCAGAGGGTTCGAGCTGAAAGACGACAAGGGCGAGGAGATAAAAGGCGTCTTCTACCCGGAAGAGGTTCAGAAGGTGTACAAGAGTCGTTACGACAACAACTACCTGATAGACGAGGTGTTGCGCCGCAAGACCGTCGACGGTAAAGAGTTAGCTTTCGTACGTTGGTTAGGTTACGACGACAAGTTCAACGAGTGGATCCCCGTCAAAAAAATAACGTAGAAAAAAAAAAAAAAAATTAACATCACTCTACCTAGCAACAGCTCTATGGAGTATTATCCTGACAACAGCTTGACGTCTTTCCGAACTCACTTCGACTCGCCGCTCCTTCTGCCCGAAGCGTACGAAGCGGCTCTGACTGAGATCATCCTCCCTACAGAATGGACTAACGTGCACGACGACGACTTGATCATCGTTGTTCCTCTGCGCACCAAGGGTTCGCTAGAGGAGGCGATCCAGGTTTTAAAAGAAACTAAATTCGCCGAAGGAAAAAAACCACAGGTAGACTGGAGGGGAATGAAAAACGCGAACGGTCTGAGCAAGCTAACGTTCAGCTCAAAATTCCCGCTGAGCTGGAAGGAAGCGAGCTATGTAACGGTGGAAGAGATATCAGACACGTCGGAAGAGCAGCAATTGAAACCGGAAACAAAAAGGTTCAAGAGAGAGGTCGACTTGAGACAGACAAATGCCGTATACAAGCAGTTCTTGTCCCCGGCGGTGAAGAAGAAGGCGATCAGCGATCAAGCAAGACAGATGATCGAAGAGATGGAGAAAGACATGGGAGTGCGCAGTTTCATGCCAAACATATTCGAGATACCTCCTATTTTCACTGGAAGCAACCACACCCTAATCGAGCGCTTGAGTGAGACGTTGCGAGATGACAGACTAGAGGGCGACAGCTTCTTGCTCAAACCGATGCGGATCTTATCGATCATGCAAGTGCCGCTGTTGCGCTGCGTGGCGGTGGACAGAGGCGGAAAGCGTCGAGGTGGCGTGCAAGCTATCAGTTTTCCCCATTTGGATTATTTCCCCTTGAAATCCAAGAGGTTTACCGAGGTCGGCATCTATTTAAGAGACCGATCCGGTCATTCCATCCCATTCGGTAGAGGCGAGGTGACCGTGACACTTCATCTGAGACCTATTGACGCTGAAAGAGAGAAAAATGATGCGTCAACGCGTTCCGTACTTTCCACCCAGGCGCACCGTCGGCAGAGGGTACAGCGATTACTACAACGCGCAGCTGGGCAACGGCGTCAACGTGTACAGCGGGCGCTCTTTCCAGAGCGGGCACGGTTTGGGCGGCGCTCTGTTAGGTCTGATGCGCTCGGCTACCCCGCTATTGAAGTCGGTGGGAAAAACACTGCTCCGCGCCGGTGTGGGCGTAGCTAAAGATGTGCTGGCGGGTCGGACTTTAAAGAGCAGCGTGAAAGACCGAGGCGCAGGCGCTCTGAAGAGACTGGCGAGTACGGCGTTCTCGGGAGGAAAGACGACTGTCGCGTCTAAGAAAGGGTCGAAACGTCGCCGGCATTCTCCTCAGACGGGCGGTGGCTCTTGCAAGAGACGTAGAGGGGATGTATTCGACCGGTAAGCGCCTAGGCGTTCAAGTATAAATAAAAAGACTGGAGGCGGCCGGCGTCAGTCTGTCGGCCGCGTGAAGAGAGAACACAATGGCTTACGTACACGAGAGCAGTAACGAGTGCGCGCTCTCTGAGCTCGACCTGCACACCGTAGCGCCGACTCAGACTACTATCTTAAAGTCGTCTTTCCTGGGGATAGAAACAAAAAACTCTTTAGAGGATGGAGGTAACATAAATTTCACCATCAACAAGTCGCAAGAGTACACAGACCTGAACGAGAATTACCTTCATCTGGAATGTCAAGTGCTGAAAGCGAACGGAGCGGCGATCGAGGACACCGACGCGGTAGCTCCGGTGAACAACTTGGCTCACTCGCTCTTCAAAGACGTCCAAGTCTCCATCGGCGGTTTCAAAGTGTCTGGCAACACCGAGACCTACCCTTACCGAGCTTACTTGGAAGGGTTACTCAACTACAACAAAGACGTGAAGGACGGCGTCATGAGCGCCCAGGGGTGGCATGAAGATACGCCCGGTCAGTTTGACACGTTGACTGACGCGAATGCGGGGTACAAAGCGCGCAAGAAGCTAATCTCCAACAAGCGCTTTTCGCTGATGGCGCGACTGCACTTTGACCTGGCTCATCAACCGAAGCTCATCGTTGGAGAGACAGAAATCAATCTCACTCTGAAACAAGCGGCGCCCTCTTTCTATCTGATGTGCGCCGCTGACGGAGGCTACAGCTTGAAGATCTACAAAGCAAAGCTCTACGTGCGACGCGTGCTGGTGGCGGACGCTGTAGCGGAAACGCACGAGAGAGCGGTGATAGAACACGGGCCCTTCGACTACCCGGTGAACAGAGTGGAGGTGACGACGTACGCCATCCCTCAAGGTAACAGAGATCACAGCTACACGCACTCCAACACAGGCCAGCTTCCCAAGTCGATGATGATTTGCTTCCTTGACCACGAAGCCTTCAACGGTAGCTACACCAAGAACCCGTTCGAGATGAAGCATTACGACATCAGCTCGCTTCAAGTGATAGTGAACGATCAGAAAGTGCCGAACGACGCCTACGTGCCCGACTTTAAGACCAAAGCGGCCGTGAGAGAGTACTTGGCGCTACACACGGAAACGGGGATTTACGAGGGCGCGCGCTCCTGCGGTATTTCATACGATCAATTCCTGAACGGTTACACGGTGTTCCCCCTCGACTTAACCCCAGACAGATCGCACGACGGGTGTCGCGTGAACCTTATAAGAGCGGGTCAGCTATGGGTGGAAGTCAGTTTCCGCTCGGCGCTACAAGCGACAACAACAGTGCTACTCTACTTGGTGTACGACAACGTCGTCGAGCTGACCCGAGATCGACACCCCATCACCGACTACCACATGAACTGAAGACAAGACGGCGGTACTTGGCGTATCGTATGAACACGCTTGAAATAAGCAGAGTGTTGAAGGAAAACGTTCACACAAAACATCGTTTCCTGGGCGTTTTCTCTTGTGACACTATTCCGAAGCACCCTATCAAAGACACTTGTTTCGTGAGCAACACAGATCCGCAACATTTACCAGGTCAGCATTGGGTGGCGTTTTACGTGTCGAGCACGGGTGAAGTGTACTACTTTGATTCCTTCGGCTTACCGCCGCTGAGTGCGGAGTTCTTGTCTTTCGTGGAACGCTCTGCTTCGTTCAAGTGGCAAAGAAACCGCATTCAACTACAAGACACTTCTGCTGACACCTGTGGACCTCATTGCGTTCATTTCCTAATTGAAGCATGTCGAACAAGAAACCCCAAGAAGTGCGTCATGCGCATGAGCAAAATCCCAAAGCTGAGCGACCGGGCCGTGAGTCAGAAGCTATCGATGATGCTGTTGTGACGGGTTGTTGCGATGGCGGCCGTTTCATGGAGGCAAAGATTCTCTGCCTTGCCGAAATGGTGTTGGATTTATCCAAAGTCGTGCAATGTCTATTGGAGAGAAGTCGTCCGGGGTGTGGTGGTGCGAGTGACGGCGGCGTGAGACTTTGCGGCCTGTTGAGTTGCTGCAAATCGAAGAAGCAAGCTAAAAAAGCATAAACTTGTGTGTTTTTTCTGATTGAAATGAAAATAAAGAATAAAATGAAAAGAAAAGAAATTATCTTGTTGTGTTTTTATTTCTATATATAAGTTACATAACTTTTTTTTGTTTGTTTGTTTACAAACAGTCACGTGTCACGTGGTGTTGTTTACAAACAAGAGAGCCACGTGGTGTTGTTTACAAACAAACCCTAAGTAGGTCACGTTACCCTAGTTACCAGAATGCCGGCTTCTGATTGGCTGAGCCTAAGTAGGTCACGTGATGTAAGTAGGTCACATTACCATGGTTACCAGAATGCCGGCCTCTGATTGGCTGAGAGCTTCTAAGTAGGTCAGTAGGTCACCCAGAATGCTGGCTTCTGATTGGCTGAGAGCCCTAAGTAGGTCACGTTACCATGGCAACGGGTCACGTGACCAAATGGAGGCCTCTGATTGGCTGCATGTCGATTGAGTAATAAACAGTAGTTAACTATAGTCCCGTTCCGATACATACTATACTACTTGGGTCTGTACTTTATAATGTTGTGTTCTATCAGTCCTCCTCAGAATGAAATGAATACATACTTTCTGCCTGCTTCCAGAGGCTGTCTCCATTCCCAGTGATGCTATATGTTACTTTTGCTGTTCCTAATAAATTTCTATTTAATTTGATACAGGCATGCCATCATGTATTTTAGTATTGAATGGCCTTATAGTTGTGATGTCTTAACACAAAAATTGGTGGAGGAAACTTTAATGCTTGAACCAACGATTAGCAGTATACAATATTTTCAAAGGTAAAAGTGCCTTTAGCACAGAGAAATAATCCATCTCTGATTAACCCCTTTAAATGTTTAATTAGTATTTCTCCGTAGAATTACAAAAAAATTATGGAGTTCAAAGAACCAGCCTTAATGGGTCTCTTCAGGCTACAGTGTAACAACATATTCTATACTATGGTCTCATTAATGATTGGTTAACTATTCCAGTGAGAATAGTAGGCTTAGAGCTTAGAGAAAGGGGCATCCCAAGTAGGAATTTGTCATTGCCACTCAATAGTATGCAATTTAGACTTTGCCAAATCTTCACCAGCAGCAGAGTCAGATACCCTAAACTGTAATAGTTTCTGGATGACACTGTTAGTGATTGATGGAAACATTTAGATTTTTTGAACCACACGTCCAACAAAAACAATATTGCTGAAACCTGACAAAACAGGCTTTCAAACTTGTAATTGACTGCCTTTACTTATCCCAGCTTATCATGCATCAGGGAAATGTCAGGATAACAGTGATAAAACTGATGAGGAAAGTGACAAAATATGTTTGTAGTTTTCTGTTTTCTAGGAAATGAAAAGTATCATATGGGTTCTATGATCATGCATCATACATAAGGTGGTCACCCCCCAGATTACACATTTGTGTAAGGGTTGTTATTGGTCAATTAGTAATCAGCAAATGAGATCCTGATTGCTGTGATTCGTTTGATAAGTGCTGATTATGAGAGCTGCCTTATCAGGGTTTCATGTGGGTTCAGATTATTTAGATTGTGAAGTCTGTTCACTGAGCACTTACTTATCTGAGACAGGATTTGATATTCCATGATTACACTGCTGGTTCCTGCCCCTCAAATTGACTCCACTGACACCCCCCCCCCCTTTTTTCCTAGTTTTACAACTCCTGGCAACCAGAATTATTACGAGTTATGAATAAACTGTGACTCCTAATTAATAGCTATGCCAGAAAGAGCCTGAGGAGAGATCTTTGTTCCTAAAGTTAATTTACCACTTAATTGCTTGAAGCAGAGTCTGCGATCATTATCATCTGTGTCCTAATTACTTTGAATGAGAGAATATATGATGGAAGAGTTTTGTAAAATATATGATACATCACCAGTGGTGTACCCCCACTAGACTTTTTAGATACAGATAGTATCCATGTTTCTAAACCATTTGAGTTTTCTAATTTGCAGCTCTTCTACTCAAAGATAGGTCAAGGAAAGACTGTAAAAGGGTCTGAATCCATATTTCTATCTGAGCTGCTCACCCATTGTTACCACTGGTCCACCTACTATTCTCTTCAGCCTCACACTTGCTGTAAACAGAGTAATGCACTTCCCTCCCACTTCGTCCTGGTTTCCTCTAAGACCCATCAGCCCATTTCCAGCATTACTTAGAAACTAAAATAGAAAAGGGCTTCGGTATTTAAGGTTGCACACAACTAAGAAAGTGACTTGGATGCGTTTTCACTCATATGACATAGAAGAGACATAAACATAGTGCAGTCAGATTGTTAATTCTCAATTGCGTAGAATACAGCAGAGGGCCTCCAAGAGCATTCCTAATTGGAATTGGAGCCTCAATGCTAAAAAAAATGGCATATGAATTGGCCATTATTAAACTAAGAATCAGAAGCATTGGTTCTGAATTTCTATGTTTACGATTCTTACCAATACAGTGTCTATTTAATTGCATTACTGAATAATTATGACTAAAATTTATTGGTTAATGGAAATAAAAGATTGTGTGTTGTCGCATGACAAACATTTAGGCTACTAGATACCACAAGTATGAAGCAATTTGTCTGTAATGCACCTTACTATACCAAACTGTTTGTCTACAGGCACAGATCCTCCTCTGCAGAATTCCTGACACATAGTTCTGTGTCCCCTGCCTTGTCACTAATATGCCTATAGAAGTTAACCTCTGGTGATCGCTTCCCTGTCCAGCGCTCACATCAAAAATCCAATGCCTGATTAACGCTTTGCAGGAGACCTGTGTGAAGGAGCTCCAATCTTGCCTTTAGTCCAAAGAACATTCTTGTTGAACCATTGGTGACATAATTAGTTTGAGTCCATAGTAATATTTATAATGAAAAGTCATTTAAAGTTTGCGTACAGTTAACAATGCAGCCTGATTGTCTAAATTACTTTGGCTGAACAAAGACAGAAAATCAATGATGGAAGAAGAAGATCAGTCTTGGTGATGCTTAGCTTTCTGATCAAAGCTTTTTTAAATTCTGCCCCAGGTATATTTGAGGGTTTCACATACATTGGTAGAACCAATGTCTATGAGTAATGCTACATCTTATTCTGTAAATTACAGGATTTGTATACAATGGTGTACCCCCATTATAATCCAGAGATGAGCCTCAAGGTCAAGGACAAACCGGAAAAGGTGTCTCATTCTGTTTTACCATGTGAACGGCACACCCATTGTAATCACTGGTCTACATTGAATGTTCTACATCCTCACACTAACTATAATAGACTAAGGCACTTCCCTCCAATACAGTCCTGTTTTTCTAGAAAACCCATCAGCCCTTTTCCAGCATTACTTAGAAGTCGTAGTAAAGAAGGACTTTGGATATATGCAAGGTTGGATATATAATGAGAAAACGACTCGATGGGTCTTCACTCATAATTAATGTGGAGAGACATGTTTATTGCGGATACCCAACAACGGCATGTCACCTGAGAAGGGAGACACTTCAAACGCTGATACAAGATCAGCAAACAGTAAATCTACATGCACTGTGATGAGCCCTAAACCCCCAATATGGGCTCTTGGCCCCCTGGGTAAAAGCCAGGGTGCGGTTTATATGCAAGGTAGGCTTATAAACACAAATTAACGGTCATTTTTGAATTGCAATCATTATTATATATGTGTCTCTCTGCTCTCCCTCCCCTACCACCATCAGAATTGGCAGATCACCTCTCCCCTACTCAATTAGCAGATATTTTAGTGATGAGTTGTTCAATCTATAACATATTATTTATTGCATTATGAGGACTGCTGAGCAACCATATGTCTGAGAAACAAGTGAATGACACTGTTAAAATGTCAGTGGTGAATTTAGTGAGGCAAGGCATTATCAAAATTGAAACAATCATTAGGAATAACTGTTACTAGGCAACCCCTGAACCTAGCAACAAGCAAATAACACTAGTGGATTCCCAGGTTGGGATTGGGGGGGGGGGGGTTGGTATCATTAGAATTGACATGGGTACCCAGGAAACCTATGTTGCTAAGAAAATAAACATTTGGAATGGTTGTTGCTAAGCAACCAGTCAACCTAGCAATCAACCAATAACACCAATGGAATCCCAGGTTGGGATTTAGGGGGGGTAGGTATCAAAAGAATTGACCCGGGTACCCAGGGAACCTATGTAACTAAGCAAATAAACATTTGGAATGGCTGTTGCTAAGCAACCACTCAACCTAGCAACAAGCCAATAACACCAGTGGATTGCCAGGTTGGGATTTAGGGTGGGTAAGCATCATTAGAATTGACCTGGTTACCCAGAAAACCTATGTTGCTAAGGAAATAAGCATTTGTAATGGCTGTTGCTAAGCAACCACTCAACCTAGCAACCGACCAATAACACTAATGGATTCCCAGGTGGGGATATAGGGGGGGTAGGTATCAAAAGAATTGACCTGGGTACCCTGGGAACCCATGTAACTAAGCAAATAAACATTTGGAATGGCTGTTGCTAAGCAACCACTCAACCTAGCAACCAACCAATAACACCAATGGATTCCTAGCTTGGGATATAGGGGGGTAGGTATGAAAAGAATTGACCTGGGTAGCCAGGAAACCTATGTAACTAAGCAAATAAACATTTGGAATGGCTGTTGCTAAGCAACCGCTCAACCTAGCAACTAACCAATAACACCACTGGATTTCTAGACCCTCATTTAGGGGAGATAGGTATGGTTTAACTTCTTCTCAGGGCAATATTACCGCTATGGGAGATGAGTTTTTGGATTATTCGGTGGCCATCTTGGATTTTGGTCGGTTACGCCCCCAAGGGGTAAATTGAAAAGCTGGCAACATGAAAATTCTTAATCTACACATTTTTTGGGTCAGAATTAGCCATGTTGCCAAATTTCTACCCGAAAAAAAAATACCCTTTCTTTTCATGCCATAACCTGGTGTACTGAGGATTCTTCTTCCTGGGCAATTAAAGCATGAAAGGTAAAAATAATTTCTCCATAACATTTTTACTGTTAGCAATTACATGATACAAGACCTGAAAGTAGGTACTAGCCAACTAAAAGTATGCGAAGATACATCCAACCAATTAGAAACAATTAAGGTGGAATGCTGAGATTGCACATCAAGGGACACCCACATTGTCTTTGGTGAAAGTTTCTTTTGAAATGTGTGACACAACCGCATGCTGCTGTGGTCCCCTTTTCAAAAGACAGTCCCATTTTGATGATTGTTTTAAACATCATGCTTTCCCTTTTACATTAGAAAATACATCTTAAATCAAAGCATCGATGGCTCTGTGAAATAAACAAATATATTTCAGGAGGAAAATGTATTGAACCCTTTTAGGACAAATGCTAAAAAATCAAATGGGGGTGGGTCATGTTCCGCCCTTCCCCTCCGTTGTCGCAGGCTTAAGCATGGAGTGATTCCTGCTTATACCTTTCTTAATGGGATGACTTTGATACAGTTAGTAACAAAGGTGAAGTAAAGTGGGAACATTCTTAAAGGTTCATATGAAGAGGTTTATAAACTAGAAATATTTGGATTTCAAAAACGGAATTTGTAAAAGACTCTTTACATTATTGTACAATTAGAAATTGCTGCTCATCATGTGATAGCATGACAACAATTAAACGGATGAGGAAAGTAGCCTAATTTAAAATCAAAACTATGACTGATATCCATAGCTACATTGTAATTGTCTGATTTCTAGGAAAAAGATAGTTTCACATGAATACCATGAATCATGTATTCAACATGAAATCATGAGGCATCTCTGTAAGGATTGTATCGCACACCAGATTACACATCCTTATCAGGAAAGTTGTAACTGGTGAATCAGTAATGAGCAGATGAGGTCAGCGGCTGTTGATGCTTAACACTCTCCTCATCAAACGTCCAATGGTATCCTGTCTGCTACATGCTCATTAGTAGCCTAATGACATCCACACAAGGTGAATATGGCACTACGTATACTAAACAAGACGAAGTGATTGCTATTATTGGCCTCTACCTAAACCCCCTATTTTCCCTTTAAATGCTTCATCATGCATCTCGCACAACTCTTACTCACTAACTGTAATTTGTTCCATGAATGCTTATTGTAAGAGCTGCCTAATAAGGGTTTCATACCTGTGTACTATGGGTGTGGTTTGGAATACTGAGCTGTGGTTTCCATTTTTGGTGAAAATCGACGTATCACAATTTCAAACTTTTTTCTTGCCATTTTGAGCATCTTGGGGAAAATCTAATTTTTTTTAGATTTTGATCAATTAATTCTGGTGTCTGACTGTCTATGTACTGAACAAAGATATAGCAATGTGTGCTCCATAGGCTGAATAGGCTGGACAGGCTGGTCAGTAGAGGAAAAAGATAAATAAGGAAAACAAAATGGCTGGTGAGTGTTCTTAGGATTTATTCTCATATGTATATTTATTATTTGTATGTCATTATTTTTACATCAATAATAGTAACCAAGAATATACTGGAGATGATATGCCAACCCTGTTTTGAAAGATCCAGCAATGGCTTTGTATTAATTTTTTAAAGTGAGCCTAGGCAGAGCCTAGCCTGAAGCCACGAAGTGGCTTCAGGCTAAGCTCTGCCAAGCACTTTATGCAGTGGTCGAAATTGATGGGGGATTTGCAGCATTCAAATGGCAGATTCAATGGCCATTTTCTAGGAAATTCATTGAAATTAGTTTTGAAATATGTGATAGATTATCTCTCATTATGGAGATCTATCACTCACCTGAAGATGGATTGCAAAGAAATTATGTCTGTCATCATTCGTCACGACAGATGTCTACACAATGCTGTAAAACCTTTGAGAGGGGACAAAATGGCCGACATTGTGTTTATTTTCACATTCTCCTAGCACATTAAAATACATCAGTACGTTTTCTATTTAACTCGACTAAGCCTCTGCATGGAGAGTGCAATGTTAGTGACGTCATAGCAGTAGTGACGTCACAGTCTTAGCGACGCCGCTACGTCACCAAGCAACGTCGCTACGTTACCTAGCAACGTTACTACATCACCTAGCAGTGATGTCATGCAGTCCATGTTGTTTTGATTTGTGTTTGTGGTCAGAGTCGGCAGCAGTTTGCTGTCAGAGTCGGCAGTACTTTGAGGTCAGAGTCGGCAGTAGTTTGCTGTCAGAGTCGGCAGTAGTTTGCTGTCAGAGTCGGCAGTAGATTGCTGTCAGAGTCGGCAGTAGTTTGCTGTCAGAGTCGGCAGTAGTTTGCTGTCAGAGTCGGCAGTAGTTTGCTGTCAGAGTCAGCAGTAGTTTGCTGTCAGAGTCGGCAATAGTTTGCTGTCAGAGTCGGCAGAAGTTTGCTGTCAGAGTCGGCAGTAGTTTGCTGTCAGAGTCGGCAGTAGTTTGCTGTCAGAGTCGGCAGTAGCTTGCTGTCAGAGTCGGCAGTAGATTGCTGTAGAGTCGGCAGTACTTTGTGGTCAGAGTGGGCAGTAGTTTGTTGTCAGAGTGGGCAGTAGTTTGATGGGCTCACTTTTTTTCCAGGGAGGCTTCCAATTTTAATTTAATTTTGTATAGTTTAAACTGGGTGTATTTTGAATCTTAGTCAAACTATACTGTGCAGATGCTTTTCCTCATTAGTTTCTGAGATCTAACTGCCGGATTCAAAGGGCATCACCTCTGCTGCATCTCCACTTGTGTTTTGCTATTCCTGTTTCATTCTCTCTCTTTTCTTTGCCTCATTCTTCTTCCTAACTTTCCCTATGTCTGTCTTCTCCCCTACTAGTTGCTTACTACTCCCTCTTCTCCTCTCTGTTTAGTCATAAATGTACATGGGTAGTACAGACAACCTTATACCACACATAAGGCATTTAAATTGCCTTACTCTCCTGTTAGATGTTACCGATCTTGACACTAACACAGGAGAAGCATCAGCTACCTAATGCATGATTCCCAGTATAGCTGGGTCAACAGAGTGAACTTCTAGATAAGTTGTGTAGTGGCAGCCCCCGAACATACCAACTAGTGCTCTCATGGACAGCCCTTACCTTCCCCCATTCATTGCACCACCCACACTGATGACCCTCCTGCTGACTGCCATTCTAAGTCTGAACATATAGAAGGAAAGGTCATTTGTCAAAGGGTTTAATCAGACGAGGCCACATACTGATATACTTTGGGTCTGTACTTTATAATGTTGTATTCTATCAGTCCTCCTCAGAATGAAATGAATACACACGTTCTGCCTGCTTCCAGAGGCTGTCTCCATTCCCAGTGATGCTATATGTTACTTTTGCTGTACCTAATAAATTTCTATTAAATTTGATACAGGCATGCCATCATGTATTTTAGTATTGAATGGCCTTATAGTTATGACGGCTTAACACAAAAATTGGTGGAGGAAACTCTAATGCTTGAACCAACGAGTAGCAGTATACAATATTTTTAAAGGTAAAAGTGCCTTTAGCACAGAGAAATAATTCATCTCTGATTAACCCCTTTAAATGTTTAATTAGTATTTCTCCATAGAATTATAAAAAATTATGGAGTTCATAGAACTAGCCTTAATGGGTCTCTAAAGACCTTCAGGCTACAGTGTAACAACATATTTTATACTTTGGTCTCATTAATGATCGATTAACTATTCCAGTGAGAATAGAAGGCTTAAAGCTTAGAGAAGGGGGCATGCCAAATACGAATTTCTCTCAAGGCATTACCACTCAATAGAATGCAATTTAGACTTTGGCAAACCTTCACCAGCAGCAGAGTTAGACATCCTGAACTATAGTAGCATCTGGTTGACGCAGTTAGTGATTGATGGGAATGTGTAGCTTTTGCTGTATTTATTTATTAGATATTGCTGAAACCTGACAAAACAGGTTCCCAAACTTGTAATTGACTGCCTTCACTATCTTATCCCAGCTTATCATGCAACAGGGAAATGTCAGGATAACAGTGATAAAACTGATGAGAAACATGGCAAAATATGCAATGAAGTTGTCAGTTTTCCAGAAAATGAAGAGTATCATAAGGGTTTCATGAATCATGCATCAAACATAAGGTGGTCACTCCCCAGATTACACATTTGTGTAAGGGTTGTTATTGGTCAATTAGTAATCAGCAAATGAGATCCTGATTGCTGTGATTTGTTTATTAAATGCTGATTATGAGAGATGCCTTATCAGGGTTTCATGGATGTGGGTTCAGATTATTTAGATTGTGAAGTCTGTTCACTGCGCACTTACTTATCTAAGACAGGATTTGATATTCCATGATTACACTGCTGGTTCCTGCCCCTCAAATTGACTCCACTGACCCCCCCCCCTTTTTTTCCTAGTTTTACAACTCCTGGCAACCAGAGTCATTACAAGTTATGAATAAACTATGACTCCTAATTGGTAGCTATGCCAGAAAGAGCCTGATGAGAGATCTTTGTTCCTGAAGTTAATTTACCACTTACTTGCTTGAAGCAGAGTCTGCGATTATTATCATTTGTGCCCTAATTACATTGAATGAGAGAATAAATGATGGAAGAATATTATAAGCCTTGGAGATTATTAGCTGGAGATGATCAAACCACTTTTGAACATAGCCCCAGATATATTTCACATTATACTTGTGTCTATGCATAAATCCACAGCAAGTTTTGTAAAAATAGATGATACATCACCAGTGGTGTACCCCCAATAGACTTTTTAAAGTACAGATAGTATCCATGTTTCTAAACCATTTGAATTTTCTAATTTGCAGCTCTCCTACTCAAAGATAGGTCAAGGAAAGACTGTAAAAGGGTCTGAATCCAAATTTCTTTCTGAGCTGCACACCCATTGTAACCACTGGTCCACCTGCTATTCTCTTCAGCCTTACACTTGCTGTAAACAGAGTAATGCACTTTCCTCCCACTTCGTCCTGGTTTCCTAGAAGACCCATCAGCCAATTTCCAGCATTACTTAGAAACCCAAATAGGAAAGGGCCTCGGAATTTAAGGTTGCACACGACTGAGAAAGTGACTTGGATGCGTTTTCACTCATATAAACATAGTGCAGTCAGATTGTTAATTCTAAATTGCGTAGATTACAGCAGAGGGCCTCCAAGAGTTTTTATTTCTTAATGATAACAGATTCATCAAAGAGTTGAAAGTACAAAACCATGACAGTCCACACTCTACTCTGATATGTCATCTCCTTCATGTTCTGACAAGCAGTTCTAAAAAAGCAGGCATGACCAGGACCACACCTCAGGTACCTATTTATATGCGTCAGCTGCTGAGACAGATCACTTTGTCCTTTAACATTATCCAATTTCAAAAAACTTTGTGCATCTTTCTTCCCAGACTTACTAGAAATATTCATGCTCTATCATCTCCCTCGCGTCATAGTACTTGGGTCTGTGCCAGGTTTATGTCTGTAGCAGTGGCAAAGTGTCCCTGGGGTGTAACTTATGCCTCCTATGATACCTGCAGTTATGATGTCATAAAACTAGAGGCTCCCCTTTAGTATTCATGTAAGGCTGCTCGGAGCTGGCTTTCATGTTCACGCTGGACTTTTTGTGGTGATTTTCTTTTTTCTGTTTCTAGGCTCACATAAAGTGGTATTCTATTAGTCATCTGCAGCAATGTAATGCCAAAATTTGGCATAGGGACTACATCATTTAATGTATTAAACATCTGCAAATAGATTGCTTAAGTTCATGTAAGACACCTGATATGTTTTAGCAAAGTGCAGGCAAATAATAGTTGGTAGTTAGGAAAGGGGACTGCTATGGAGAATATCAATCTTATTTAATTAATACCAGATCTGTCATGAATCAGATGAGCCAGACAGCGTGAAATATTGAGGCGTATTGGAAAAGAAGCATCACCTGACAAGTATTGAAAAAAAGAAATCATTTGAAAAGTTTTAATTTGTTTAAACTATTAAAAGCTGCAGAACCTCTCGATGAAAAAAACATAAGCAATTGCTGGTCGGTAATTTACATCAAACATTCAGATTATGACATATTTTCATTGTAACTGTTGTAAGCCTTATCACCAAATAATTCCACCTCAATTTTAGTGTCATTCTTCCACCAAGTCATTACTAATGAGGAATACTAAGAGAGGAAAAGAAACTTAGTGTAGGGGCTCAGACATGACAATTCAAAGGGGTTCATTAAAATGATAACTGCTTCACATGAGCTTTGAGCCAGTGTACATTAGCCTGTACATGTAAATGTTATACGCTGCTATGAAAGGTAGAAGCAATTGTAAGCTTTAATGTCTGACCTGATACTATCTACTTGACACATCCAAAAGGTGGCACTATTTTTCTGAATTGAATTTCTTAATTAATTGTGGGAAGCATAGCCTGTAAAACATTCTGATGTGTCAGAGTGTTTTAGGTGAACAATGAAAAAACTCAGAGATTGAAGCAGGTAGTCATTCTTGGAAAAGATCAGCATTTCATTAAACAATTCTTGTACATTGCACTAGTTTCTTTCACCTAGGATTGCACACATCTTTGAGAAATGCCTGACCCAATTTTGTCAGATTCTCAAAGTCAAATAGTTTACTGCAATCATCCCCCAAGTATAGCTTGCAGCAAGCACAGTGAGTCTGAATGTGGATGATGACAAACATCTAATAAAATATGGAAGGGGCTATTGATTGAAATAATTATGAAACTATGGCCACAGATATTTGTTATCAGGCTTAACATATCGAATCTGATTTTTATGCTAGATCCTTTTCTTTCACCACGAAATGAAGTAGGTGTGTGAGTAAAGTACAAATTGCATCGAAACACTCTAAATTATCACATAAAATAAATCTCCCTATCATCTCCTCCACACTGAGAGAAACTGAGATCTTTGAAGGGATAGCTCGGCATGAAGTAACTTGTTTGAATTTAGTTTTAGGATGTTTATTGGTAACACCAACAGGTTTACATTATAGGCGCTACAACAATAGCTATTACACCATATGCAACTCAATGTTAAAAGCTAAGCATCAAACCACATCTAGTATGTAGCAGCATGTTGGGATTGACTTCGAGAAATGTCCAGCTGAACTTGTCCACTGACCTTGAGCAATTTTTTTTCAGCTGACTACAAGTGCTAAGTTGTGTTAACCAAGATAATAAGATTCTGTGGTGACCTTTAAACACACTGAAAGCTATTGAGTCAGGTAATTCTAGGTAATTCACTTAGTCTCAATTGTAGGAACAGGATCACTGCTGCTGGGAATGGTTGAGAACGTAAAAGAGTAAGCGGGCGACCGGAGATCCTGAAAATGCTAGTGATGCTAGCAGTAATTATTCATTATTCATCACTTTTTCTGTTGATCAAATGACCTGCGGTCTAGTAACTCAGAATCCAGACTTCAGGTAACGGATCTTATAAGAATCGTTCTGCTCTGTAACAGAAAAACAATGCTACAGAAATGTTGCTTTAATTCCTCATTGGTAGTAATCAAAAAAAGAAGGTTCTGACTTGAGAATGAGACACAAACAAACATTGCCATGCAATACCAAGGAATGGGTTGGAGTAAAAGGATAATAGACATTTACAAAGTGAGAGCCTTTCGAGAGAGCTTTTCAATATAGGGTAGATTCACCATGAGTCGGACACATACCCTGTGACAGACTGAAATTTGAGGTTATTCATGTAGACTACGACGTCTAATGTGAGTCTTTTGGAAAGAATAACGCTTAAACTATACACAAGTTCACAAGAAAAGAGCCTAAAATGCTGAAATAACCACAAATCAATCTCTGTCTCAATGTATTTGTCCGACTTCACACGTACGACGTGGTAACAAGTCTTTATAAAACACATCCAGCTAGCTGTGAGCTGCTGCCAATGTGGTAGTGAAGATGTCCTGCAACCTCAGATATACTGCATCTGTAAAACACGCTAGTTCAGCAAGCGCATCTTAGCTGTTTTTCCTGAAATAAATTCCTTGAAAGAAATAATAGTTGTTGAAATCTGCACCTTCTTTGCATAACATTTAACCTTTTACTCAATGTTCCTTTTGGTGTCTTGACATGTGTGACTTTTTGTCACTAGTTGTACATGGAGTCAACACATCCTTTGTAAGTATGTATTACAGCAGGCACCATGCCAATATAGTATTATGTATAATAATAGTGGCATTTAAATTGCCTTACTCTCCTTTTAGATGTTGCCAATCTGGAAACTAACACAGGAGAAGCATCAGCTACCTAATGCATAATTCCCAGTATAGCTGGGTCAACAGAGTGAACTTCTAGATAAGCTGTATAGTGGCAGCCCCTGAACATACCAACTAGCGCTCTCATGGACAGCCCTTACCTCCCCCATTCACTGCACCACCCACACTGATGACCCTCCTGCTGACTGCCATTCTAAGTCTGAACAGACAGAAGGAAAGGTCATTTGTCAAAGGGTTTAATCAGACAAGGCCATATACTGATATGGTTTGGGTCTGTACTTTATAATGTTGTATTCTATCAGTCCTCCTTAGTCCTCCTCAGAATGAAATGAATACATACTTTCTGCCTGCTTCCAGAGGCTGTCTCCATTCCCAGTGATGCTTTATGTTACTTTTGCTGTTCCTAATAAATTTCTATTAAATTTGATACAGGCATGCCATCATGTATTTTAGTATTGAATGGCCTTATAGTTATGACGTCTTGACACAAAAATTGGTAGAGGAAACTTTAATGCTTGAACCAGTGATTAGCAGTATACAATATTTTTAAAGGTAAAAGTGCCTTTAGCACAGAGAAATAATTCATCTCGGATTAACCCCTTTGAATGTTTAATTAGTATTTCTCCATAGAATTACAAAAAATTTATGGAGTTCAAAGAACCAGCCTTAATGGGTCTCTAAAGACCTTCAGGCTACAGTGTAACAACATATTCTATACTATGGTCTAATTAATGATTGATTAACTATTCCAGTGAGAATAGTAGGCTTAAAGCTTAGAGAAGGGGGCATCCCAAATACGAATTTCTCTCAAGGCATTACCAGTCAATAGAATGCAATTTAGACTTTGGCAAACCTTCACCAGCAGCAGTGTTAGACATCCTGAACTGTAGTAGCATCTCGTTGACGCAGTTAGTGATTGATGGAAATGTGTAGCTTTTGCTGTATTTATTTCATTAGATATTGCTGAAACCTGACAAAACAGGTTCCCAAACTTGTAATTGACTGCCTTCACTATCTTATCCAAGCTTATCATGCAACAGGGAAATGTCAGGATAACAGTGATAAAACTGATGAGGAAAGTGACAAAATATGTATGTAGTTTTCTTTTTCTAGAAATGAAAAGTATCATATGGGTTCCATGAACCATGCATCAAACAAAGGGTGGTCACTCCCCAGATTACACATTTGTGTAAGGGTTGTTATTGATCAATTAGTAATCAGCAAATGAGATCCTGATTGCTGTGATTTGTTTGATAAGTGCTGATTATGAGAGCTGCCTTATCAGGGTTTCATGGATGTGGGTTCAGATTATTTAGATTGTGAAGTCTGTTCACTGCGCACTTACTTATCTAAGACAGGATTTGATATTCCATGATAACACTGCTGGTTCCTGCCCCTCTAATTGACTCCACTGACCCCCCCCCTTTTTTTTCCTAGTTTTACAACTCCTGGCAACCAGAGTCATTACAAGTTATGAATAACTATGACTCCTAATTGGTAGCTATGCCAGAAAGAGCCTGATGAGAGATCTTTGTTCCTGAAGTTAATTTACCACTTACTTGCTTGAAGCAGAGTCTGCGATTATTATCATTTGTGTCCTAATTACATTGAATGACAGAATAAATGATGGAAGAATATTATAAGCCTTGGAGATTATTAGCTGGAGATGATCAAACCCCTTTTGAACATAGCCCCAGATATATTTCACATTATACTTGTTTCTATGCATAAATCCACAGCAAGTTTTGTAAAATATATGATACATCACCAGTGGTGTACCCGCACTAGACTTTTTAAAGTACAGATAGTATCCATGTTTCTAAACCATTTGAGTTTTCTAATTTGCAGCTCTCCCACTCAAAGATAGGTCAAGGAGAGACTGTAAAAGGGTCTGAATCAATATTTCTATCTGAGCTGCACACCCATTGTAACCACTGGTCCACCAACTATTCTTTTCATCCTTACACTTGCTGTAAACAGAGTAATGCATTACCCTCCCACTTCGTCCTGGTTTCCTAGAAGACCCATCAGCCCATTTCCAGCATTACTTAGAAACCCAAAATTGAAAAGGGCTTCGGAATTTAAGGTTGCACACGACTGAGAAAGTGACTTGGATGCGTTTTCACTCATATAAACATAGTGCAGTCAGATTGTTAATTCTAAATTGCGTAGATTCCAGAAGAGGGCCTCCAAGAGTATTCCTAATCGGAATTGGAGCCTCAATGCTGAAAAAAATGGCATATGAATTGGCCATTGCTGAACTAAGAATCAGAAGCCTTGGTTCTGAATTTCTATGTTTACGATTTTTACCAATACAGTGTATATTTAATTGCATTACTGAATAATTATAACTAAAGTTTTATTGGTTAATGGAAATAAAAGATTTTGTGTAGTCGCATGACAAACAATTTAGGCTACTAGATACCACAAATATGAGTTGAGTTGAGTTGAAAACGTTTTTATTGACCAAGTTTCTTATATGAAGTCTTTCAAACATAGCCAATCACATATAATATCAACATATTAGTTGGGGATCCAAGCGGGCAAAATGTCATTATTTAACTTTGACCTGACATGGAAACCAATACTTGATATGAAGGCTGGATTAGGGTAATTTGAGTATGATGAATCCGATTCTGCCATGTGTTAAGCTGTATCTAGGTCGGAACAAGGTCATATCTAAGGTCAAAGGTCACAACTTATGTCTAGTTACACATATTTCCATCTAAATACCAAAGCTATTGCAGATAGGGAAGTAAACTTTTATACTATTATCATACTCTCATACTGGATACATAGGTCAAGCTGTATCTAGGTCAGACAAGGTCAAATCTAAGGTCAAAAGTCGCAATTTAGGTCTAGTTACACATCTATCCATCCAAATACCAAAGCTATTGTAAAAAGGGAATTAAACTTTTATAATATTATCATACTCTCATACGGTCAAGGTCAAGGTCCTGACTTTGACCTGACATGGGGAACAAAAGATGATGTAAAGATTGAATCCCCCTGTGTTCTCATCAATCAATCAATAAAGGTTGAATTAGAGTGATCTGAGGGGGCTAGATCTGATAATGCCATGTGCATAGCTATATCTAGATCGGAACACTGTCAAAACAGGATGAACTGATAGACCATGGTGACATAGCTTTAAGCAGACAAATAGGAAATAGGCTTAAGGCTATATGTAGCCTTAGACCTATAGGGCCATAGAAGGATGGAATGGGCTTAAGCCAATATATACCTTTGAGACCCTATGGGACTTTAAAAAAACCCATCAAATGTGATTATCCAAACTGTCTGATGATTAGTTTCATCTTGGTTTCATGATAGATAGATCTATTATCCAGACACTGAAAGTATCATGTCAATAATAGACATGATTCAAAATGCTACCCTCAAAGTCTTAATGATTAGGCTTCTAATTGGTTTTGACCTGCACTGTGATGAGTGTGAGGATTCTTCTTCCAGGGCAATTAAAGCATGAAAGGTAAAAATGATTGCTCTATAACATTTTTACTCTAAGCAATGACATAGTACAAGACCTGAAAGAAGGTACGAGCCAACTAAAAGTATGCGAAAATACATCCAACCAATTAGAAACGATTAAGGTGGAATGCTGAGATTGCACATCAGGGGACACCCACATTGTCTTTGGTGAGAGTTTCTTTTGAAATGTGTGACACAAACGCATGCTGCCAGATTGCTGTGGTCCCCTTTTCAAAAGACAGTTCCATTTTGATGATTCTTTAAAACATCATGCTTTCCCTTTTACTTTAGAGAACACATCTGAAATCAAAGCATCGATGGCTCTGTGAAATAAACAAATATATTTCAGGAGGAAGATGTATTGAACCCTTTTAGGACAGATTCTAAAAAATCAAATGGGGGATGGTCAAAACCGGCGGGGAGGGGACATGTTCCACCCTTCCCCCCGGTTGTCACGCCCCTGCGGCGCAGGCTAAGCATGGAGTTATTCCTGCTTATACCTTTCTTAATGGGATGACTTTGATACAGCTAGTAACAAAGGTGAAGTAAAATGGGTACATTATTAAAGGTTCATATATAGAGGTCTATAAACTAGAAATATTTGGCTACAATTTTATGATTTCAAAAACGAAATTTGTAATAGACTCTTTACATTATTGCACAATTAGAAATTGCTGCTCATCATGTGATAGCATGACAACAATTAAACTGATGAGGAAAGTAGCCTAATTTAAAATCAAAACTATGACTGATATCCATAGCTACATTGTAATTGTCTGATTTCTAGGAAATAGATAGTTTCACATGAATACCATGAATCATGTATTCAACATGAAATCATGAGGCATCTCTGTAAGGATTTGTATCTCACACCAGATAACACATCCTTATCAGGAAGGTTGTAACTGGTGAATCAGTAATCAGCAGATGAGGTCAGCGGCTGTTGATGCTAAACACTCCCTTTATCAAACGTCCACTAGTATCCTGTCTGCTACATGCTCATTAGTAGCCTAATGACATCACACAAGGTAAATGTGGCGCTATGTATACTAAATGAGATGAAGTGATTGCTATTGGCCCCTACCTAAACCCCCTATTTTCCCTTTAAATGCTTCATCATGCATCAGGCACAACTCTTACTTACTAACCGTAATTTGTTCCATGAATACTTATTACAAGAGCTGCCTAATAAGGGTCTCATACCTGTATACTATGGGTGTGGTTTGGAATACTGAGCTGTGGTTCAATTTTTGGTGAAAATCTACGTTTCAAAATATCAAACTTTTTTCTTGCCATTTTGAGCATCTTGTGGAAATCTTTTTTTTTTAGATTCTGATCAATTATCTCTGGTGTCTGAATGCTTGTCTATGTACTGAACAAAGATATAACAATGTATGCTCCATAGGCTGAATAGGCTGGACAGGCTGGTCAGTAGAGGAAAGAAATTGATAAGGAAAACTAAATGGCTGGTGAGTGTTCTTAGGGTTTATTATCACATGTAATCTATTATTTGTAGGTCATTATTTGAACATCAATTATAATAACCAAGAATATACTGGAGATGATATGCCAACCCTGTTTTGAAAGATTCAGCAATGGCTTTGTTTGATTTTTTAATTTTGTATAGTTTAAACTGGGTGTATTTTGAATCTTAGCCAAACTATACTGTGCAGATGCTTTTCCTCAATAGTTTCTGAGATCTAACTGCCTGATTCAAAGGGCATCACCTCTGCTGCATCACCACTTGTGTCTTGCTATTCCTGTTTCATTCTCACTCTTTTCTTTGCCTCATTTTTCTTCCTAACTTTCCCTAAGTCTGTCTCCTCCCCTACTAGTTGCCCACTACTCCCTCATCTATCTGTTTAGTCATGAATGAACATGGGTAGTACAGACAGTCTTATACCACACCTCAGGGACCCGTTAACATGCCTCTACTGCTGAGTCTGTGACAGAGTACCTTGTCCTTTAACCTCATCCAAATTCAATAGACCGTCAGCTTCCATCTTCCTTGACTTGCTAAAACTATTCATGCCCTTTTCATGCCCTACTCACATAGTACTCGGGTCTCTACTGGGTGTGTGTTCTGACTGGCTTATAAATGGTGGCAAAATGTCCCTCTGGTGCAGCATATCCATATCCATCCCATAATGTCTTCAGTTATGAGGTCATAAAAACCTGGGGCTCTGCTTTAGTATTCATGTGAGGTTGGAGGGATTGAAAATTTGCAAAAAGGCTTTTTTATTTGCATGCTAGACTGTTCATTGCTTAATGTATAGTTTCTGTTGTTAATGGTGTTGGTATGGAGAAGAAATGTCATTTGTATGGCCGGTGTGCTCTGCTATTATTTTTTATGAATCTGGATGACTACAACATCATCATATGGAAAAGGTCCTGCTCCACTCTCTGTGTTAATGAGTCAGCCAGCAGCCCACTCATGAGTCATACTCTAGATACACAGGGAGACCTTGATAGCGTCCTCTGAATAAGCTGTCCCCGCACTGGCTTTGTCACAAGAAGCACTCACATACTGAAGTCAAACACTTGGGTGAGAGTTAGGCTATGGTGGATATTCATTGAGAGCTTTGACTCACCCAAAATGGCTCAAGAGTCTAGCAATGCTTGACCCTCTTCCAAGAGTCTATCAAAGCATGGCTATAGGAGGATGAAAGACATCCTCCTATAGCCCAGCTTTAGTCCATGTGACATCGAGTCACATGGCAGACAATGTATTGACTGTGTTTGACGGCTGTGTAATTGGCAACCCCCAAAGGTGTTCCCTTACATCCTGCAGATAGCTGTAATGTCAGCCATCCACTACTAATAAGGTCCCAGTGTCTGTAATGTCACCCACTTACCACTAATTAGGTCCTAATGTCTGTAGTCTTCCTCTGTGGGTGAGGCATACTGAAAGTAAGCAGATCTGGAGGTACACTTGTCAGGGAGAGTTAAGTGAGAAGGTCATGAGCCTTGCATCAACTGGGTTTTTTAATGAGGATAGTGTAACAGGTAGGATAGAGGGTCAGGTGTTAACCCCCTAGGGACAACAATGATGTCAATGACCTACCAGAGCTGCATGGAAATAGACAGAGCTAAAAGTGACCAAGTCAGTGGTTATTGCACGAGTTGGGGTTGGCCCGTATTGCAAGCTAGCGGAATTTCGCCGAACATACATATAGCTGAAGGCAAACTGCAGTCAGACGCAGGTAAAATATACGATTGGTTCTGCAAAAGTGGTCTTGTAATACATACAGGTAAAACCAAGGTTGTCCTGTACAATCCACCGTCAACCCCGTCCCATCTGCCTGAAATTAAAATGGGAAATTGCATTCTTGAGTGCTGCACCTCATATGAATATTTGGGGATCATAATTGATAGTAATTTAACTCTGAAAAGCACCATTAGTAAGAATATCAGCAGCGCCTCTAATAGATGTTATATGCTGGATAATATGAGGCGTCGGATGTCTACACCAACTGCAATTCTAGTGTACAAACAAACAATTATGCCTGTCCTGAAGTATTGTGGGTATCTATTTAATGGTGTTATCCACACCCAACGTAAAAGGTTACAATTACTCCAGAGCCGCTGTCTTCGTATCAGTTTAAATGTACAACGCAAATACCACATTGCAGACCTACATACTGATGCCAAGGTTGACTATCTCCATGTACGTTATAACATGCAACTGCTGTTGTTGATACACAAATACATGTATGACGGTAGCCACTGTCCTGAAGACCTAGGTCTAAGGTTCTAACCACCCGCTATCTGTGGACGTATAACACACTCCACAAATACAGGTCTCCTAATGTACCCCCCCTCTAAAACCAAAGGCTATAGAAGAAGCCCTCTGTATAGAGCAATTGGTCTATGGAATACTCCTAATATCTCGTGTCGACTGCTGACCAATAAGGAATCCTTCAAAAGCAAGGTCAAACCAACATTGGTCAAAATATTCCTTGCCTCGGTCAACAATTAAAGATAAAGTTACTCTATAGTCATACCATCTGACTGACTTTAACTTTAACTGTAATACAAGGTACTATTTTTTGTTCATAAATGATCATTAGTTGATCTATGCTGTGTCTATCATATTATGCAAACATCTAATGATCTGCCGATATATACTACCACGGGTACCATGTAACGCCATTTCTTTGATTGATGATTATGTGATATATTGACTGCATGAGGTCCACTATCCTTGTATACATTTACATCAACATCATAAAGGACTCATGGTCCGCTTGAATTGTATCGTGTTTTTGAAAATCACTTTGTGAATAAAATACGTTTTAAACTCGAGGCCTAGTGCAATACGGGCAGATACCCATGAATGCAATAACCACATACAAGGAATTAACCAGCCTGAGGCATTTGTATCAGCTAATTTCACCTTCGTTTCAGTGTCATTCTTCCACCAGGTCGTTATATATGGAAGGACACAAACAGAAAAAATAGATGCTCAGTGTAGCAGGTATGGTGAGGTAATTCAAGGAAAGTAATGAAAACAACAATAAGCAGTGTTACACATGATACTGTACATTATCAATTAGGTGATATGGTGCTAGGATAGACTTCAAGCTTTGAAGGTATTTCTTTCCATGTTAATTGCAGGAAGCAAAGCCTGCAGTAAAACACAACGTTGCATCAGAGTGGTAATTGCTTAGGAGGAGCAAAGAGACAAAACAACAATGCAAGACAGTCTTGAAAAAGGTATGTTCATCAATTCAATTTTACACACATCCCTAGGCATTTTCAAGTAACGTCAAATGAGTCTTTAAACAATTAACTTAATGCCTCTTGTAAATTGAATTACTGAAGACTAATCATTATGGAGTCAATGCAATTTGCCCTTAGAAGCTTAAGGAAATAACACAGACAAGAGTTTTTCAGCTCTATTACACAACAAAACTTTACAGTAATGCAATTTTGGGAATTGGACCAGTTATTTTTGAAAAGAATGCAATGTTCCTTGTGTCTGTGAACGTCTATGAATCAACATGAATCGACAGAACATTTGTCTGTTTCCCTCATTATATTCTTTTTGTACACAGTCACTATCTGCAGTGCTGTTTTGTAATACATACTCTGAACAATGTTTGGACCTACATATTTTTTCCTCTTTATTATTTCATCCTTGCCTTCTGACAACAGCAGTCAGTAAACAGAGCTGCTTTTGAATGTTGTACATCTTGTCTGCATCTGTAGTGTAGTAAAGTGCACCTTGCTGCTCTCACATGAGGTCTAGGCTGAGCTGAGCTAAAACCTGAATAGATAGAATTTGGCTGAAAAGGTTATTGGATGTTATAACCCCTTAAACTAGTAATAAGTTGCCCATTTTAATCGTCATCTGCCCAAATAACCCGTTTTTATTCAGGCCAGTCAGAGCTGGCACCCGGTCAGAGCTGGCACCCGGTCAGAGCTGGCACCCGGTCAGAGATGAAAACATTGGCCCAAGGTCGTGAGACACAGCCTGAACTGACCAAAGTAGGAAAACTAGGAATGCTTGACTAACAGCAGTGTAAAAGCCCTGCCTGTCACTGATCTTACACAATCTATCACCCTTGGCCATGAAAGGAGTCAGGTTCACATTTCACAGACCAACATAGATGGAGGGGGACTGGAAAGGTCAAAGTAGAATGGTGAAAGACAGGTATTTCTCTTTGAATGAGGTGAGGTATAGGCCTGTAAATAGCACCAATCTACTGCAAATACACCTGAAACTTATTTCTATTGATGTTTTATAGGCATGTTAACCACTTTGGAAGCCCTAGTGGGGAATGTGTAGAGTAGATTAAGTGGTGGCTTACATCAAAATCTACCGCTCCACTGTTACGGCTGCCAGTCTCCATTTGGTGATGTGTAGATGTATAGCCTCACAGCCTCCCTTTGACAACTTGTCCATGTCTGACGCAAGGAGATGTCCCTCAGGTTACAGGCTCCTACTTTCTTTCTAGAAGTCAAGCCAATGAACATCCCGTATCTCTCAAAGATCTAAGAATTGGCTGATGAAAATCTACTTGATATTTCATGGAGGGTTGTAAGGGGTCACTGTAGATTACATTGTGCTTGGAAATTTATTAATCAGTCTGTGCATTAAAACGTTCTGCTAGGCTTATCAATGGGTTCAAGTTAGTTGTGTATGGGTTGCTGGATTAAGAAGGATAAGGGATTAACACTGCAGGTTGTATATTTTGTAATTGAGATTCTCCCATCTCCTCGTGCAGACTTTTTATCTTATGTAGGGAACTTCGAATTGGCTGATAAAAAGCTGCTGATTGACAATGTAGAAAGGCCAAGTGTAGGATTTCAGTTTCAATTGCACACCTCATATTGAGTTACTCTCAGTGCAGATTGCCCTGACTATAGACCACACTTAGAGTTAAAGTATGTGTAAGTCAATGCCATAAGTGAATGAACGCTGGCAGGTAAAACAGCAAATGGAGCAGCAAATTGAAGGTTTTCCCACAAATGTCATGTTATAATGATAACTGTGCTTTAAATCCTGTTAGGGCATTGTTTTCACATCATCAAATCAATCCTACCATAATGCAGAACTAAGTGCTTTGGGAAATGAATCAATTGTAGTTAGAATAAAAGTCAATGTTCCTAGAGTTGGAGGATATCCAAAAATCAACAGGTGATAGTGACATGCAGAACCTCTCTTTCTGTTCCTCATAGTATTTCATTTACATTCACCTGATCCAACAGTCCCTGAGCCTTACTCCCTTACCCTTATATTCCCTTACAGCAGTATACAAGCACTGTGTGTAGTGCTGTTTTGTAAAATACATTAGGAACGCTTATATGAGCCACATGATAACACACTACAAACATCCATGCTCTATTATTGCCCTACTCACACTACACAGCACTTTTCTGCTGGGCCTCCATGTATCAGTAATGAGTAAATGTGCTCAGCAGCCCTTGTTGGGTTTACACTTACTTCATCAAAAGGTCAAGCAGAACCTGATGGGGATTTCACTGCAATACAACGGCCCAAAATAACAAAAGAAAACTACTCACTCAGCCACCACCTTGAAATGTTGTGGCTCTATGTGTTAGATAGACTATACCTGTACCTTGGTATGCCTCATAACCACTGCCCCACAAGGTCAAGATGAGGTGTTATACACCGAGTCAATGACCAGTGGGCAGTGGTTATGAAGGCATACCAAGGTACAGGTGTAGTCTATCTGACTTAACCCTCGGGTATGCAATATAACCAAGGTGCGAATCCTTTGTCTTAGCCCTCCACCGTGGGTTAAGTAACATTACATTAGTAAACTGGTAAGCTTTAAATGTCCGCAGCCATATAGATTATAAAGCCTAGAATTTTGAAAATAAAAAGTTGATTTACATTGCATTTCTTAGTTATTACCAAGTTGAAGGTCAATATCAAGAAAGAAAGCACATAGCCCTATGAAAAGATTGAAAGAATTTATGGACAATCATCTAAAAGATAATTGCTTCCTTTTACTTTTTTTCTAGTGTACACTCTGTGAATATAGAGTAGGGAAAATGATGGCAGGAAGATAGATTGTCAGGTTTGAAGGCTGATGTACTTTCATCTACGTGATAATTCAGGAAAGAAATAACTTTGGTTCTGAAATCAATTTTAATCAAGTGCAGGAAGCATAGCCTGCAGTCTCAGACGATGATGCCTCAGAGAGGCAATAATATCTCATGGTGCAGAGAAGAATCAAAGATGGAAGAAGGTAAGAAATAATTACCTTTTTCATCAAAACATCTTTTACCACCGCCCCAGGCATTGTGGATAATCCCATGCAGTGTTAGAAGCAACAGCTATGAACTTTTTTTGCAAACGTTCATCAGTTTCGACAAATATACTGGACTGTTACTGATCTGACATAGTTTACCATAATCAACTTTCATGGAGGGTTGATTTTAATTGAGATGTTGTTAGAAAGTTCAGTATATCCATGTTTTCTTAACCATTTACATCTTTTACATATGTGTTGCAAATGAGCCTCCTACACAAGGAAAGGTCGAGAGAAATTGAGAAAAGACTAATGCAGTATTTCATTTCCCTATTTCTATGGGAGACCCACGCATATTGTCGCTACTATCTTGCATATCCTGTTACACCCCCTTAACCCTGTATTCATGCATCATTAACACACTACGAGAGCGAGACACTGCCAAAGGTTCGGCATGGTGTACTGATGCAGCCCTGGTGAGTTATGATGACAAATGTAAACTTAGAGCAACATCCATCCTTAAAGGATTGAAAGAGTAATGTACCTTCCACCTACACATTTCCATATTCTATAGATACAAAGGAAGGACACAGATGGGAAATGGTCTCTACAAAACACTATGATGTATGCGGACAATGGTCTGTACTCTGACATTGAGATGGGGAACAGGCAAAGTAATACAATCTTAGGTCAGTATCAACATTGTTTGTCCTTTTGCATAATCTCAGACCTTTTTATCAGTATCACGGCCTACATCATTTTGCCTACCTTTTGTTAGAGTTTCTAACCTTACATACTATAGACTTAAAGAGGAATGCAGTCTAAGCAACGGTTAGATCTACATCTGGTGTAATGCAGACTCTGGAGAAATTGTCTGATAATGAAAAGATTAGATACTTAATAATCTTTCTTTCCTTCTAACTATCATTAGGTATAAGATCCCCTAGACATAGCACATTGCAGTTGTCAAATTTCTAAGGAATTGAATATGAATTGGCACGGCTGTCTGAACAACTAAAATCATGTGTGACTAGTATGGATAGAATGGTAGAAGAGGAGTGGGTTGGGCCCTTAGTTGACCAAATGTGACACAAAACCAGAGAAAGACTTCCTTTCATAACTTACAGAGTGCCATTAGACCCAATACAGGCTAGTGTTTACACTGTTGCTAAGGTGTGTGTCACAAAACTGGGCTTATGAAAGGTCCAAGCATAGGGTGTGTGTACTGGGAATCTAAAAATGTATTCCTATTTGAAAGAAGTAGGTTTAGAAATTTAACATATTTTTTAAAATCATCCAATTCACCCGCTCAAGCACTCTTTGTTATTAGTATGCCATAAACTCTGACCATATCCTTGTTAATTGATGACATATTCAGGCCTGCTTAAATAAATGACTTTAAGAATAGCTGTAGTTATTTATAAGTGAAACACAACCGCAACCATGAATCTATATTAAGCAACATCTCATATACATATGAACCAATTTTGGAGGATATATTCACTTGTTAATATGCCTATATATTCTGGAACAGACTAGTAGTTCACCCTTCACCCACCAGGGGGGGAGGGGCGTTACCATCACACCAACCTGGCGGCCCCTCTACCTGTGGGCAGACCAGAGCCGTACTCACGGGAGTCAACACTACTACTACATGAACTCTGATTGGTTGTAGTTTTGGTTATTCACAATGTTGTATCTACTGTTTTGGCATTCCAATCAGCACCTGTTTACTCTAAATCTATTACTTATTGATGGTTTGACAAAGGTCCACATCATCTTCATCATATACATTGTGAGCCACTAGACAACCTGTCTCAGCATCCTTAGCTTCTTACAGCTATTTAATGAATTTCTATGAATAGTTATTTTTGACTAAGACACAGTTTACGTGATAGTGATTGGGTCTCGGAGAAATGGCCAAATACTCATCAACATATAGAATAGTCAGCGTTATACATATACATTAGAGGCTTTATAAGTGTAGTTCTCAAACCTCTTTGTCTTGGATAAATGTCAGGCTGAACCCGTCCACGGACCTTGTGTAAAGGGAGGTTCATGGCTGACTTCAAACACTCAGTTGTGTTAACTAAGATAATCAAATTCTGTGGTGACCTTTAAACACGCTGAAAGGTATCGACTCAGGTAATTCAAGGCAATCACTTAGTGTCTTTTGCAAGATCAGGATCACTGCTGCTGAGAGGGTAATAAGAATGTAGTAGTAGGAGCAGGATAGATCCTACAAATGGTGGTGTGGTATGGTAACATTGTCACTCTGTGACTTTGTGGTTGTATTAAAGCTCACTGTATGAAGTACCTGCAATACTGTGGCTTTGAACCTACCACTGCATCAAAGCCTCCTTACCTTTCTATATGTCTTGAATTCCCCCCTCTCATCTATTGCATTTTGTCATTTTTAATGAAAGAAAAGGCAGTAAATCTTCTACTTCCATTTGAAACCAGAATGATTTCTTTTGAAGCATAGATTATTTAGCACCATTATGTTGGATTGGAATGACCTGCACTCTATTTACTGGGAACTAGGACAATGTGTTCTGACAGTAAGATTCTGAAAAGAACTTTTCTGCTCTGTTACAAAAACTTTTGCTTCTGAAAAGTAGAACAAACAGTTTGAAATACAAATGCAAGGAATGACAAGTTTATACACTTGTCTGAAGAAAACACAACCTACCGTCTCACCATCCTACCATCCTCCCTCTTCCCAGTCTGACAGTGGTAATTGAGCTCTAGAACCATTAACCTGTCATCGCTGTAGGTAAAGTACTAACCATGACCACACAGCAATTTAAGAGAGAGATAGATGGAACAATTAATGATATATTCAGACTTACTTACATACTTTTATTTTAAGAACATCCGTAAATATGAGTTATAGAGAACCTCAACTATGAATCCATAATGAGCAATATCTTACATACATATGAAACCCATTATGGAGGATATATTCCCATGTTAAAATGACTAAATATATTTAAAAACAGACTATAGTAGTTCACCATCCACTCACCGCTCAAGGGGGAGGGGGGTGTTACTGGCACACCTACCTCTGTCTGTGGGCAGACCAGAGCCTTACTTTTGAGAGTGAAGACTACTACTATATGAACTCTGATTGCTTTTTTTTGTGTTGGAATGACCTGCACTCTATTTACTGGGAACTAGGACAATGTGTTCTGACAGTAAGATTCTGAAAAGAACTGTTCTGCTCTGTTACAAAAGGGACTGACCCTCTGGTTCTAGAGCTCTATTGTGAAAAAGCCACCCATTCTTGATGTTTGGGTGTATAGTATTCTCATCGGCAGTCCTTACCTTCCCACATTCATTGCACCACACAGACTAATTGCCAGCCTCCCGTCAGCGCTTTATAGACACATTGAAGGGCCATTATATAAAGACTTTAATCAGCTGACGCCACACATTGTGATGCTTGGAGATGGGTCTGTACTTCAAATAGTGGAGGAAACTCTCAGCTGAAACCAACTAAAAGGAATATACAATATCTTTAAAGGGTCAGTCCCTTTAGTACAGTGGAATAGTGCACTCCAGACTTTTCCATTTAAAACATTTAATTGGCATTCCTGAATTCCAAATGGAATTTAAAATTACCATCATAAACCTCCTTAAAAGGTCTATAAACCCCCCTGCTTACACCGTTATGAGAATATTATGTGATCAATATGAAAATGTGTGACAAGAATCAGAATTATGAAGTCTGTTTTAGTGAGACATTAAATTCTGTCAATGCGTCCATGTATATTCATGAATTGGTCAGTGTCCTTGGCAACTCGTTACTTCTTCAACAATTACCTCATCTCATCACTGCTTGCATAGGAGGTTTGGTTCTATTGTGCCATGGGCAGGAATGCAATCACAAAGAAGACTTTTCCTGAACTGAAAATAAATGCAAACCAGAATAAAGCACTGTGCTGCTGCTAAGGAGTTAACCACCATTGAGGTTTATGATATCAATTAGTTTTTTAACTCTCTGTGTTGGTCTCATCAAATCATTGAACACATTTCAATGTCCTGAAATGTCCAACTTCTTTCATTTATTACTACACAAATCATTTCTCAATCACATTATTGGATGATATCTGCCGCTTGCTCTAGGTTTTGGTCATGCCCACCTGTTCTTTACGTCAAAATCAGGTCTGAACCGCTCTTGAGCCATTTTGTTGGGACTTCTTTTATTTGTGGACCCAAATCAGACCATAATCTTAGCCCATGATTGCATGATTATGGTAGCAGTATAGTTGGGTACAATACAGTTGGCCTTGTATATCCTAAGTCCAAAAAAAGCTTTGTTTCAGGTAACATGGCAAAAAAATGTAGGGCTGACAGGTAGGCTTTAAAAAAATTTAAACTTGAAAGTACTATCCAGCATCTCCGAAGACCAGAAAATTGACCAAAAAAAGGTAAAAATGCAAAATTTCTTCAAAATTGCAGAAAAAATGTAGGGTCGGCCCTATTTTGATAGGGTCAGTCAGGTGACCTGAAACAACCTTTTTATTTTGGCCCAAGCAGCTTATTACGCTGATCACACCAAAAGACAAAAGCCACAGGCTGCACTGAGGTGAAGCAATAGGGGGCTGTGCCAGGTGACATGAGATAGCCATTGAACACTAGCGTTTCAGTGTTATTAATATCTGTAGATATAGTTCTCCTTCTTACCATAGTGTGATGTGTCCATCCCTGTTTGTTATTACTGTTTGGACAAGGATGTGTTAGTAAGGTGGCTTCAATCTCTAATTATATGGCTTTTATAGTCAAAGCTTTCATACGCAAGGATGCTCAGAACCAGATCTATAATTCTGTAAAGTAACAAGTAACTGCTCAATTATCATACTAGCAACATTTGTCCTAAAAATAATATTAGCGTCACAAATGTGGCGCGCTTATCAGTTGGATGGCTATTACTACTGTTATGCCTACTTTGCACGGGCCTCATTTTTGGTTATCCCTGAGAATCTCCCGATTTTATTCATGTGGAAACAAGTATCCAATGAGATGATAAAGTTGTGAAAATTTCTCAGTTGATTAATGATATGTTTACCTTTTTTTGTGTGTATTCCACTTAAAAATTGTATGCCGTAGAGCAGAGATATTAAAAGGATAAAAAGACTTTATTGTTATTTCATCAACTGTTCAGACCATTAACCCCGCACCCATTTTCTCATAGGCAAATTGTATAGAGGAGAAATGTTGCTTTCCATTGATACATACATGGTCAATGTAAGTTGTTGTTAAGAGCCGCAGCTTCACCACTTTGTAAGGGGCATTATTATGTTTATTAGGGGTAGCCAGGGGGAGGGGCCACACTGCCCCCACCCAAGTGCACAAGTGCACAAGCCCTGGGAACAAGCCCCGTGAACTAGCTGTGAAAGCTCTGCATAGCCAAGTCTCACCCACACCTCTGGTAAGCTCAGGGGTCCATGTTATGGTGCATTCTCTATGGGACACTTCTCCAATAAGGGTCCTCTTTTTTCAGTGCATATTCTCGAATTATGTTGTTTCTAGACATGCTAGACACATAAATAAAACAGTTTTGTTATCCTGATACCATGGCACATTGATACAACTAAGAACCATAACAATATATTATATTCCTAATTCCTCTGTGGTAATGCTAACAATATCCCATACCAGAATGGTTAGTGCTCCAGTGTGTAAGGCTATGTCACTATAATGCTAGCAGGATATAACCTGCAAGTAACCTTTTGGCAAATTGTTGATTTTCCTTCAGTAACCTCAAGGGCTCCCTTTGGCTGTTTGTCAATGTGTCGGCTGAAGATTCAATGAACTTTTTTTTTTCGTTATACTGTACCCTGTTTGCAGCTCATTGTTCTCAGACTATGTAAAGGAAATAGTCCACTTACACAATCCAATTTTCTAGGATATCCAATCTCAACGTAACCTAGAAATACTAATGACAAATTTTGAACTCCAACGAACATCTTAAAGGGTCACATGTATTTCCCCCTACTTTATTGCACGTCAGTGATCAGCTCTCTGCATAAAAATAATGATAGATGGTCTACAAATACTCACCTTACGTGCAGGCAGGTTGCATAGGCTAACATAACAAACATCAGATCCATGTGTCAACAATGGTTGTCATTTCCATGGGTCGCCACCACCGTGTGGTGTTGACTGAGTTTATCAGCTGGACCTGAATGATACTCAATACACATCTACTTTACATTAGTTTCATTGACAAGGGATCAGATTGTGTGCCTTAGTCCAGTGTCATGTTATTCATATCAGACAAGCATTAGGATGAATCATGTTTCTGCCCAATGTTGACATGAATGTGAAACCATAATTAATAATGTAAGAATATCACAACAAGATGGTTTAGAATAAAACTTGTATGAATATGTAGTCAGTAGTATCATAGATGCTAAATATTATAGAATATATCAGCTCTCAACTCCTCACACCACAAATTGCTACTACAGAGGGCAATAGGTACTTCTTCCACAACAGACCTCCTGCTTGATATCTAAATTCTCTGGATAAATCTTTCCCTGACTGAGCCTTATTACTGTATGTACCTCTTCATGTTTTATACAATCACAACAAGATGATTTAACATGAAACTTGTATGAATGTGACATCTGTTGTTCTAGATGCTAAATACTGTAGGACACATCAATGGTCACCCCCTATACTGTACACAATGCTACTATAGAGGTATGTACAAATAAACCCAAACTACACACCTAATTGCCAACTGTATTTTTGTCACTTATTGTCATGCATATACTTTTGTAGATCATAGTAGCTAATGCTCGATGACGATGGCTAGATATGACAACAGAACCTTTCCCTGACCGAGGCCTATTACTGTATGTACCCTTTCAAGTATTACACATCTAGAGACTGGTAGCCTGACCAAGTACTATCTTCATTTTACTCCCTCCCCGCATCCTACTCTGTAGTATTCTTTCTTTAGAGGCACTCCTTTCCTCCACCTTCCTATGCTCATTTGATCAGCAAGTAGTAATCAAGTTCTGACAAATTTCCTGGAACCTTCACCTGTCCACAAGCGGATGTGCTGAAGTTACATTTCATGAGAGAATCAATGTGTAAATGATTTTATCAGAAATGCGAAGGTCTTTTTTCTTGAAACTTGCAATTTTTTATTTAACAATTTTCTATAGTTCTAGTGCTATAGTCATTTATTCCAGTGAGTATAGTAGGCGTGGATGAGATGGCATCCTGAATGGGAATGCTGCCTAAAGGCATAGCCAATCAATGGATTGCAATTTAGTCTTTCCAAACGTCCAATCAGAGATCCTCAATCTATTTTTCCCTATTCTTTTTACCAGTAAGGTACCAATTCATACTGATTAGAAAACAACTAAGCCTCATGCCCCAGAGGTGTGAAGGAGCTCAGATCTGATCATGTACCAGAAAAACTCAAACTACTTGAGTTACAAATCAAGTTCACTTTCATTTCCATTTTCTGTTCTTTATAAGTTTTGGCATGACTGTAACATGTAAGAGAGTGTACATTATTCCAAATCCTAACTTCTTTTAGACAGAAAGGTAGAAGATATATACGTACACTGCATCAAAATTCCCATTTAAGTATATTTAAGTGTACCAAAATATCCGGGAAATATCATGGAAAGGTCGTTTGGAGCTTGCCATGAAATAAAAGAAAACTTAAATTTACCGGAAATGTCATTTGACATTTCCGGTGAATTTAAGGGAAACCTAAATTTACCGGAAATGTCAAATGACATTACCAAGAAATTTAAGGGTAACCTAAATTTACCGGAAATGTCAAATGACATTACCAAGAAATTTAAGGGAAAGTTAAATTTACCGGAAATGTCAAATGACATTTTCAGGAAATTTAAGGTAATTTTGTATTTACCGGAAATATATCTTAATGGGTTTTACATTATTTTGAGGAATTCTGGAGGGCTACAACCCTTGATACTAATCAGGGCAGGTAGCAGTGGGACTAGGGTGGGGGCCTGGGGTAACCAGCATCACCCCTTCTTGTTAATAGCGGAGGGGGGGGGGAGGTCAGGGTTTGGGTGGACAGGACGAGTTTATCATCAGATACTCTGCTCCTGGTTTGAGGGGTGGTTCTTTGATACTCACACCCCTTGTGGTCATAATCAGATAATTATGTCAACCCACTGTCCCCACCGCTGCCCTAAGTGACTGACCAGCTGGTTAGTATCAACTAACACTGATCGGCGAAGGAAGGGAGAGGGGGGGGGGGACGATGGCTCGCAGAGGGGCTCAGATCTGCTCACATTTTTACACAAATATAAGTTCCATGCCATCAGAACGTGTCTGTACTTTTAAAATGGTAAACTTAATTAAAAATATCCATTGACTTTATTTGAATTAAACAAAAATGTGTATGCCTGCCTAATGATATGAACTATCCTGTGCAGTGGTTTTCGTTGTGTTAAGTGATATTTTAAAAACGTTCTCCCCCTTCCTTTAAGGGGCAAGCAGCAGTGGGACTGGTGTGGCGGTGTCTGTGGCGCTCTAGGTCCGCCAGGAGGCAGTATATGACCCCTTGTCCGCGCCCTAGAGGGGCAGGCAGCAGTGGGACTGGTGTGGCGGTGTCTGTGGCGCTCTAGGTCCGCCAGGAGGCAGTATATGACCCCTTGTCCGCGCCCTGGAGGGGCAGGCAGCAGTTGGACTGGTGTGGCGGTGTCTGTGGCGCTCTAGGTCCGCCAGGAGGCAGTATATGACCCCTTGTCCGCGCCCTGGAGGGGCAGGCAGCAGTGGGACTGGTGTGGCGGTGTCTGTGGCGCTCTAGGTCCGCCAGGAGGCAGTATATGACCCCTTGTCCGCGCCCTGGAGGGGCAGGCAGCAGTTGGACTGGTGTGGCGGTGTCTGTGGCGCTCTAGGTCCGCCAGGAGGCAGTATATGACCCCTTGTCCGCGCCCTGGAGGGGCAGGCAGCAGTGGGACTGGTGTGGCGGTGTCTGTGGCGCTCTAGGTCCGCCAGGAGGCAGTATATGACCCCTTGTCCGCGCCCTGGAGGGGCAGGTAGCAGTGGGACTGGTGTGGTGGTCTCTGTACCCTTTATTTTGCTTCATTTTATCTATTAATTTCCCTGAAGCTACAATACACATTGGGTGCTGTAAAGTCAGAACTACTTAGAGCACAGCGAGATTTACATTCAGGCATTTTGGGAGTCCCGGGGGCTTTATAATGATACCTCCTGGAACTCCCTAACCCCTCTAGAAGTGCTACAATGCGCACCCAATGACGGCCAAAGCTACACTGATCCGCTTCAGTGCACATCAGAGGTCACGTGACCTCCCTTAGCCAATCAGAGTGAGGTCTCGCGGCGGTCACGTGACTGTGACAGCACCCCCTTTATAATGGGGGTGCTGCTGGTGGTGCTGGTCACTTCACTAGTGCCTGGCCTACTGGATACACCTCCTGCTGCTACAACCTACCTGCTGCCTGCTGAAGCTCTGCCCGACTGACTGCCCAGCTGCCTACTTGACTGCTCAGCTCCCTGGGGCCCCCCCGGGCTCCCCGGGCCTCCCTGGCGGCTCCCCGGGCCTCCCTGGCGGCTCCCCCGGCCTCCCTGGCGGCTCCCCCGGCCTCCCTGGCGGCTCCCCCGGCCTCCCTGGCGGCTCCCCCGGCCTCCCTGGCGGCTCCTCTGGCCTCCCTGGTGACTCCACATGGAGCCTGCCATTATATGATGAACCTAATGAATGAGCACCATTCCACTGCATTACAAAATAAGCAGATTTTGATATATTTAATGACATTTAGGTAAATTAGAGAAGATGGCAATATCCATTAAAAGGTCATGTAAAGGTCATTAAAATTGCTTAAATGTGAATTTTTGGATACAAGCACCTGAATATTGCCATTTGGTTTAATCACCTTTAAGTAAATTTATCATGGCCTTGAAATTGGGTTTAATCACATTTAAGTAAATTTATCATGGCCTTGAAATTTGGTTTAATCACATTTAAGTGAATTTCCCATGGCCTTGACATTTCATTTAATCACCTTTAGGTAAATATTTTGGTACATTTTGGTAAACTTAAATATGCTTAAATATACCAAAATAGTCACTTTTGGTATACCAAAATATGCTTAAATGTGAAAGCTTTGACATTTAAGTCTTCCCGGCAAGGTCGATTAAAGGTCATTATAGCTACTTATCTTCGACATTTAAGCATATATAATGGCTTTTAGGAAAAACTTAAATGAACTTATATCGAGTGTTTCATGCAGTGGTATCTACATCAGATTAAGGGACCCAACCAACTAAACACACACAAATAGAGAAGAGGTTTCCCTGTATTATGTTACATTATGTCACATGTCTTTTACTGGGAGTATGCCCTAAAATAGAGTATTACTCATTCCAAAATGGAAGTGCAGTCATGAATGAGATAAAGTGGCTGCAATAATTTCACCTACTACCTAGGTCTATGTGCTAATAGTTAGACTTAGAATCTACAGAAATGGGAGAGTGAGCTGTGCAAGAAAGGAGGGACTGTGTAAGACAAAGTGAGAGTGATTCCTCAGACTAAGGCATGGCTGACTGAGTGTAGAAAAAGGCTGACAAATAGGAATTCTGTGCAGGTGGTCGGTGTCTTTCTAACCAATGTAACATGAAGAGGGAGAAGAAGGCTCTGTATTGGATTTGTACTAAATGCCAATGGCACCTTAGTTAGCAATAAAGGCAAGTAGTGAGACATTCTAGGGCAATACATATTCCATACGTAGGAGGGGCAGGGCATACTAGTGCAGGTATGGGTGACAAATAGAAGATTCATTGATGCAATCTGTCTACGGTCAGTGCCAACCCATCCCACACCTCCATACATCTACATCACTTAACTCCTGCTGTCAGGTTAAAAAATCTAACAGAGATGGAGTACACTGTGGCACACTTGGAAGGGGCAGGATGTGCCAGTGCAGGGATGGGGGATCTATAGCAGTTTTATTCAGGTGGTCAGTGCCCACCCATATTACACCTCTATACATCTACATCACTTACCTACAAAGTCTGCTGTCAGGTTCCAGAAACTAACAGAGACAGAGTGCACTGTATTACACTTGGTGGGGGCAGAATGTGCCAGTGCAGGCGTGAGTGACTGATTGAGGTGGTCAGTGCCAAACAATCTCACACCTCCATTATTCTACATCCCTCACCTTAAGGGTGTTGGTGTATGAGCAGGCAAGAGGCCCACACAGACAGAGCATGAGGTATGCTGGAGAGACTTGACATGTAAATGGAGGAGTAACTCATCTAAGTTGAAACAGCTGCTTGTGAAGACTGGGAGGTGATAGACAGAGAAGGAGCAATATGTATAGAAAACAGAGAATGCAACATGTTTTAGGCGAGGTGCATATGTTAGTGCCAGAGGGTTGTTGCATTGGTTACATTAGTAACAGACACCTTCTCAAAGAGCGTTCATTACACAGCCATCACAGCTTTAGAACCTGATGTATCTTGCCTATAGCTTTGAATGTCAAGCACAGATTGAGCAGTATACTAGGCATGTTGTAGTAACAGAAAAACACTTTAAGTGTCAGAAAGAAGATCTGCAGGTCAGGGAAAGGGAGACGCAACTGGTAGTAAATATAGCAATGTGTGTAAGAGAGAGGAAATGAGAAGGCGGTGAGTAGTATATATTGTATCGGAACGGGACCATGCTTAAGTACTGTTTATTACTCAATCGATATGCAGCCAATCAGAGGCCGCCATTTGGTCACGTGACCCCCTCATTTGCATAATTACGTAATAGGCCATGCCCCCTCATTTGCATACTTACGTAATAGGCCACGCCCCCTTGATCACCAGCCAATCAGAGGAGGCCATTTGGTCACGTGACCCCCTCATTTGCATAATAGGCCACACCCCCTTGATCACCAGCCAATCAGAGGCTTCCATTTGGTCACGTGACTCCCTCATATGCATAATAAGCTTCCATTTGATCACGTGTCCTCTTCATTTGCATAATAAGCCACAACAACATCACGTGGCTCTCTTTGTTTGTAAACAACATCACGTGGCTCTCTTTGTTTGTAAACAACACCACGTGGCTCTCTTTGTTTGTAAACAACACCACGTGGCTCTCTTGTTTGTAAATAACACCTACTAAGTTTAGTCATAGGCAGCAGCAGCATCTTCAGCAGCAGTGGCAGCAGCAGCAATATCTTCAGCAGCAGTAGCAGCAGGAGCAGCATCTTCAGCAGCAGCAGCAGCAGCAGCCCATGGTCACGTGGCCTCTTCATTTGCATAATAAGCCACAACAACAACACGTGGCTCTCTTTGTTTGTAAACAACACCTATTAAGTTTAGTCATAGGTGTCTAGAGCAGCAGCAGCAGCATCTTCAGCAGCAGTAGCAGCAGGAGCAACATCTTCAGTAGCAGTAGCAGCAGCAGCATCTTCAGCAGCAGTAGCAGCAGCAGCATCTTCAGCAGCAGTAGCAGCAGGAGCAACATCTTCAGCAGCAGTAGCAGCAGGAGCAGCATCTTCAGCAGCAGCAGCAGCAGGAGCAGCAGCAGCATCAACAGCAAAAGCAACAGCCCGTGGTCATGCGGCCTCTTCATTTGCATAATAAGCCACAACAACACCACGTGGCTCTCTTTGTTTGTAAACAACACCACGTGGCTCTCTTGTTTGTAAATAACACCTACTTAGTTTAGTCATAGGTGTCTAGAGCAGCAGCAGCAGCAGCATCTTCAGCAGCAGCAGCAGCAGCGTCATAGGTGTCTAGAGCAGCAGCAGCAGCAGCATCTTCAGCAGCAGCAGCAGCAGCACCTTCAGCAGCAGTAGCAGTGCTCTGAGCAACTCTATTAGCATCAACAGCAACATCAGCAAAAGCAACAGCCCGTAACCCAGCATCATGTGCATCAGCAATAGCAGCAACAGCGACATTGCGACTAGTATCAGCGAAACAGGCTATGTTTTTAGCAGCTGTACAAGCATTAATAGCACTAGCACTAGCAGCAGCCGCAACAGCGACACCGTTAGCAGTCGCTGCAGCAGCAGCAGCAGCAGCATGGGCAGCAAGAGTGGTAACAGTAGCAAGAACATTAGCAGCACGAGCAGCAGTGGCGAGAGTAACAGCAGCGTTGTTAGCAACATTAGCGACTTCGTATGCAGTATGTGTAGCACGAACGGCGGTAAGAGCTTCACGTCTTGCACGAGCAGCAGCAACAGCTGCAGAAGTAGCCCTCACACTATCCAGCCACCCGTACGAATCTTGATAAAAACGAACCTCAACGTTGCTACTTGTTAACTCATCAGTAACCATGGTCGTCTCCTCCGTGTGGTGTTGTCGCTGCTCTGTAGTAGTGTTGGGATGCTCACATTTGGTAGAACGTAGAGTGATTCCTGATGACGCCATGCTGAAGGTGGTAGAAGAAGTGTGTGGGATCGATGTTTCACTCTCGCTTATGTACTAGGCTCCAAGATAAGCCTCTTAACTCATGAAAAATACTCTCACTAGGAAGGCGACCGGCTGTCTACCTGTGTAGTTGCGGGTTCGTTACATCTTTAATCCTGTTCGACTCCCCGAGGAAATAGATGAAAAAACAAAAGACCATCTTTCAAGGACTCGAATCCACAGTCAGTAGGAAGCTATGAGGAGCTTAACTTGTTTGATTTAAGCTGTCTACCACACGCACGCGCTTGTAGTCACAGCTAGAGTGGCAGACATCCGTCCGCCCGCTGGTGCATGACAACCGGCCTTAAACACCCCCTGTAGGCTTTTTTGTATACACAGTTGAACGTCTTTATCTCTTACCCAGCTATAATCCTATATACATGTAACGCGCATTACTCCCTTTATGGCAATTATCAGATTGATTTAAGGGTGGAAAGGGCCTAGGTGATTAGGTCCCTCTCTAGCTGAAAACAGGCTTAGAACATAACATGCAGTCATCCGGTCGTGTTAAACACCCCCTGTAGGCTTTTGTATACACTCTTGACCCCCTCTCTAGGTGAAAACAAAGCTTAGAAGATTCAGTCATCCGTCCACGGGCTGGCGCGTCACACCTGTCTTTAATCACCCCCTGTAGTCTTTGTATACACAGTTGACCCGCTTTATCTCTTCACCGGTGCATGACATCCGGCCTTAAACACCCCCTGTAAGCTCCGTCCACGGGCTGGTGCGTCACACCTGTCGTTAAAACACCCCCTGTAGTCTTTGTATACACAGTTGTCCTGCCTTATCTATTCACCAGCTATAAGCCCATATACATGTACATGCGATTTTGATTTCCTCTCTGGAAGAGGGTGGGGCTCAAGGTGAAAACAAGATTAGGACATTCGCTCTCTCAGCTATATAAAGAGCCTCAATTATTCTTGCAACAGCACTTCACCACCGCCCGCCTTTTCTTCTGGTACACTATCAGTCACGAGGCAGATGTTTTGCGGTATGGTTTATACAGGTTACCTACTAATAGCGGTTTGTCTAAAAAAAAATGGGTGAGTAGATCACTTTTTTTTTCTAAAAAAAAAACCCACTTAGAACTCGGGTATGTATATGTAGCACTGTTAGTGTAAGTACACAGTAGAATCTACTGTACTATAGACTTAACCCTCTGAAGATGGTGGAGCGTGTAAATGTGCAGGTCTGTGTCGGCGTCACTGTTTTTTTTTTGTTTTTTTTTATTCTTACTAAAAAAAAAAAAGAAAAAAAAAAAAGAAGTCAATCTACGACCTATCAAAGACAATTTTGTGATAAGTTCAAACTAAATAAGAGACAGTTTGAGCGTCTCTTAGTCGCTGTCAAAGATGCGAATAACGAACGCGCTAGTATAGTTCCCCGCTCTTTCGTCAGATGGCGCAACAATAGGAATTTTGTACATTCCTACGATGCTCACGAACATTTTAATGCATAATGAGCTATATAGGCAACAAAGCGCGCTTCTAATATATTAAATATAAAAAAACAATTCAATATTGTGTATTTCTGATAGAATGAGACAGTTTCTTTAAATATCAACTAAACTATAGCGAGATGAAAATACCACACCATATCTAAGGCGTTATAAAAGATATACATAGTCAGAACCTCATACCGAGTCGGTGATCTGAAAAACGGATCAACTCGTCTCTGACAGTGCCACAGGGCCCCCGTCCAACAGGGCTTTTGAGGCCAGTCTGTTAGAGTGATCCATGCTGCTTAACATGAGGCGTACTTAATTACGCCGATGTTGCGCAGCATATAACCAACTCAATCAGAGTTGGTTGGCCCCTCTTTAGGGGCCACACAATAAATAAAGAATAGAAGACTAAGGGAACGTTCACAAACGTCACCCCTTCCTACGGGGTGGGTGGGTCTTTGGGTTTAGTGACAAAACAGCCACATGGGAGTAGGAGGGGGGAGAGTCGGAGTTTGTGTGTCAGCTCTCTTTTTTTCTTTTCTTTTTTTTCCAAGTCTACATATTATTTATGAATAAAAATTTAAAAAACACGATAATATAGAGCGCTGATCAAAAACTGAATAGAAAAATAACCAAATAGGTTGGGGAAATCTCTGCTATCTAGCTGATCGGTCGTTGTCACACGGTGCAGAAAATTTTCTTTAGAAAATCTATATTAGGACCACAGACGGGGTACATGTGTCACTTGTCGAATATAAGAGATGCCAATGGTCCTTGTCAAATTTAAGAACTAGGTCTTGTCCATTGTCTATTTTGAGAAGTAGTCTTGCCCGTCTTGCCCCTTGTCGCCAACTCCCAGCACCCCGTGTCTCTTTGTCCATATTGGCTAAAACAGGACATTGTTGATTTTTGTCTATTTTACCCGTCTGGGGCCTTATTATTAATCCCTGTGTATAACTTGCAGCTTATATGTTGTACCAAACCTCCTTCAAATGTTGCATGTGTGGATCTAGGAATTTGGGAGGTAGATTGAGATGGGGTAATACGCAATGTGTTTGGAGTATTTGAAACAAGATACGTAATCTTAATAATGTACAGAAAAGAACGAGTCACACTAGGCGGCAAATTTTGGTATCAAATTAAAAGCTTATGCTGTCAGTAATGCAGTCAGCTAGGAGTAACTTGCATTATAAAAACTTTTTTCCGAATTACTGAAACGTGAAAATTGATCGCGAAAATTCAAAATTTCCCCATGTATTTTAGCCCCAAGTAAAAAAAAACAATAAAAAAAAAAAACGCTCTCGTCATATTTTTTCACTGCTTAGTGATGAGAAACAACTTAGGTTGTTTCTTAGTCTTAAGATAATAGGCTACATCAACTGTTATGACTGACACATGGAACTGTCCTGAACAGGAGAAGTTTCTGGCTGCAAACATAGGGGGCGGTAACCCTTCTCCGAGCATAGACACCCACGTGTGCTGCTGAGAGAGATCAACCGGAACTATGAGCGAGCCAAGTCTGTGCTTGGAGAATAGGCAGTAACTCAAAAATAGAGGGCGATAACTGTGTGTTATTCTGGGAGGGTTTATTGAGTACAACTTTATAGTATTATAGAATTGAGCCCGAACCAGTTCTATAGACAGAGGAAAAATATATCTCTATAATATTTCTCTCTCCTTTATTGACTCAGGGTTACCACCCTGAGTCTTAGGAGACGCCTAAAATAGGCGTCTTTTCAAGATAGTAAAACTTCAAAAATTGGATGCTAAATATCAATACTAAGGAATATTTCAAAACAGTCTAGAAATGAAATAGAATGGAACATACAGTACATAGCTACATGTCAAATCCATCTAGGTCGCCAGATTCCATCTCTTTCTATGCCAAATATGTCAGAATCTCATTTTTTACTGAGTGGTTATTTTTGATAGTGTAGAACCAATATCTGTCTAATTAAAAACCCTTATCAGTTCTGTTTTTACATACAAAGAATTTTCCCACCCTTCTAGGCTTTTTCAAAGGATAAGAATTGAGATAGCTGAAGGTCATTATGTATGTTTTAAGCCCTTTTGGTGATACCCTACATAGGCCCCTAGAAGGGGGGATGCTGTGTCACTTGGCGATTTTAAGAAATGGCTATGTCCCTTGTCGATTTTTAAGAAAAGTGGTTTGTCCCTTGTCACTGACACTATAAAAATGTCACTACCCCTCATGTCACTTGTCGATTCTAAGGAATACCCATGTCACTTGTCGATTCTAAGGAATAGGTCTTGTCCCTTGTCACTAGGGTCATGTCGATTTGTCCATTTTACCCGTCTGGGGGCCCCTCTACATAAGGGAGAATCTAAAAAAAAAATTTAAAAGATTAGGGTCGGGCCAAAATGATAGGGTCGGTCGGGTTACCGGAACACAACTTTTTTTTTTGTTCGGCCTAACCCCTTCCCCTCATGATTAGACCAGATACGACGTCACATTCATCATGATACCATCATACAACATGATACACACACGCCGCGCACTGCACACACACACATACACACGCTCACACACACACTCACACACACACGCACACACACACACACACACACACCACACACACACACACACACACACACACCCAACCACAGACAGACAGACAGACAGACAGACAGACACTCACAGTACACCTGATGACCTCCACATGATGACCTGATGCCCTTCCTAAAAAAAAAAAACCCGACCTACCTACTCAAGAGGGTTTCAGTGTAGAGACTATTAGGGGTTTTTCTGATGCGTATATTATAGTGAGATTGATTTTCAACTTTTGTGATAAGCGGGTGGTCCTGAAAAGGACCGTTAGTGATGATTGCAGGGAACTTGCTGCTGAGGAGGAGGGTGTGGTGGTAGTCATATCACGTCGTAGTCCTTCAGCATCTCCATGATGGCGGGCGGTAGGCCTTCCTCCCTGCAGACCTGCTGCTTGGCCTGTTCGACGGACTGCCGGATGAGTTGATCCGCGAGCTGTGTCATCAACTCACCCCCCACACCCTCCTCCGCAGCAGCACGCTGTCTCTCTACCTCTTCTCTCTGTTGTGGGGCTGCGAATTCTTTCACCACGGCCGCCTCGATCACAGATCGGGGAACGACGACGAAGTTCACTCGGTGAGCCATTTTGTCAAACTGACTTCCTAACCGCCTGAGATCAGCTGACGTCACACTATTTTCGACGACGCTATGACGCTCATGAGGCAGGCAGGCGACGTTGTTTTACTTCCTTTTTTGGAGTTTGGGAACTTGTGACACCGCAGTCATACCGTAGGGTCGCGATAAAGCAACTAGTGTTGAAAGTGCGCTGGTCTTGAATAAGCGCTGGAATATAAGAGCCTCCAAATGTTTTTTCTTAAGCACTAAAATCGCGACCTTGAATAAGCGCCAGCGCCTGGTTTGTATAAGCTCCTGAGTAAGAACTTCACAGAATTGAAAAGCGCTCCCTCAGAGCACTTAATCTTGACAGTACGGTACAATCTGTCAACCCGCGCCAAAACAAAAAGAAAAAAAAATGTGTTCTGGTCACACGTACCTACGACGAGTAACCTTCAGCTATCACCACGTGAAGAGTGGGAATAAATTTGTAAGGCAAGAAAACTGAAACTGATAACGATTCCATTAGATAAGTATTTGGTTCCAATCTATGGCGAGATATTTCAGACAGATGTCTCCACCAGAGCGATTGATTTATATCTCTGTAGGCTTCAGCTCTCCAACACTCTCAAATATCCGCCGGTGGATAATGGTCGCCACCCATAGTTAGTGACAACTAAACCTCTGCTGGAGAGTGAAAGCTACGTTGAGTCTTGAGGTGCGCAGAGATACTATCTGCCGCAGCCTGATTTAGTTCCACGCTATTTAGATAACCGCCCCATTTAAAATCTCTCGATCCTAGAAAAGAAAAAAAAATCCTAGAGTTTATCATGGATGCGTCTCAGTTTTAGTCAAGCCGTAAAGTGAAGAACCTGAAGTTGTACATATACCCACATGAGGGGTGAACAGAGTTTACTAACCGGGCGTTCAGTTAGTACTGAGTCTATAGTCAAGTTCCACTCTCTAGACAGAGCTTTAGCTCCTCCGTCATCTAGACCGCGCGATTTGCTGAAGCAGCTAATCAATGGAAAGTAGAGAACACGTACTGGGACGGGTCAAAAATTGGGCTGCTTGTTGTAAGCTATGTATGTCACATTACCCAGCTCCAGACTGCCCACGACATGTTGGGAGCTACTCAGCCAATAAGGGTAGCTCTCATGGTCTTGTGACAATCGTCCCACTGTCCACTGTCCTACTTACTATAGGGATAGAATTTTTTTTACACTAGGATTTTCACTAAAGACTTTAGCAGACAGGTCTGGATGATGAGCCGTGTATCATGTCCAGCAGACAAGAAGAGACCAAGACAAAACGTCACCGGATATTTGTCTGCTCATGTTTTGTCTTGTCTAGTCTACTGAAGACGTGCCGTGTATACCGACCTTAAGTATACTAGGGATACGGACCCTATGACCTTGCGATGACTATCCGTCTGTGTCTTGGAACACATATTTGTTATGCAATACACCGGAGAATCGATCAAACTGCTTCAGAGGCTTGTTATCAGGTATTATCAGTTAAATCAAAATATTTCAAAACATCCAGCAAAGCAGGATGTCATGTCCTACAGCTGGGCGCTGATGAGCAGACGCCCCTGACGTCATTTTAATCAGGTCACAGCGCTTTTAGACATCTTTTCTGTGGGGACTGTCTCATACCTTAGTATATAATACCGTAAACGCCAGGTGATTATTATATGACACATTGTCAGTCGCGGATCCACAAGAGGCTGGATAAGCCACGAGCGGATCCGCAACTACAATGTGACATAATCTAACCATGCGCTTGTTTTATTTTGTTTCCATTTTCAACAGCAAACATTTCAACATCCTATTGTTTTTTAAAAATGATGAAAAATCAGCCCAAAAATAAACATTTTAGAGCTAAATTTGTGGAGGATAGCCGGACATGCTGATGTCCCTAGACCCCTAAATTCGATATGGTGACATGGTCATTTTCTTAAATTCGATACGACGACACGGTCATATCTTAAAAAATCGACATGGGGCATGGTCATCTAAGTGACATGGGACATGGGACATTTCTTAAGTCCGACATGTGACATGGACCATAGTGACATGAGAAAAATGTTCGAAGAGTGCATCAGAAAAGTACCATTTCAAGCCTAAACATTTCGCAAAAAAAAATTTCTTGGATGGTACCCGGCTTTGCAGTAGCTGGGTCCTTAAAATGTACCAGAATGCTCAATTTGGGTTCTAAATATTTCAAAAATGTTTCCCCCTTAGTGACATGTGACATGGACATTTCTTAAATTCGACATACGGCTGCATGGGGTGGACCCACCCGTCAAGGGTCCCGTGATGACTGATACCCGCGCTCAAACCAGTGCGGTGGTTCTAGGTAGACCTTCTTTCAGTATCCTCGTGACCAGATCCATCACCGTCTCTTGAGCGACCGCAACGTAACCTGCTCTGGTCATTTTGACAAAAAAACTGTCTGGCTAGCCGACCGCTGACGTCAGCTTAATTTTGACGACGTTGCTCATTACGCGTCATCAACAGTAACCAAGGTAACTATGGTTATTGTTATCCGGTCCGTAAGACAGTCTAAGACTGCGTGTAGTCGCGTTTTGTTGTTTACACGCGCTCTCCCTAATACTCTAATTTAAGTTGAGTTACCACTAACCCCCTACAAAAGAGGGTAGTTTTATTTTGTGTAATTCAAAGTCGTTCCTTTGTTAGCAATAAGGGGGTCGTTCTATTCATTGATTTTTTTTTTGTTTACAACAACAAGTCAAAGTACAGTCAATCAACCGAGATCCTTCCTCCTCCGTGGGGGTGTAGAAGGATCTCCCCCCTGAGGTTACAAAGTCACCTCTTTTAAGGGCTACAGGTCGCAAAGTCGCTTTCGCTTTCGCTTACAGGTCGCAAAGTCCCAAAAATATTCAAGTCAAAAGTCAAATTTATTAACTATCAGTATGGTCGTTTGAAGGTCATCAAGTCACCGAAAAACTCCTCTACAGTCACCTCCGACTCGCCTCCTCCCTACCCCCTAAAGGGGGGGGGGTAGGGAGGAGGCGAGAGAGATCAGATAAAAAAAAAATTTCTCCCCAGCAGACCCCAAAGGCCCCCCCAAGTGCCCGCCCATCCCAAATAGTGCCCCCCTCCCCCCTCCCCTCCCCATGCATCTTAAAGTGCCCCCCTCCCCCCCCTCCCCCTCCGCCTCCCCCCCCATGGAAGCCTCCCATTGGCTGGTCCAGGTCATGTGACCAAAAGGGGGGCGTGGTCTGTCTATTATCTATATTATGCAAATGAGGGAGGGGTTCAGGTCACGTGACCAAGGGGGTGTGGTCTATTTTCCAAATAAGGAGCGCTTCCGGTCACGTGACCAAGGGGGTGTGGTCTATTTTCCAAATAAGGAGCGCTTCCGGTCACGTGACCAAGGGGGTGTGGTCCTATTATGCAAATGAGGGGGTCACGTGATCCGTTATTATGCAAATGAGGGAGTCACGTGACCGAATGGAAGCCTCTGATTGGCTGGTGATCAAGGGGACGTGGCCTATTATGCAAATGAGGGGGTCATGTGATCAAGGGGGCGTGGCCTATTATGCAAATGAGGGGGTCACGTGACCAAATGGCGGCCTCTGATTGGCTGGTGATCAAGGGGGCGTGGCCTTTTACGTAATTATGCAAATGAGGGGTCACGTGACTAAATGGCGGCCTCTGATTGGCTGCATATCGATTGAGTAATAAACAGTACTTAAGCATGGTCCCGTTCCGATACAATATATACTACTGTGGTGGGTGTTTTTAATGTGTGTTGGCACATGTATTCTCTAAGTATTCAAGTCACTTCACCTCTGTAGCACCACTTTGGTGATCTGGCTGTCCTTATCTCACTCTCACTCTTTCAATCTAGTAGTTTCATTTTATTCTATTGTCTACTTTGAATTAAATGTAGATACTGCACAGGCACATCAGGGGAATTCAGCTATATCTGTTGGGCCATATGAACACACTCGCCGACTTAACCCTTTAAGGACACTCTTTGCCAAGATGCCATTTGTTGTCATAATGCACCAATACTGCCCTTGTAATTAACTCGCCATTGCTCCATTGGTGCATCATGCTGACCCTGCAGGAGTGTCTCAACCCCGTAGCGTTAGCATGATGCTTAAATGCAGAACTGGCGAGTTGTGGTGGGCACAGATTATTGTGTACTCATATTACTTTAGGCACCACTCTGGCAGTTATGTGAATAGGTATTCAATTTCAATGCATTATGGTATCCCACATATAGCCACAAAAAGGTGTGCTTAAGAATTGTGTGCAATGTAAATTTATCCTGAGGATTAAATGAGAGTAAGTCTATCTATTAAACCCTAGAACCAACTGCTAAACCTTTTAGGAAAAAGGGATTTAAGCTGAAAGACCTCTCTGGCATAGTGGTACTGTATTTAGTACCCGCCTAGCCAAAGCCTTTTATATTCATGGATTCCAAATGTTGCGTTTTAGCGAGTTTCCATCATAAATTTTACTAATGTGACCGTTAAATGGGTCGGTAGAGCCAGGGAAATCAAAACTTGTAACAGGAAGGAGAATTATGGAGTCGCCGTGCTTTATAAGCTTGAACACTGAAGTGATGACATTTCGGGCTTACCTTCATTATAAGATATGAGTGCATGTATCACTGTACGTAACAAAGCATTAGAATAATCACACACTAAAATCTCATGCATTATTAGTTTTCAGATTCATGAACGAAATAATCCATCTGTTAGTCATACCCATATTACTTCTTTTTTTTTTTATAGATTTTTATTGAGGTAATATACAGCATAGTATACTAAATAGTATACAGCCGATATCCGGATTACAGCAACACGCCGATCCTCCATCCGGGCCTTCTCACAACAAGACAAACAATGACAAAGGGAACTCCCCCATAAAATTATACTGTTTCATGTAGGGAGCCCCATCAATGGACTATGCGCAATTGGATTTTGCCCTTTCTACTTCATTTTGTTGGAAGAACAATAATAAAATTTCAAAAAATGGAAAAGGCCAGAGTAATAAAAGATTGAAAATAAGATAAAGATAAGGAGGGTGTTTGTTTGTTTGTAGGTGGTGTTATCCACCTAATATTGTCTGCCCGGGTTTATCATATAGCACTGAGGATGATTTTTCTTAATGTATAGTTTAAACAGTTTTAATGAGGGTATTTTGGTTACATCTGGCTTGAGCTTATTCCAATCACGTATAGCCCTCTCAAAGAAACAGTTGTGTATAACAGGATTCCTTGAAAATCTCTGAAGGTATCTTAGTCCTGTATTATACCTGGTATTTACATCTCTTTGGTCAATAATATTTGGAATAACTTGTAAACTATATGCAAAGGACAATAAATGTATATTCCTTCTATCTCTTAGGGATCTACATTTACTTACATCATGTAATTGGTCTGTATTATACAATGGGTTAGGACCTAGCCTGACTTTGTAGACCATCCTTAAAGCTCTGTTTTGCAGCAATTGAAACCTGCGTGAAAAAGCCACTGTGTGCTTGTCCCATATGATATCCATATAATCCATTAGTGGTAGGATCATTGTTTTATAAATTGTCAATGCATCTGTTATGTCCAAATAGGAACAAATATTGCCAAATTGATGCAGCTTTCCCAATACATTATTATACACTTTATCCTCATGACTTATGAAGTCAAGTTTATCATTTAGCAATATACCTAAATAATTAAACTCAGACACTCTCTCCAGCCTGGTTCCACCTATTTCTGGGTATAAATTGGGTATGGGGTCATTAAAACCTATCGCCATCCATTTGGTTTTGTCCTTATTTATAGTAAGGAGGTTTTGTGCACACCATTTTTCTACGTTCCTTACACTATCCACTAGCGTTTGTAAATTATTAGAAGATATTACTGCATCATCAGCATATAAAAACGTCTGGCAACTTTTTGCACAATTTGGAAGAGAATTTATGTAAAGTGTAAATAAAATTGGTCCTAAAATAGATCCTTGTGGAACTCCATATTTCACTACTTTTAACTGTGATAGTGTATTATTGGCATAGACTTTTTGATTTCTATTAAAGAGATAGCTTTGGAACCACGTACAAGTTTTTCTACTAAGTCCTAATTTTTTTAATTTATTTAATAATAATGGGTGTGAGACCGTGCCAATGTTTTTGAATAGTCCAGGAACATAGAATAAGTATTTTGACCCTTCTCAATATTATCATATATATATCTAAGATAGGCAGTGGTCGCTGTGGTTGTAGAATGCTTTGGCCTGAAACCATGCTGGTTGTTACATAATATATTGTTATCTGTCATAAACCCACGTAATCTCTTAGCCATAAGCTTTTCAAACATTTTCCCAGGTAGGGGTAGCAGGCTCATAGGCCTAAGGTTGGTTACTAGTTTTGAATTCCCTTTCTTGGGGATCGGTGAAACCGTGGCTACCTTCCAGGACTGAGGGAAGGAACTCTGCTGTAGACTTGCATTATAAATAATACACAATTTTTCTGGAAATAATTTGAATATATCACACAACAGCCATGTTTTGATATGTTTCACATTTGAAGATTTTGATCTATCAACTAGTTTTAAAATTTCAACTATATCTTGTGGAATAAAGGGAACATGCACTAAATCTGTGTCGCTGTCCATATCATTATCCATAGGTGGTATTATCACAGTTGGATGTTTTTCAGCCAACTTCTCACCTATATTGGAGAAAAAATCATTTATGTAATCAGCAACCTTGTCTTCATCAATATCCTTGTTAGTAGTAATATCCTTAATCTTAATACATGTATTAGTTTTATTTTTTGGGAACAGTTTTTTAACCCCTTTCCAAAAATCTTCAGGCTTTTTATTTTTTTTATCAATTAAATTCTTTATAATACTCCTTTTGTTCCTCCAAACTTCAGCCTCTACTGCATTGCGTTTTAAATGTGCCCTGAGCCAATCTGCGGTAGTGTGACTGCTTCGTGCCTTACTAAACAGTTTGTCTCTGGCATCCATTTTATCACGCACTGCTGGTGTTAGCCATTCCTGTACTTCTGAGGGGACTGTAATGTTTTTGAAAGGTGCTGTAGGATTTATTGCATTTGTTATATGTGTGTGTAATATTTTCCATAACTTATCAGGGGATTCATTTTGATTAAAAGATGACCAGTCTGAATTTTGTAGGCGCCTTTCTACGTCAACGATGTCTAAATTTTTATAAATTCTCGCCCTGATAGTTTTTTTAGTTATTTTAGTTCTTTCCTGTTTTAAGATCAAATAAATAGGATTATGGTCGCTATAATTTATATTGATGGTGTTTGCTTCTAGTACTATATTGCTATTTGTATAAAAATGGTCTAGATTTGTTTTTGATTTGGCCTTAACTCTTGTATTACAGTTTATTACTTGCTTAAGACCTCTATCATTACAGAAATCTTCAATTTTGAAAGTTTTCCTATTGGCTACCGTATAGTTTACATTAAAGTCCCCTGCAATAATATAACAACATCTGCCTAAATTATTATCAATGATACTAGATATGTAATCATACAAGTGCTTGGGGTGTACCTGCGGATCCCTATATGCCGCTATTAATTTATATACCTTGTCGTGTATAGTGAAATCAATTGTCATAATTTCATATAGTGCCGTGACACGCGTCAACTCTGCATCCATATTGAAATCAAGACCTTCTCTCATATAGACGACAATCCCACCACCTCTCTTATTTACAAATGGTTTGCGATCAATCCTGACATGATTATAACCTATGACATCCAATGTGGCATCAGAGTCAGTTGGCTCGTACCAAGATTCTATTATTATTCCAATATCAAATTTATAAAGCATACGTGTATAGTCTACCATTTTTTTATCTGTGAGACTCCTGACGTTATGGCACATGATTTTGAGCCCCTTTTTGTCGTCTAGGGTACATAAATCAACTGGCATGTTTGTTTTCACAGAGTACAAGTAACTTTTGACACCATCTTTGAGGGGGGGGGGGTGGAATATAGGGGGGGAGGGGGGGGCGGGCAGGGGAGTTTATATAGCACACTCCGGTGTATGGCTTCATGCAGAGATAGGGGGTGGGTCGCTGCGCCATCATCGGTGTATATATGAACCAATATTTTCCAAAAAAGCTGTTAGTACTTTTACAACAATCGTTTAGTTTCCTTAGCTTTTCTAATCTAATTTTGATACTAGTAGCTTATATGGTGTCGTACACACAAAGCACCAAGCTCGGTTATTTATCAAAAATAAGATCATACATAGAATACTAAGTTCTATATAATTTCTAGAAGAAATTACAAGTACACATTATAATATAATAATCATGGATGGGCAGTCGTCACTAGGCAACAATAATCTATGTCGCTCCATATTTTTCTTACATAGCTGAGTCGCACTCGCAAAAACTCAGGAACAATTAACATATACATTATCTCTCAACGGACAATTAGGGGGTTTACCTTACATAACAATTCTAATAGTGGGATACCCTGGTAGCATTTTTCACCATCGAATCATGGATTTCCATGGCCACCAGTTCTAGTGCTGTCTCCGTATAGTGACAGCCATCCTCCAGTGCCTGATACACATTCATGAGAATATCTACCTTCGCCCTTTGAGGGGTGACAATGTGATGCTATCCAGGGCGTGTATAGACCTACTCTTACCATATAGTCTATGATATATCTATTAACCCTGACCATCAGGTCATTCAGGGTGCGTTGCTGTGGGTGGAAGGTATCTGATATTATGTTATTATATCGATTTAATTCCACACCCACCACTGGGCTGAAAACAATCTTACACTGGCTTGTATTAGGGTGGTTCCTTATCATAGCGAAGGCTGTGTCCATAGTGGATACATAATTCTCAAATATATATACCGGGTTATTCCATCTTAAAGAAGTGGTTTTAGTGTCTCTGCATCTGTATGTGATATCACAGATGCCCCCGAATAAGAAAATTATATCTGGCCTTATAGATCTTGAGAGTAGTATAGCCTTCCTTGCCAGACTGTGGAGCCCTTGGGACTTATACGGTACTACCATGTACTGGATCCCAGCAGGGTTATTGTGCGGCAGGCATTCGTCGAGGTTCTCGCCCCTAGAATCGGCCACTATTAGGACCCTCATACTGTAAAAAATATATATTGTTATGTATAAAAGCATTTTAAAATAAAATATCACAGTTTGCATAAAAGACAAAATATTTACATATAATCAAGTCACCTGTAATGTCTCTTGTATATGTATACACAGTGTAAAGTACACTTAACGAGTGATCTTACATGTTCCTGTTTAGACTGCTTTAACTACTGGTACATGCAGTTGACGCCTTGCTGAGGGAGTAGGACGTTGTTCTTTCAGTGGTAATATCGCTGTAGGCGTCTGGAAGGGTGAGGGCATCAAGTTTGCTGCTCTCTGTATAAATGACTTCGGTTGGGTGTGGGTCTCCTGCGTTTGAACATGCACTCTGGCCAATACGGTGTCGTCTGCGTGTGTGGAGAGGACTGCCTGCTCTGTACCTGCGGTTGGAGAGTGACCTTGTACTACCTTCACGGGCGCTGGGGTGGTTTCAACCTGCGTCTGTGCTTGGAGTTGTGTCGGCTGCACTGGCGGTGTGGCTGTGGTAGTAGGGGGGGGGTAAGCATCTGCTCTGGCTGAAGTACTGGTGCGGGCGTATCTGACCTCACAGGGGGTGGAGTGGGGTGGGGGGCTCCTGCTGCAGCTAATGGTGTGGGTACATGTGTACTACGCTGTCGTCGTATTTCTGCCCTCACCTTTTCCAAAATATTCCCTCCTAGATTCCTACCAGGGAAAGACCCATTTTGGAGTGATCGTGCTGAAATGCTTGTTCCTGTACCCCATTTCCTAGATATCGATGTCTCGTAGAGATTTTTATCTCCAGAATCTACCAGTAGATCCCCCAGATACAGGTTTTGTTCATACTTCAACACATTGTACCTTTCTAGTTGGGACTCTTCTACTGCATCCCAGGCCGGGCATATAATCTCCTTCGAGAGACTCATCACTTTATACGGGCACTCTGTATCTATAATCTTCTGCAGTTTGGCTCTGGGGACCTTTGCGAACATTGCTTTTTCATAAGAAATAGCGTGCTCCACAGAATTAAAGGTTCTGACTTTGTCAACTATACTGCACTCATATAGGTTGGAGAAGGGGGCTAATGGTGAGTTATATGCCACAAATTTCTCTGTGACCCTTGTTTTTGCATGTTCAAGGCTTAACTCATAGGGCAAGTCTGACAAATTGGCGTGTGAGTAGTATGCCCCTTGATATACCAGTCCCCTGCCTCTGGGTTGTACCTCCATGTTAGCGCGTGCAGCCAGCCTTGTAATTGCCCTTACGTCAGCTTTTTGCTGTTTGACCTCTATACGTCCTGGTTTAGGTACATAATCTTCAGATTGTCGTGCTCTCTTAGTTTAACCTTAGCTTTCAACACTGAATCTCTAGCTGTAGCGGTTGTAAACAGAATCAAGAGGGGGCGGTTGGGCTGTGCTCTAGAACCTATACGTACTACCTTGTCTAGATCTTCACGTGTGAGGGGGGGGGGGCGATTCTTTTAAGGACGTCAAAGGCTACGTCAATAGCCACTTCTCCCTCAGTGTAGTCAATACCTTCTAAAATTAATTGTTTTGTAGGGGTCTGCTGGTCCACATTTATAAGCCTATCCTTCAGCTCCTCGTATTTCAGATCTCACCTCCTCTGTTCCCTTTCTAAGGCAGAATTTTTACAATCAACCTTTATGATGTCATCTTGAAGTTTACCCATCATAGCCTTTAGGCCTTTTACCTCAGACTGTGTGAATTCCAACGACTGCCTGAGAGCGTCTATCTCAGTAGAGCTATTTGGTTTTCTAGCTTCTTTCAATAAGTAGACTAATATAGTTCCTATTTTGGCTAGGTCGCTATCATCCCTTGTTCTAGAAGGTTTTCTGTTTAAGAAGAGCTCGTTGACTGCCTGCTCTACCACCTCAGGTAAGGGTACCGGTGGTGGGGATGACTCAGCCATGTTGGGCGATGTTAGGTGTAATGGCTATACTAGCTGTAGAGGGGCTCGAGGGTGTATCTAAAAACACGTTTAAAATCAATATTGTGCAATATATCTACCTTTAAGAATGTTCAAGTAGTGTCTTGCACAGTTATCCTCCTTAATTGTGAAGCCTAATGTGGTTCTCCTAGTATTTCAGTGCTGAGGTGGAAGTTCAGGCGCAGCGGCCAGGGACACGTCCTCACTCGATGATCGCCATTACAATATATGCCTATATACCTATTATTTATACATCTGCCTTGTGATTATAAGTCTAAACATCTGACGTTTGGAACGTGCCAATTGGTTTATAACAATAAAGATATGACTAACTCTTTTTGATAAAATGGGAGCAGATGGGTAGCACTGGATGAAGGTCGACATTTAAGTAAATTTAGAATTATGTATAGAAAAGCTCAAAGGGGGTATGAATGGAAATGTGATTTTAGCATTGTCACTGTTCCGCTTTGTTTTATTAGTGGTTTTAAAGCAGCATAAAGCTGTTTACTAATGTTGCATGTTAAGGCACAAGTGTAGTTAAATGGACCGTAATGTGCTGATCATGTGACATCCTACTTAATGTTGAAAGCCTGATAAATCTCTATTACCGATCTCACATTTAGTTAAAGTGAACCTGTGTCATTTTATCTAAAGGATGTCATTGCCTACACAGAGGAACAAAAGACAGTCCTGGCTTGCCTACAGAATGACTTCTGACTCTAGTTTGTCAGCATTACAGAATTGACTAACCCTTGGTCTATTTGTCATTTTCTGGCTGTATATGAACTACACAATTTAAATTTATTATTAAACACAATAAAAGCCTCAGGTCTTTTTGTATCTAGGAATGAATGTTTATTCAGAGGATATAAATCATGGCAGGAGCTGTCAGTCAGTGGGGAACAGGTTTCCCAGTGCTTGTGTAAGGCTCAAGGTACATCTGGGAAGACAGTCGCTCGATCATTTGCATTTAAGATCCCAAGATAGCAGGGTGTCGGCTTTAGAGCTGTGAATTTTTTATTGGCCTACAATTCCTTATTTCACTTAATTAATTTAGACCTCAATCTTTTACCATGGTCAAATTGGTTGTCTGTCTGCTTATCTGTCTCCTTTTTCTTGGTCTATATCTGTTTTACTTCTATTCCTTTCATGTAATTGTTTTGTAACGTTCATTATCTCTCACAGATTGCACCTACATCATAGTGAGTATAGCTTTTACAGAAGGCACTATGACAATTTAGTACAAATTACAATGATATACACCTACTCAATTCTCTACCCTAATATCAGTTCTTGCTAATGTGGGTACAAAAATAGGAGTAGCATCAGTGACCTTATGCATGATACCAAGTATTCCTGGAAAAACAGAGTGAGCTCCAAGAGAAGTTGTCCACTGACAACGCTTTCAACTTATCAAACACAAGAGAGGTGTTGTACCTTCTCTGAGATGTATCTGTTCAGACACAGGCGTCCATCAACGATCACAGGACCTCCATTTACACTCATTTGTGCACCAGCACTATGGTCAGCCATTACAGTATGCTGATGAAAGAGAAGCAACACAGGCTGCCATTTGGACCGCTCTTCCAAGCTCGCCCATCATCGACCTCTGTTCCCGAGCGTCAACATACTGGAGAAGTGACGCTTTCATGGTCCCTCAGATACCAGTGATGTCGCTCAGTCACGTCCGAGTAAGAGTTGGGGCCAGCTTGAGTTACTTCTTGAAACCTTCAATGTGACCTTTCAACTATGTCATTTGTGTATCTATGGCAACATATATTTTATGACTACTGAGGGAGGACAGGTATGATATATGTATTTGACTGTCATTGAATATTACCCCTCATGGTGGATTGTGAAAGAAATGTAATGACACCAGAATCACTGAATGTACCAATATCTACAGTCTGCAGCTAGTGATGAGTTTATGTAGGAATAAAGAAGGGGTACATGTAAACAATTTCTAATCAGTTTATACGAATTTGGACAAGAACATTTTTTCGCTAAACTTTGACCAAATTTTAGAATTCACTCCTTTAGGACCTCCTTAACTGCCCTTAAAACAGCCCCCGGCAACAGAATGATTTTTGAATCTGTCAACAAACAGTTTTAAACATATTTAGAAGCAATAGAATGCAGAACAATGTTGTCAGTGTCCTATGGGGTTGAGACACTCCAGAAGGGTCGGCATGATGCACCAATGCAGCACCGGCGAGTTACTTGCTAGGGCTGCATTTGTGCAACAAGTGATATCTTTTAGCAACATCTGTCCATAAAGGGTTAATACACAATATACTGTATCCTCATTTTTCATAAATGAAGCCCTGCTTAGTAACACTCAAAGGCTGTATTCGTATATGATACTGACCCTACAGAGTCGGCCCACCCCCAACTGTCAGCATGATACATGTATCTACTAACAAAGACTATAGATATCTTGCATGGCTGGGCTGAGCATTGATCTTCTGTACATAGACTGGGTATCCACCTAATCCATTGACAGTTAAAATTCTAGAATATCCCGTGTGTTTCATAAACTATATATAATTGTCAATAAGAACCTCTGCTTTCCAAGCTCTGCTAGCCAGTTGTAAGGGTTCCGTGGCCGTCAAAACTGTGTGAACTAGATAAAGCGGTAGCTGACACTGAGGAATCGACACCAGGGCTATGTCTGGCCGGTGTCAGGTATACAGTCCCACAGTCCCCTTTGGCAATTTGCCAATGTGTGGCCCAGAAGATATGCTTCAATTCTGAATCATAGATTTCTCTCTAGAAGCGATAGGCACACTTAAATCTTTTATAGACAACTTTGAAGTGGCTGATGGAATACTGATGGCTGACAATATACAATGTGCAAGGGCAGGATTGCTATCCCACAACTGATATTGAGTTGCTATCAATGAAGATTAAACTAACTATAGATCACCTCAGTATCAGATTCCTTGATCACGGTTTAGCCCTATAGCAACAGTCACAGAGTTCTGGTATTTCTGTCCTTCTCTGTAGCTATGTATCTTACCATCACTTCCTTGTCAACAACTCTTGAAGCAGACTTTATAGACAACATAGAAATACACTGCAAAAATCTATCTGAGCCACCAAAATAATCTTGTGTATCACCTTACAAAGCTTCATTGCAGCCTCTCTTACTGCTGGCCACCTCTGATACATTGACAGACAAGGAGCCTCTACCAGGTGACAGCTAACCAGGATTTCCTTGTCAGTGTGGGACAGTGCACCATATTGGTATTTAGTATACACTTACAGACATGTTGTCACAGCATCGTGTTATACTGATATGCATGAGGCATTGTATTTGCACCCTAAATTATAACTGATTTGTGAAGATTCTTGGAAATTAGTGGACTAAACAACTGTTGTAGTCTAAAGGATAAATATCCCCTCTAAAGGTCTGTGGATGCACCGAGTTGATTCTGTGCTGCATAAAAAAGAAATAAGTAGTCAAAGTACATGTATCGTCTACCCATGACCCCCCCCCCCCCCATTACACTTGTAGTATTACGGTATGTACATGGCATGGGATGCTAGTGTGAGTGTCCAACCCTGCCCCCCACCCCCCCTCCAACCCCAGCTTGAAGTCGTGCTTTCACACTCAGCAGCCATGTACATTTGGAGTGGTGGGGGGGGGGGGTATCTGAGAGTCGTGCTATACAGCTACGTGTTATGTTGAGACTGTGTATGTGATAATAATGCCATGGACCATACATGTCTACAGTACAAAGCTGTCTCCCGTCACCTGTTTAGGAACCAAGGTGAATGTAAAATGTTTATCTTGTGTAGTGGATGGGAAACATACTTCTTCACGAATAATCTCAGATGAAACCCCCAGCTGTATTTGACAGCCAGAGGTTAATTTATAACAGCCTGGTGTCTTCTGAGCCAATGTCTGTAATCTGCAGGTGAATGGGGATAAATGGTCTGGTAATATTTACCATGTGTCAGGGTGGGTAACATGGGCTAACATTTCTGGCATAATGATTCTGCATGAACAAAGATTGTCAAGATTTTCCACTGATCTCTGTGTTGTGTTTGTTAACACCTTACTCTGGATACAGATAACATTAATGGACGTTAAATAATTACTTAACAGTATTCTCAGTCTCCTTGTATCAGGTTGCATGGCCTCCAGCAAACAGAATAATCAATGATTTTAGCTTTCCTATATTTTCATGTAATCTATATCTGTATTTCCTGGGCTACAACATCATTCCCACAAAGCCTCTATGCACCCCAAGTTTACAGTGTAATGGCTATGCATTGATAGATTAATTTTTGTGTTGAGGTACATTATTTTATAAATCCAAGCCTGAATTTAATTTCATCCATATTGTACTGAATCAGCCACTCAAGTAAACCCTAGTTATATTGTCGTTTCAATAGTGATTCCAAATGGAGGCAATATGAGAACAGCCATTTCACAGGTTTTAGGTTAATTCTAAATCCCAATCTTTATAATAAAGTTAAGTGGGTCTTACACGAAAGAGACTGTTAGAAAATTGTTTTGTTTTAATTGTTTCTTGAATTAACATGTCATTTTCAATTTGCTGTTGGAATTATTCTCCTCCCACCAATTGTCTGGCTTTTAAAATGTCATTTAGCTGCTTGATGAGTTTGTTGAATGCAATTATCAAAACTAAATCATATGGCTAGGTAGCAGGCAAACTGTGAACATGAAGAAGGTAACATAATGGTTGGAAGATAGATTGTAAGCTTTTAATATCATCTACTTGATAATTCTGAAAAGCAAGAATTTCGGTTCTGAAATGAGTTTTAATCAATAGCAGGAAGCATAGCCTGCAGTTACAGACAATAATGCCTCAGCTGGTAATACTATCTCTTGGTGAAGAAAAACATAACGAAGATGGAAGCAGAAATGATTAGCTTTTTCATCAAAACATCTTTTAACACTGCCTTGGGCATTTTGGATTATCATTTTCCATGCAGTGTATGAGTTTTTTTTCTCAAAAATCTGGGTCAGTTAATTTTTTGCCCAATGCAGTATTTTATCTTATTATTTCTATGGATGATCCACACACCATGTCACAAAGTACCTTTAACATATATTGCCTTACACTATGCCATGTAGCAGGCAAACTGTGAACGTAGAGAAGATACATGATGGTTAGAAGATAGATTGTAAGCTTTGAGGGATGATTTCATATCATCTACTTGATAATTCTGAAAAGCAAGAATTCCGGTTCTGAAATCAATTTTAATCAATAGCAGGAAGCATAGCCTGTAGTCACAGACAATAATGCCTCAGAGAGGTAATAATATCACCTGGTGAAGAGATAAATCAGAGATGGAAGCAGAAACAAGTGGCTTTTTCATCAAAGCATCTTTTAACACTGCCTTCGGCATTTTGGATAATCATTTTCCATGCAGTGTATGAGTTTTTTCTAAAAAAATCTGAGTCAGTTAATTTTTTGCCCAATGCAGTATTTTATCTTATCATTTCTATGGATGATCCACACACCATGTCACCAAGTACCTTTGAAATATATTGCCTTAACCTATGCCAGGTAGCAGGCAAACTGTGAACGTAGAGAAGGGAACATAATGGTTACAAGATAGATTGTAAGCTTTGAGGGATGATTTGATAATTCTGAAAAGCAAGAATTTCGGTTTTGAAATCAATTTTATTTAATAGCAGGAAGCAAAGCCTGTAGTCACAGACAATAATGCCTCAGAGAGTTGAAAAAAAAGCTCTTGGTAAAGAGAAAAATCAGAGATGGTAGCAGAAACAAGTGGCTTTTTCATCAAAGCATCTTTTAACACTACCTTAGGCATGTTGGATGATCGTTTTCCATGCGGTATTAGAAGCAACAGCTATGAGTACTTTTTCAAATTTCTGGGTACATAAAGAATGAGGCGAATAAAGAAAAAGGATAGAAATGGCAAAAGTTATTGCTTAAAGGATTCCATCAAGCAAGACGTCATGATATAGATGTACATATACATATTTACCTTTTTATTGGTACATTAACTGTTGAAACACTTGCCTTGTATTCTTTGTTTTGTTGGAAGTCATAGGAAACAAGAATGCACAAAGCAGTACTATCTATCAAAATGAAGCACATGGGAAAAAGGACTGAGAGATCTGCAATAAACTACAGTTTCAACTGTTGCCCTTTCAATATGAAGTAGAGTTACACTCTACACCCATCTGAAAAATTGTCGAGCAATGTAAAGCAAATAAGCATAATCCTGTCTATAACTTTGGGACAAATATAGCCCCTGACTTTTGCTAATATTAGCCTGCATGTCTTGCACCTTGACACTGTGGCCTCCTAAATACCCTTTTAGCTGCAATCTCCCTGTCACCAGCTGCACACCGTCCCTGACAGCCAATCCCATCACGTCTGGTCCTTGATGTGGGATTATGTACGTCGCCTGACAAATGAGCAAGGTAACTGAAACAGCCTTCTACTCAATCAATACAATCGTAACTCTGCAAATTTATTTGTTGCTGCTGTTTGCTAAACGTTTCAGCAAATCACTTTCTCTCTTTTTACTCCTTTGCAATAAATGTATACCTGCCCTCAAATATCGAAACTTTTACAGTATGTGATTCCTTTGTTTAAATTGATAATATAAATCCATAATGTAACAGTATTTGCTCAAATTTGGATCTAGACTCTAAATTATGTACCAGGAAACAACCCTAGCTGTTTCATGGTATTATCATTGTATAATTGTGTATCTGGAACCAATAGGTGCCTACACATGGAGGTTTGTTTGAAGAACTACCGTGTACTAATATTGACATTCATTAAGAATTTATATTTGTGCAGGTGAATTCTATGTTTTTTAAATGAAATATTTCTAGACCAAAACACTTTACAACAAAAGTTCACCGCCAGCCTCATTTCTTCAGATGAATACACACTAATTCTAAATGTCAATGCAGCCATCAAGGATTCCATCCTGCCATTTGTCAATTACAATCTCTAACTGCCAGCAGAGTACCACTTCAATAATCATATCCAACTGAACTTGTGCCTCCAAACCTTGGTGTCAGTAATTTTGACATCTGATAACTTTATTGCAGATTATTTTTCCTGTTCAGCAGCTCCCATTGTTACCAATGAGTGCTCACAATCGCGACACTTGACAGACAGTTGAGTTTTCTGATGGGAACTGTTAGAAGCAGTCCAAGGAGGTGAAATGGTAAAACTTAGTCACAAAATAACTGCCTTCGTTAACTAGACATCATATCAGAATAATATTGCATGTGTTATTTGGCTACTAGCCATTTTGTATCCTTCCATTATTGTTGTTATGGAATTTGAGTTCTAGCAGATTCAATTTAAGGAATATACACTTCTATGCAGCTATATACATATAGTTAATTCATAGACAATTTCCCTGATGTCTTCCTGATACCTGATAGTGATGTAAATAGTGCATTCATTACTCCTCATATTCATGTAAATCTGCTATCCTGAGTTGGGGGTAATTTAGATGAGCTGCCACTGAGGTAATCTCATTACCTTTAATAAATAAATAGAGCACATGGGAAATGATTCTATTTCATGAAAGTATATTATCTCTAATGAGACAAGATATAATATGAGTAGGAGGGTAGGGTTGCTACCTCCATTTAAACTTCCTCACTGCAATGCAATGTGCTACATTGCTAACTGAGCTCCTTTGTTAATAGAATAGTTATTTCTGCAGGGTATGATTATATATTCTCCTCACAACTCAATGATTCTGCTTCAAATCAGAAATTGATGCCATAATTTTTAAACAGTGAATTACAAGTATAATGCCAGTGTTAGAGTACATCCATTTAAAACATAAAACACGGAAACATATCAAGATTAGCATAGTGTATTTCATTTTACTGGAATGAGTGGATTGGAGGTATCCATCAATGTAATATGAATACTTAATATGATTAACAATTGCTTGTACGTTGGTTATTCAGCAGGTAACTTTTGTACTCACATTGCCTACTTCCCCTTACAATAAAAACTGCCTGATATGTGATAGATGGACACCTTTCACATTAGAGTCTGGCAGCAAGAGACAATGGTACATAGGGCCTGTCTGATTGGGAGCACTTAAAGGAGATACAACCTAGACTGATAACACACTGAGAGGTCCTACATATATCACCTACCAGACAGTGGCAGGTAGTGGATTGCACACAAGCCTCCAGACATCCCTACTATACTAATAGGAGGAGTGCTTTCAATTTCCAAAGTGAACACTATTGATGGGTCATTAAGAGCTTAATAAGGGACAGTGAGAGAGAAACTCCACATAGCAGCTAAGTGCAGATATTAACACACTTACAGAAAGTTGCAGCTTGAGTGGTGAATGACTCAGGATTGAAGTCTAGTGAGAAACTAACTAGGTAAATCAGATAATGACTAAATCATCTATTTTGTACAAAAAAGCTTAAGTTGTGGGGATGGATTATGGAAGCAGCAGAGAGAAACAGAGTGCCAGAGATAAAAAAATGAAAAGCAAGTGCACTTTAACGTTTAGAACCTAATTTGAATGAGAGACTGAGACAAAAGGGAATGAAACCACAGAAAATGGAGATGCCATCCCATCAAAGGGTCAATTCCCCTGCAAACATGCCAACTCTTTAATATGACAGAACATGCAACCACTTAGAAACGTTTTTGTACATCATTGCATTAATGTACTGCTTAGTGGTTCAGGAACTTGATACGGTGAAATTGAAAGCAAGAAACATCTTTTACCTTTACCTCAAATAAGATTTGACCCCTTCCAAAGATGAAAAATGGAAGCTCTGGGCCAGAATCTTTATTAGTCTTAATTCTCAATTTATCCTTCAGGACCCTGAGGGGTTCGTCTACTTGATGAAAGCCCCAGACACAGGGACTGACCACACCCTATGTCAATATCCATAGCCTGCCCTGAGGTGCAGCTATGGGGAGCTGCTACACCAATTTTCCTAGTTAGCACAAAATTCAGTTCCACATTGAATCAATGTAGAATCAACATTGAATCAACATTGGATCAACATTAAATCAACATTGAAAACCATTTATCAATGATGATTCGATGTATTGTGCCCAATGGGATGTTTATATAAATGATTTGGAGGAAGATTGACCAGCTATTGATCACTTGCTGAGATGCTGTAACTAAAGATATCACTTTCCTTCTTCTCAAGGTAGGATCAAGCCCTTTTCCTTTTGGAAAGCTTTGAGCAAGAATGCTTTAATTCTCTGGGTGAATTTTTTGGTTTAATTTGTAGGTTCCTTTAATCACATAATGATTTGAGCATGAATGCCTCAGCTCAATACCCATGTACATCCTTTAGATAAGATTATTGTTTAGGCCATCATATAACATTTTAAGAATCTCAAATAAAAGATTGCTTCTACTGAGACATTTACACTTATGCATATAGATACAATCCTCTAGAACTACCTGACATACCAGAGCTGTGACTGCTGTAGTGATTTAGGCAATAGGTCCTTACTAACGCCCATAAAAACGGATGTTATGCTGGCATGAGAGCTACACAGACACTGCTATAGTGCCTACAAAGTGCCTTAACACATTCTGTACGACCCTGCAGGAGATGCTTCAGTTAGAGATGTTGAGAACTTCCAGAGAGCAGCATACCATTTGATGCACGTTGAAACACACTGAACAGCACAATCTCAAATGACCATTACAAACATACAAAATTAGCCTTTAGCCGCTAATTTGAGACCCACTCTAAGCAATATAAATCTGTAGTATCACACATGTTGTAGCACATAAAACTTAGTGTCAGTGGGAAGAAGGGAAATTTCAATCAAGATATTCATTGATTATTTGTCCTTTGGATGACTGCAATTACGTTCAACATATCAGGGGTGATGAATATAGGGTTTAGTAATCTGTGAAAAGGTTGCTTAATAAAGTATGTACCAAGTAGAGTAGTCTAGATCGATTTTCAAACATTGTTTCTGCTGGTAGATTCTATGCTGTATAATAAAATATACCTACACCAAATACCTTCATCACAAGGTTGTCACTGTCACTGATGTCTCAAATGTCTTCAATTCAATATACAGGAGTTCCAAATGTCAATGTGTCATTAAATCCAGCATGTATACCATTTCTCAATTACAATCTCTAACTGCCAAAGAGGACCACTTCAATTAATACACCCAACTGAATTTGTGCCTCCACAGCTTTGTATCAGTCTACTTGACATCTGATTGCAGATTATTATTTCCATACAGCTGCTCCCATTTATACTAAGGAGTCCCCATGATAACAAAACTTGACAGACAGTTTGATGAGACCTGTCTGAATCAGTCCATGTAAGGAGTAGGGTCAAATTTGGTTACTATACAATTAACTGTGCCATCTCTGTTGGTTAGAAGTCTTATCAGTATGACAGAGCTACCTTGACTATATTATGACTAGCTATTTGCTATTCTTTCATCTTTTTTCTTACCGAGTATCAGTTTGTCCAATAAGTTTCAAGAAATGAACTTATTAGCAAAATATATAAGGTCATTATGTATTGGTTGATTAAGCATGACACTTTGATAACAGACAGTAATATACGTGTATACTGAGTTCCTGTGACAATGTAATATACATATATACATAGACAATTCCTTAAGTCTGCTATGAATAGATTCATAGTGAAACCTGATAGTAATGTAATTAGTGCATTCATTATTTAAAAAAAAAAAAAACATAAATCGGCTACCCTGGGTTGGGAGTAATCTAGATTAGCAAGTGTAGTAATCTAATTACCTCTGTTAAATAAATGGAGCAGAGGGGAAATGATTATAATAGGATTTCATGACAGCATATTATCAACCCCTGACTCCCTAATGATATAAGTCACAACATGAATAGGAGGAGGGCTGCTACCTCTATGACTTTAGTACAGAAATGAAACCATATGATGACAATGGCATTTTCTAAAAACAGCTGAATCGATAAGCTTGTCCCTTTGATGTAGCTTATCCATCCCATATTACCTGCAGTTGTGATGTCATAAAACCTGTAGCTCTGGTATTCATATGAGGCCGTGGGAGCCAAAGCATGTAAATGGGCTTGCTGCGTAACTGAAGTCACAATTGGAAAAAAAGTTTCTTTGCTCTGTATTATGAATTGTTCTAAAATGCTGAGAGTTTTCTGCCGCCCTCCATCTTTTCTTCTAGAGGTAAAATTCAAATATAATTCGATAAAAAATCCTCCATTGTAATGTCTGCAGATGTGTGAGAAATATAAAGCTGCGGGAGGATACATTTTCTCTTGATATACTGGAATTATGTTTAAGCCATAATGCAAAATAGACTACTGCTAATGGAGTAAAAGCAGCAACTGGAAGCCGTTTCACCGTATCATACGGAGGGTCCGTATGTCGTTTTTTTGCGTTTCAGTTCATTTTTGCGTTTCAGCTCAACATGTCTGCATCTTACGGAAAAACATACGGAGGCCGTATGTACATACGGCCCTCCGTATTCACATACGGCGATAATTGCGTTTCAGCTCAACATACGGAGCACAAAAATTCCGCATCTTTGGCGTATTTACTACAAGATATACGGAGGGGTAGGGCGGGGGGTGCTATGTCAAATTATGCACATATACCCTGTTTTTTAGGGCCGTATGTGTGTATAGTCGGCCGTATGTCAATTCTGCACTATATGTATTGTCCAAATTCAGCGACCTTCACCTTGGCAGTTGACCCTTGACCCTTGACCCCGATATATTTTGGCGCACTATTTGGATAGAGCCAAGATGGGTCCCAGAATAGGGTATGTGCTTCAGACTCAAAGAGAGTATTACCAGCGGGTGGATCCCTTCATCAAGTATGGGGAGAAGAAATTCCTTCAGCGATACCGCCTTACGAAGGCAATCACCAAATGCCTGATAAAAGACTATGTGGACAGCCTAGAGGACAAGTTGTTACGGGGCAAACATGCTGTACCACATAGGATAAAGGTATGTACCACCCCTACACCCCACTATGGCTATATGTCTTCCCTTCTTCCTATATTGTTATTTTTTTCTCCATTTATATTAAGTTTGATTTTGGCTTCTGCCCTGCACTCATAATATGCTATCTATACTGTTATGCTTTTTCCATATACATGACTTATGTTCCCTTCATATGTGATATGACTGAATGTATTCTACTATCCCAAATGAAATAAAACAAGGCAGTAATTAAAGTGTAACAAAATGATTTTTTATTTTAAAACAGTTCTGTGTAGCTATACGCTACTTTGCCACGGGGTCAAACTACACCGACATAGCGGATGTGCACGGTGTGTCCCGCAGTACCGTATGCAGAGCAGTCAAGTCAGTTTCTGACTTCTTTCATTACAACCTTGCCCGATATGTCAGCTGGCCAGACAGCACGAACGAGAAAGCTAACCTGGCGTATCGTTGGTACAAGAAAATGAAGAAACCCAAACTGTTTGGACTAGTTGACGGTACTCACATACCAATAGCCTGCCCTCGGGGTTATACCCATGACGAAAACCAATACTACTGCTACAAAGGCTATTATAGTATAAACGCCATGGTGAGTAAAATCAAAGTACACAAAAAACATGAAACTTTGCATGCATAACATATGTTGTCCCTATTTGAAAAAATAGTAGAGCACAATCTTATCGCTATATAACAGTTGACTTAGATTCTATATGTACCTTTGAACGGGTAAAAATAAAAATGTTTCACACACATGTAACCCAAAAATGGAATGTTATATTTTGCAGATCATATGTGATCTGGACGGGATCGTACGTCATGTGGACGCGTCATACCCAGGCTCCCAGAATGACATTTACATTATGAACGGAAGTGAAATCAAGTTCCTGGGGGAGAGGAATGACTTTAAAGGGTTCTTCCTGTTGGGAGATTCTGGGTAAGTAAAATAATTTAATTTTCCTGTGCCCTGACTTTGGCATAGCAGATTAATAGTTATTCCTTACAGTACAACTAAAAACCAAAAAATAAATATATATTTTGTATGACCTGAGTTTGGCATAGCACAGTAATACTTTGTCCTAAGACAAAAACTTTTATCAAAAATATACATGTTGTTTCTCTCACTCATTTGTCCATGTCATACAGAAATATATCACACACTTTGTTCTACTACAGATACGTATTGACAGACTACCTGCTTACTCCGACCAAAGTAGAGTACACTGCAGACGATGTGGCCTACAACAAATGGCACCGTAAGACCAGATCTTTGGTGGAGCGAGTGATCGGAAACGTAAAGCAGCGTTGGAGGTAATATCACATAACATGTTGCATATCATATCAAAAAATACTCCATACCTGGCTAGGGTAGTACCACATAACACAATGCCCAAAATTATCTCCTCTTAATGATACACATAATACTATGACACTGTACAAATGTGTACATCAAAACAGCCTGTCCAGTAATCATTCATATAACACATGTACCTCTGTGCATTCTGCCATGATCCTTCTGATATATACCTAACACTAAAAGAGACATGTTAGAATACAATTAAATAGCACCATACCTGATATGTCTCACAATATAATTCCCTAATACTATGTAACATTAAAATGTATCTGTTTCGGTAGGTGTCTCGATACAAGTGGAGGATATCTCTTCCACGAACCCGTACGAGCTGGGCGCATCATAGAGGCATGTGTAGCACTGAACAACTGTGCTGGAATTGCCGGACTCCCAATCAAGGAGGACTTCTACGCCAAGGATTCCTTCGTCGGATACAAAGCACCTGTGGAGCAACCCGTGAATGTGGCAGCGGGAGAACGCGTCCCCTTCAATAACATGCGTAAAGAGTACATCAGCAGGTACTTCAACCCGGAGGCTGTCAAACGTGACAAGCAGTGAACTTATCTTACAACATGAACTACCTAATATACATGAATTCTGCGACAAGCAGTCAACTTATGTTACAAAATGAACTACCTAATATACATGAATTCTGCGACAAGCAGTCAACTTATGTTACAACATGAACTACCTGATATACATGAATTCTGTACCAACAAATATAACGTGAAATATATTTCGGTGTATAACAGCGCCGTGGAGTATTATGACATGCCACCCCCTTGTGTTAAAATATATACAGTTCAACCCAGTCCGGCTGCTTTTCATTTTGGATTTTTCCTGGTTTTGACTCGCGTGGATCTTTTGGGTAGTGTTGTCACTTCACTCTCGTTCTCCTCCGCCGATGCTAAACCTAGAACGATTTGCACGTGTTCTTCGTCGGTTACTGCCGGTTCCATGTTCTGCTCCACGTCGTCTGCTACTTCCTGGATCAGCACTACCTCATCCTTGTTCAGGACCTAGTAGTGTGGCAGTCCACTGTCGGAATTGACGTCCTCCGTCTGTATGACTATAAAGAAAGGAAAAAAATTTAAGTAAATGTAATTTAAGCATGCATTAAATTTTACACTGTAATATATTCTGGCTCTTTTTATTCACATACAATTGTTGATATATATGTCAAGGGGGAAAACAAATTGTTGTATAATACACTGTGGGACCGGTTGTTACAAGTACAATCTTCTTTCAAGAGATTGGCTATAGAGAGATACAATTGAAAAGAATGTTTTGATTTTCTCCCTTGTTGCTAGCATACAGATATGTGTGTAAACATATAAAGGGAAAAAAGATATGGTATTAACTTATACAGTGTTGATACATGTGTACGTGTGATACATATTTTGTGCATTTTACGGTACCGTAGATACATACTTTCATATGGAAGAAAGAATATGAAAATAAAGATATGGTATATAGCGTGCTTACCATGAGCGTTAACCACACATTTTGTTGGATGAAGCTGGGGCTTGGGGGAACACAGGTAGTTCGCCTCCTCTCCCTGTTTGGGTGGCTCGGGATGCGTCAAACTGGCTGTGTTGTTTGAAGTAGACGGTAACGGGTTTCTGTTCTGATCCTCCTCCTCCGGTTCCTCCACGCTGCTCTTGTTCACTGAGAAAAGAATTACACATATACATTTAATTACCAGTGAAAAATAATAAAACATTGTTCGATCACATATTTCTGTATTTAGAGTTGTACTTTAAACATATAAACGGATAAAATCATTTTATAATATCCTCACAATATTTTGATTTCTGCAGTACATAAAAACCAGAGCATACATATAGTGAGGTGGATAAGATATGGTTAGTAAAGGAGCAGGTAGCTTGTTTCCCGAAGGACTAACATATGTCATACTTACATGAAATAACAGAATTCACTACATGTGCCCGGTTTAGCTTCCCCTGTGCCACCGCGAGGATCTCAAAGTTCCTAGTCAACAAAGCAAGAGCAGAGTTGGCTCTCTCGCTCTCCTTTTTATGCATCTCTGCCACGCTCTGTACATCCGTCATCAAGTCCTTAATGCTGTTGGCTAGAGTGGTCAGACTGTCCACCATACCCACTACGCCTGACATCATAGTTTCCTCTGCTTTCGCAACACAGACACCCGTATTGGTAATAGCACCTCTGACTAAATTCAGTTGTTGCACCATTGCGGCCTGTTTGCCAAGAACATGATCAGACAGTTTGTCTGTAATGGCAATAAATTCCTCGTTGTTCTGCGCAGTGTTGGCAGCTGACTCTGCTGTCCAGGTATCTAGCTGCTCTTGTTGTTTCTTCATCGCCTCAGCGATTTGCTTCGCATTGTCAGATACAGCTATCACGACAGTTCTGGTGCTGTCTTTCATTTCCCGGTTACACCTGGCCATATCCTGCTGGCAGTTGGCCTGGTCATCCGCCATTGTCTTCAGGTTATCTCTGAAAGCCAATGTGACTTTTTCCATTTCTTTTCTTATAGCTTCACTGAAATCCTCCTGTGCTTTTTCCTCCGTAAAAGATTTGAATAGGGCTTTCCGGTTAGCAGATGCGGTGCGTTGTATACGGGACAAGGCAGGAGTGTGATGTGGGGTTTTCATTGGTACAAAATCAGGTTCTATTTCTTCTTCCTCTGTTTCTATGGGATCTGGTAGAACAGGCTCTGCAGGGGGGGGTTTATGTTTAGGGGTACTGGTTTCAAACTTCCCTTTCAGCGCCAAATGTATCAGCTAGGCTACCTCCTCCTCCGAGTAATGCTTCTTGTTGGCGTCATCCGTGTCCACATGTGAAACGGGACCCGGAGAAGAGTGTTGAGAAGTTAAGTCAATCTCCTCCTCGTTCAAAATGGAAGAGAAAGATGGTCTCCTCCCCCGAACACGTTCAGGTTTTTTCTGCATGCTTGGACCAGGGTGAGCAGTACGGTGAGCAGTATCAGCAGCAGAAGGTTTAGAGGGAGGTTTTGGAGTAGGTTTATCCGCAGGTTTGGGAAGCACTGCAGGCTCTGCCTGATTTGTTTTTGGAGGCAAAACTTTTAACTTCAGTGTCTTGAGTGCCATAGCCAATTGCGACTCTCCGCTACTTCTTCCGGAGGACATAAGAAGGGATTCAGTTTTGGATACTTTTTTCTTTTTGCTGCTTTGGCCTTCCGGATCGGCTGTTTTGGCATTTATTCTGGCGACTAAATCTAACATGTCTCTGCGGGAAATACGTTGAATAGGAGACCGGTTGATATCCCCGAACATGGCGTCACATGCTTCTGTAGTGGACACGTCATCCGGCTCAGCTTGCAGGGCAGCGGGCGGTGGATCTGGAACCTCGTTGTACTCCTCCTCCTCTCGACTTTCCTCCCCAGCGGCCGTGTCTTCCTCTGTGGATAGAAAAATACATGTAATACACCATAAGTTTTGACTTGGTATATGTTGTAAGTTAAATAGAATTAGCTGCATCATGTACATGTACTATATGGTATATCTTAAGGGAAGGTAGGTACATCTCTGCTGTGTCTGTAACCCATGTTATTACCGTATAATAAATAAAAAAACAATATATTCCACAGTCATAAATCCAGAATCAAAAATAGGATAAAATACTGCAGACAAAAAGAATTTTACAATCACGTATAATGTCAATGTATTTAGAGTTATTTTCAGCACACAGGTAAAACAAGAAAAAGGGAATATATATCCACATATGTATGTGGGGTATATTATTTTTGGGTAAAAAGATTCAAACATATCTCACCCTCGTCGTCTTTAAGCATGTCCCCATCAGCTATAG
>OX381719.1:64210807-64380319 GCA_947462335.1 Harmothoe impar | reverse complement strand
ATGAATGCAGCCCTGGCGAGTAACTTACACTGTAAAAAAAAATTCCGTTAAAATAACGGAGATTCACTGGCACCACTGGGTGCCGGACTTTCACCGTTATTTTGACGGTCACCGTTTTTTCCAAAGTCACCGTTATTTTAACGGAACTGTCACCGCTATTTTTAAACAAGAATTCTCTGTTATAAATTTTTTTTAACAGTGATTCTCAGTACCATTAAATAAACGGTGATTCACTGGCACCACTGGGTGCCGGATTTTCACAGTTATTTTCACGGTCACCGTTTTTCCCAAAGTCACCGTCATTTCTACAGAACTGTGAATCACCGTTATTTTAACAGAATACAAAACATCAGTGTATTCTGATTCAGTGCCTAAACAATAATTGTAATGGTATTTTGTGTAATTCAACTGATTTGTCCCAGTGTTATTCAGTTCATTTATCCCCCTATATCTAACCCCATGCTCAATATGGTTCTAAACCCAATTTGGTACCAATCAGCAATATCATCTTAGTGTCAAGACTTCAGACCTAATCATTAGGAATTAGTCTATGAAAGCCTTATAGAATGCTTCATGACACTTCATGACCAGTCCATGAGCAGAAGTCACTCTAGGATGGCTACAGAGCAAACTTTACAGCTGTATCTGTATATATATTTCTTATCACCACAAAAATGGTGTTCCTAGCATCTAGGAAAATCTCTTCATGAACCAAACTGCCACCTGGTGTGATAAAACTGAAATCAATTAAACGTAGCTTCACCGTAAAATAAACTGTGTTTCACTGTAAAAAAAAGCAGTGTTTCACTGTACTGGATTACGGATATTCAAAGTAAAATTGATTGATTTTACATTGCCTCACCGTAATCATATGTTATGATGAATCACCGTAAAATTTTACATTGATTCTCCGTATATTCAACGGAATATTTTTACAGTGTACCAATGCTGCATAATCTAAGCATAATGCCGACCCTATGGAGTTGAGATACTTCTGAAGGATCGGCATGATGCACTGATGTAGCATCGGCGAGTTGAATGCTGGGCCTGGATTGGTGCATCATAACGACAAATGCCATCTTTTAGCAATATGCGTCCTTAAATAATTGAACATGAAAGAATAACTCACCACAGGCCAGCCTAGATGTGCTAGATAGGTTAACTCCTTCCTGAAGGCCCCCAGGGTATGAGCTACTCCACCCTGTCCCTGTCCATCTGCTCTACCATTAACTCTGACATCTGCTTCAGCAGCATCTGCTCTGACAGCATCTTCTCTGACAGCATCTGTTCTGACAGCATCTGCTGCACCATCTGCAGCAGCCCGGTCCACCACGTGTGAATGCAGCCCAGCTGGTACAGCCGGCTTGCTGCTGCTGCTGCTGTTGTTGCTGTTAGTGTTAGTGTTGCTGACACTCTGCTCCCTGCCTACTGCCTGCAACCCTCCATCAACCATTGTGTTACCTCCATTAACTGATGTGCTACTGGTAGTAGTAGTAGTAGTAGTAGTAGTAGTAGTAGTGGTAGTAATGTCTATGAGATCCTCCTCCTCCTCCATGTGGTGGTGGCCTGTGGGTGTCCTGTCCATGCTCCCCTCCTCCTGTGTACCTTAATACTGAGGTGTAAACTCAGCTGACAGCCTAGTAGTAGTAGTAGAGGCTCTGTGTGTGTGTGTGGGGGGGGGGGGGTCCTGCAGGAGCATCGTGGGGTGTGGGGGGGGGGGGGGGAATCGGTGTGTGTGGGGGGGGGGGGGGGGGGCGGGGTCGGGGGTCGGTGTGTGTGTGGGGGGGGGGGGGGGGTCGGAGGGGTGGTGTGTGTGTGGGGGGGGGGTGTATGGGTAGGTGGGTGGGTGTGCAGGTGGGTGTGCAGGTGGGTGTGGGGGGGGGGGGGTCCTGGAGGAGCATCGTGCACACATGTACACTGGTCAGCCTCCATTGCCTGCCGCACACCTGTGCATAACTCGGAGGGACCCATGAGTATCCTATAGACTCCAGGGCCGAGCCATTCATTAATAGCTGGACCAGTTAGCCCAAAGTATAATCTATACAGATAATTGTCAAAATGACAAACTTAAGTTCAAAATGACCGAGGCAAAACGAATGCCTCAGTCAAAATGAATAACCCTAATGTATGTTTACCCCCCCCCCCCCCTGCCTGTCCCCGACAAATTGAGCCTTTGCCGCCCTGAGGACTGTACATGCAATGTGTGACTTATTAACAAGAATAGGAACTAAGCGATGCACTGTAAAACAAAGATGTATATTTACAGATTTACCCTGTTACACTCAACAGTGATTCACCGTTTTTCCGTATACAATGAAGCATCCTAAATATCAGCCCCCCCGGGGGGGGGGGTACACTATTATATTTTGTATACACAGGTGTGCGGCTGGCAAGGGTAGTTTTTCAACAAAATCTCCCTAGCAATGGTCCTCTTTTGGAGAAAAAAATGTCCCTATCAAGGGTCTACTTTCGACAAAATCGCCCTAGCAAGGGTCACTTTTTCACCAAAATGTCCCATTTTTGTCCATTTTTCGCCTAAGTTTTGCGGACACAGGTGAAATTACTCATCCATTGTACATTTTGTGTTTTTCTTCTTCAAAAACAAGGACTTTTCGCCCGAAAGTGCCCTAGCAAGGGTAGGTTTTTGAAGCAAAAGCAAAAGGGTAAGGGTTGTCATTGGTCCAGCCGCACACCTATATCAGAAACAATTCTAGTAATCCCCCCCCCCCCGGCCCCCGGGATATCGGCCATTTGATGCTTACTTGATATGCGGTCAGTTTTAGGGTCTTCAGAGAGGCCGCCTGATACTTTCATGTTTTAAAAAAGTTTTAAAAAATAAATAAATAAATCCGACCTACCGACCCTACAATTTCTATCCATGTTACCTGAAACAAACCTTTTTTCTTTTACCTAACTGCCCTCATTTGGTGACATGCTGAAATACTAAGTTACAAATTGCCCACTCTGCAGGTGTGGCGCTGGTAGTCATGCTGGATGAAGGAATTGGTTTTTTTTATAAGGTTTTATTTGGGCTAACATGTACAGATTTACATATTTATTCACCAGGTTCGGCTGGCCGTTCTGCCACCTCCCAGTGGGCACAGAACATCGAATCAACATTGCTATCTGGTTGTCAATGTTGATTCAATGTTGATTTAACATTGATTCAATGTTGAACTGAATTTTGTGCCCACTGGGCTGGGCCCATATGGAAATGTCTGGGTATAGAATGGGAGTATAGCAGCAACAGGTATAATGAATAACCCAGTCAGGTGGCAGATATGCTGAGAATTGACTTTAAAGTTAAACAGTAGCATTTCTATGTGTATAATATAAAGGGCATTGGAAATCCCATATGCACCATGGTTTGTTGTTTGAATACTTTATTGGTGTTACGTCTACACAATGAGCACGTTTGGAGGCACCTGTGGCTGTGACGGACCACAATGTAGTCATTTAGGGGGGGGGGGGGGGTGGTCACTGTTTGTATGATTGATTCAGTGGATTAGGTTGTGCCTATAGAAAGTCTAGTTTGGCATCTATGCTCATAATGGTATGTGGCCTGTGTCAATGAATGGGCCCTTATGGTCCTGGTGGTGCTCAGCATAGAATGGGGGGAGGGGGGGGGGGGGTATAAAGTATAGGCAGACAATACATGTGAGGAGACGGGACATTGTTACTGACCAATCTGCCTGTCTGGAAAAATAAGTTGCAAAAGTCATCTTCCTGGATATTTGGTATACTTTATGAGAGAATTATTCATGTAAGTTTGGTGTGTGTGGGTGTGGGTGTTTTGCTGGGTTAAGTTTTCCACATTAAATCATATACATTTCAAGAAATCACATGATTTATGAATATATCCGTGCTAAAACAGGTGTAATTAGGAATACTATATTCAGTATTTCTCATAATGATAGCTATTCCTGTCAGCTGACCCCAGTTGAGTACTGTATGGGACGAAGCTGACAAAAAACGTTATACGATGTTATGACGGTTCCCTGTGGCTCCGTATCATGGGAAAACGTTACATAACGTTAAAAACGTTATATAACGTTTAAAACGTTAAATGGTTTATTGTACTTTATTATGTAAATATAAATATATAGAACGTGTCACATAAATACCTGTGTGTGATATTATGTAGACCTTAACCGCTTGGCCTTGCTATATTAGTAGTTATTATACGATTGAACGACTCATCGTGCTTTTTAGGTGATATCCCCGTGCTGATATCTAGTGATATCGGCACCCTTCCGGTGGATATCATGCCATTTCCGGTGGTCCTGAGCGATTCCGAAGTTTATTCACCCATAAAATCCGAGGTTTCATGGTGATTCGATCTCAGGACCCCAAGACTAGAAGCCGAAGCCTCTATGCGCCTTGCCAATCCGGCCATACAGAAGAAGGGGATAAAACAAGAAGTCTATACGCTTATTCTCAGCCCTCTAGCTCTTATATTAACGGAGATACAGCAACTTTTACACTTTTTGTTACACCTTCTCCTTAAATCAATTTTTTTTTATAATTTCTTTTTTACTATAAAGGTAGTAGTTGGACTTTATTTACCTAGTCGTTAAAATAATTTTAGGGTTTTTTTTTCACATACATATAGGCCCTTTAAAATTGCTACGTTTCCACTAGTCCACCCTCAGGTTCGAACCAGGGATCTCTTGAGTGTGGGCTCGACGCGCTAACCGCTCGGCCACAGCGGAGATGGTATGAGGTAGGGGAAACGCTGGCTAGGTTCCAGTCTTAGTCTATCTAACACGCCTAGCTTCTGCTCCCTTACCTCCGCTACTGAAGAGTTCCACAACATGGCGCCCACCTTGCTCGATCTAGTCTACCTATATATCCTTCAAAATGGCGAAATTAGGACGAATTTAAGGTAATTAAAGACATTTGAATGGAAATATCGTATAATAAACCTAATAATGTATGTCTGACGCTCGCACTCGGGGCTGTATCGCTGGATATCGTCACTCGTGCTTCGCACTCGCGCCGATATCCAGCGATACAGCCCCTTGTGCGAGCGTCAGACATACATTATTGGTTAACTATACGTACGTCATATCCACCATGTACTTAACCAATATTGTATGGCTAAAGCCCTCACAAGGGGTTGTATGGCTCAATATCGGCACGAGTGCGTAGCACGAGTGACGATATTGAGCCATACAACCCTGAGTGAGGGTGTTAGCCATACAATATTAGGTTTATTATACGATTTATTGATTCAAATGTCCTTATTTACCTTTAAAAGAACCTAATTTCGGCATTTTGAATGATATCCAAGTCGTCTTGTACAGAGGGTGCAGTCGCCATGTTGTGGAACTCTTCAGTAGGGGACGTAAGGAAGAACGAGCTTCTATACTTCAATATAGGCAGCGTTTCCCCAGCTCTGTACCATATCGGCTGTGGCCGAGGGGTTAGCGCGTATGGCTCACATGCAAGGGATCCCCGATTCGATCCTGAGGGTGGACGAGTGGAAAGCGTAGCAATTTTAAAGGGCCTATATGTATGTGGAAAAAAAACCTAAACGACTAGGTAAATAAAGTCCAACTACTACCTTTATAGTAAAAAAAAAATTATATAAAAAATTTGATTTTAGGAGAAATTACATCAAAAAGAGTGTTTTCTTCCATAACTCGCTAAATAATGCCCCTACAGGGCTGAAAGTCCGTCTATAGACTCCTCCTTTCATCCCCCACATATATCAGCGCCCCCACGGCGTAGCACGTAGAGCATCCGACTTCAAGTCTTGGAGTAGCGCGTTCGAATCACCATGAAACTCGGATTTTATGGGGGACGAAATTTCGGAATGACTCCCGGCAACCGGAAGAGTGCCGATATCCACCGGAAGAGTGCCGATATCACTAGATATCAGCACGGGGATATCACAGAAAAAGCACGATGAGTGGCCCGATCGTATAATAATAGTATATAACACATACTCATGGTTCCACATCCTATAGCACTGTGGCACTGTACCTGATACTCTATCAATATCCACCATGAATACTTAAAGTGGCATTCACACCGAGCGTTTCCCACTCACAATTCTAGTACTGTTCTAGTCTCCTATGTGGTAAGTTCGAGTGGTGAGAATTCCCCTTTAATGTACATAAAAAAAGTTGTTTCAGGTAACATGGGGAGAAACTCTAGGGTCGGTAGGTCAGGGGTTTTTTTTGGTTTTTTTTTACTTTTTTTTTTTTTTTACATACCCTAAAATTGACCAAAAAAGTCTAAAAATGGGAAGATTTTTTCAGAATATTTGTAAACCAAAAATTTACCCCAAAAAAGTATAAAAATATAAAAATTTCTTTAAAATTGCATGAAAAAACGTAGGGTCGGCCCTGTTTAGATAGGGTCGGTCGGGTGACCTGAAACAAACCTTTTCTTTTTTGGCCTAATGTATAACTCATACCTATAGGTGGCCTGACGTCAGCTGTTGTATAAACCATCACTTTATTACCTGCATGTCCTTGACTGTAAGTGGATCAGTCAATGCTTGCCCTTTAAGGATGGATGTCGCTAAAATATGACATTTGTCGTCATGATGCACAGATGCAGCACCAGTGAGTCACTCATGCCGACTCTTTGGGGGTGTCTGAACCTCGTAGGGTCGTCATGATGCATGAAAGCAGCACTAGCCTTGCATGACTGGCGAGCTTTATTCATGCATCCTGACGACCAAGGGCATGATGCATTAAGGTATTATACCGTCCTTAAAGGGTTAATTAAGTACCTCCTCACTGAATGCGCTGCATGGACAAAGCTTCATTTTATATAGCACATTATGCGGAATCATCCATTATAAAATAGTGGCTGTGTCCCATTTCCACAAAATAAAATGATTAACAGCCATATTATCCATTAAGTTGAGGACTTTTTGTTTTTTGGTAACAATCCATTTATAAAGTCATTGTATCAAAGTAATAGATTCTGTTTCAAGTTAACCCTTTGAGGACGGCACAATGCTTTAATGCATCATGACCTTTGTCGTCATGATGCATGAGTTACTCGCCAGGGCTGCATTCAAGCATCATGCCGACCTTACAGGGGTAAGACACTTCCCTAGGGGTCGGCATAATGCCCAATTAAGGGAGTGTTCATTTATTAATTACAGGGAGGGGGGTGGTGAGATTTCGCACGTAGGGGCGAAAAACTTTTACGCGTCCCCCTTGAGGGCGGGTGTAACATTTCAGGCCCCCCCTTGCCGAAGGCGGCGAAAGATTTTCGCCCCCCTTTGAACTATAGTAGCGCGCGGGCTTTTTTGCTAAAAAGGGGCTTAAATTTTTACGCCCCCACCCCCCTCAAGAGGGGTCAGAATTTTTACGCCCCCCCCCCCCTCAGGAGGGGTCAGAAATTTTTACGCCCCCCCACAAACCCACCACCCCCCACCCCCCCTGTAAATAATAAATGAACACTCCCTAATGTAGCAACGGTGAGTTACTTGTCGGGGCAGCATTAGTGCATCATGGCGAGAAATGTCACATTTTCAGTGCTACACATTATGTACTGCTAATGGACCCCGGTAATGGACCTATCCTGAGTCAGGCTGATGGAACCTTACACCAGAGCGTCTGTGCTGATCAGGACACTGAGAAAAGGAGAGGTCCAGGAGCCCAGTGTAGGTTATTTAAGAGGGTGGTGTAAGATATGTTAAGATAATGTGGTCGTCATAGTACGTACTGTTTAAGTGACATCCATCCTTTAAGGCTTAAGTATCCAAAGGGCCTCCTCTCATTGAATATAATTATTTGTGTAATACTAAGCCGCCAATGCGAACTAGAAGTGGCTATATCCATTGTTTGGTTTCACTCTGCTTACTTACTTTTCAGTGTATCCAATTCCAAATAAAAGAGTATATTCTGTACCAAGGTCAAAAACAGCTTGGTTTCAAGTTAGATGGTATTACCCTGTAAACACAGATATGTAGCTCAGACGTAGATCCACATTACTTTGGAGTGTTGAGGCCCTTTGACAACCCTTACCCTTGGTGAGGGGGATTTTGGTCAGAATTGACCCTTGGTGAGGGGGATTTTGGTCAAAAGTGACCCTTGGTGAGGGGGGTTTTGGACAAAAGTGCCTAGGTTTTAACAATTTAGAGTATAGATGGTGCAGTGGGCTGTCCTGTTTTGTATGTGTGTGCATATATGTGTGTGTGTTTGTATGTTGGAGGAGCACACAAGAGTTGGGGTTGTCCTGTTGTATTTGTCTAGGGGGGTAGGATTGGGAGTGGTCTGGTTGTGGGTGTGAGTGCTAATACAGAAGTGTCACAGCCACACCTGGGATTTAGACTGATGTATTTATGAAGCTGTAACATTTCCTTCTATAAGCCTTAGATCAATGACAATGCTGTACACTTTATACCCCTAGTGTTTAATGCAAGATGGGACAAACTGCACCAGGTGCCTTGCAATTGGCATACCTTGCGTAGTCGTAAAATTCATATCTTGCATAGCCTTTAACATAAATTGGTTCAGTCAAAGCTCTGTTATCAGTTTAAAAGAATAGGGAAAAAGAGGTTTTTGGGCTATGATATTGAAACCTAGCAATGAGACACTGCAGTTAAGCAAATGTCAAGGCAATTGGTTCAGATGGAATGGGACATTTCTAAACTAGTTAGGCTAATCCAAGAATGGCAGTTGAGCAGTTAAAGAGTATGTCTGTGTTTACTGTTTCAATACTGATGTGTATCCATGGATATCTCACTTGACACATAATGTCAATTGTATTTAATGGCATTATTGGTTAATGTACTTGGTTGAAAGAAAGCAACTCGGAACACAGTTGTATATATGCTCTATTTAATCATTTTATTGTCCAAGTATTAGATAACTGAGACAGGTTCTTTCACTACAGTGCAGTGCCTAAGATACAAATGCTGCAGCTCACCAATCTTATTGGGCCTTAGTAAAAACAGTACCCTTCTTATTTATAAGATTATACTAATGGAATTAACAGGAATACCAGAGCCAACCCAAGTACATGAAAACCGTTTACTAGGGCATTTCAAGAGTTTGGAGTATAGCAATAGTGGTGTGTGTAAGGGCATTGGTATAACTCAACTCAGGTAACAAACAACCAACCGATGAACTGCAGCACTTGATCTCTGGTAAAAGGCAAAATAATGAAGAGCTATAAAGCCTTTCTGTACACAAATACCTCCCTTATGGTGCCAGGGCACATCATGAAAACACTTCATTTAAATGATATATCTTATTCAATTCTCGTTCATCTAGTCCAGGAACTCTTAAAAATATGACATATTTCATTAAATTAATTCTGAATATGAATACAAATGGTACACATGGTTACAGAACAATTTTCTTGACCTTGAATGAATCTCATATATAATACTGAATATATAATTCCAAACAGTAGTTAGATATGCAATATTTTTCACCTTTTCCTTGAGAAGGCTGGCTCCAATTAAGGGATGGCCCAGACATTGATAAGCGTGAGGTGTCTTCATGACTCAGGACTTCAAGAACTAACCCCCTTACTCCATGCTAACTATCATGTCTTACAGCTGGGCGTCCAATGGCACCTTATACGACAATGTGGGTAAACTAAGTGACCTGTGAACTGAACAAGTGCCCTGCTGTGCTGAAACTACCTCAGCTCAGAGGGCATGGGACACACGGGTCCCAAAGTGCAGGGTTATTGGGGTAACAGTGTCACTGTGCGTGGGGAAACCAAACTGGTGGTGATCTAACCGCTAGCTGTGTGGTGATGGAGGATGACGGTGGAGCTACATTCCCAGTCTGGTCTCTACCGTGCTGATACACATGAGTACCAACAGTCGCTAACGGTGGCCACCGTGTGCCGTGTGGGCACTTCCACTCTGGGTGGCGCCACTTGATGCTAGTGGGGCATCCACACACCAGCAGCCACCGCAGCCTGAAACGACACCTGTCGAAGAACGGCGGCCAGTCCTGGCCAAACCGAAAGCAAACTCAACAACGTGAGTGAACACAGGAAACCTACATCCAGACTGGGAGATTCAGAGGGTGTTTGTTACACTAAGGACACATGGAACATAGGCCTAAACTAAAACCAGCACCAAAACCAAAACCATATTGGGATTGGACCTTTTCAATATTAACTAAATTTTGTCCTGTATATTTTTGAAGACACCCCATCTACTTGTGACATCATTTCTGCACCATCCAAGGAACATACCTTTACTCAGAGGATCAAGATCAACATTTACAAGTTAATACAATAATTTCAATATATTGATAATTTACAATGACTTTCCTCAATTCATACAGTTTTGTATAATTTATAATAGCTCCACTATCATGATTTTGACCCTATACTTAAACTCATTTCAGTAGAATAACCTTTGTGTATACCTTGATAAATCTTCACATGATTGAACAAATGGGTGGATAATGTCACCACTGGCACCATATCTGACATCTAATGTCAAAAGTTCTCTTAATAAAAATGAACCAAAGGCAGTAAGAACAACTGCGGGCGTCAAACCTGTCAACCCCCACAGCCGGAGAGAATAAATAAATAGAGTGACAAAAATAATGAAATAAATCACACGAGTTATCACAAATCTCAGATTAAAATGATTGACAAAAGGCAGGTATATTGGCTGTACAGCCTGCATGTTAGATGAAGCATCTACTTGTTGTATGATATAACGGCATTACTCGGCTGTCTATACAAGGGTTTACTGTGGTGACAGTAGTAATTAAGGCATTCTACACCAGGTGTCCTCACCGAGGCCGTGGTCCACAGTCCCTGGCACTGGGAGCAGGAATTCTCCTTGTTTGCCCCATCTCTATAACAGCTTCCAAAACACTCACATGTCCAGTTTATTCTAACCTTTCTTTACATGTCCAAACACATAGTGTTCTCTCTTACTCGTGTCTCCCCGATGTCTAGCAAAGTGTCCTGAACTATGTGTAAACACTCAGTGTGTGGTGGGCTAACAATGAGAGTCCCTGCTCGCTGCTCATGGTACAAGAGTGTACAGATACAGAATGGAGTAGGAGCTATCATCTGGACTACACAAGTGGCTATATGGGAGATGGCCTTGTCAGCATTAAGTAACGAGTACCAACGAGCTGCTCAGAGCTATACATACATACACCCCTGCCTGCTACGTTAGGCCCTTTTCACCATGAGAAATCCATGCATCTCGATAATATGACAGCAATTTAAAATCTTTAAGGCATGTTATTGTATGTTTAACTATACTGGAAAATGTTTTGGTGGTCCGAGACCAATAAGTCACAACTAGAAATCCCGCAGAAGTTACAATGGGAAATCCCGCAGAAAACCAGGAGTCATATACGATTATGGTCAGCAGTAAATACTGTAGGAGCCATGAGCGGTCCATAATTATGCTGTATATAATGGGAATAATCTGAAAACAAATGAACATGCTGTCTAAAGCCTGCTAAGGTAATGGGAATGGCAAAACAGAAATTCACAAGGTGTTTCCAAATTTCATGAATGTTGCATCGAGGTTCAGTGAAACTTGTTTATTTGTCTACACTCTTGACCAGTGATATGATTCTCATTGTCAATATTCCACTTTGAATGGATATAATCATGTAGGAAAGATATATATCAAACTGGCACTTGCAGATAGAAGGAATGGTATTCATATATTCATGAGTTTAACATCCGATGGCCTTCACAGGACTGTCCCTCAGTGACGCAGATATAACGAACAGCCAGGATTTGGGTGACCCATGGGCCCTAGGAAGATTACCCAATATTTTGGAAGGCCAGTGCAACATTGTGTTATTTGCTAATTCCCAACTGCCATTTTGCTGGTTGCCAATTGTCATTTGCTGGTTTGTGGGTGCACCTGCCTTCCAAATCTTTATCCTCCCTATGAGAACCAGTTGTCATAAGGCCCATTGGTCACCCAAAATGAGGATGTTCGTAACGCAAGCCTCAGTGCCTCTCTGCATGGTGCCTGGGCAAGAGGATAGATGGCGCAGTGGGCTGATGATGCCAGTTACCTGCTGGCCAATCTAGCGCGAGATATTGCCGATAGATGTCTCCACCCATATCTCGTGATAGATTGGCCAGCAGGTAACTGGCATGCCGCAGACTGCCTGCTGGCACCAGCGCCAGAGCGTCATCTGGGTCGGATGGACGTAGAGGTGGGAAGAGTATGGGGGTGGATGGCCAAATTTGACACGGCAACATGGCCATTTCTTAAAATCAACATGTGACATGGAGCTTAGTGGCATGCCACATGAGGTTTGGAAAGAGAGTAACAGGGGACATGAGCAATTCTTGAAATCGACGTGGGACATGGGGATTATTAAGCGACATTGACATGAGACATGGCCATTTCTTAAAATCGACATGCGACATGGGGACCCCCCCATCTATACCCCCAAGAGTGGGACTGAGGAGATGGGGTGGAGGCCCGGTTCCTGCACTCCCCATGGTAAAGGTACATCACCTGCGTTCCTTCTTCTCAAAAACACCCCCATTTACACGGATTTTCAGACCGAAAATGACCCCTTTTTGTGGAAAAACAATTACTTTTTGAAGTAAAAATAACCCCCCTTTTTTGACAAACCGCTGACATTTTTCCAATGCCTTGTTTGTGACTATACATGGGTAAAAATCGACACGTGTGACACGGCGACACGGGGGTTGTAAAGATCGACACGTGCGACACGGGGGGTTTAAAAATCGACGGACACAGTTAAATAGGCCATAATGCATTAGATAAAAATTTACACGGCGACACGGCCCTCTTGCTAAAAATCAACACGGTCAAAATTTCGGGCACCCATGTATAGTCACTTGTTTCTCCATGATCAAGAGAAATTGGTATTCAAAAGGAATTGATACATGAATTTTACTTTGAAGGATGAAGATCAGTACTCAGTTAAAACAGCATCCAATACACACCAACAGAGAACTTTTATTCAATTGCACGGAGTGAAGCTTAACAAGAAAAATGTGGCTTTGACCACGGTCGGGTTTGCTGGCGCACCCGACCATGGTCAAAGCCACATTTTTCTTGCATCCGCCATGTCGCAACACAATGTCCTGACGTGGTTTGTATTTTACAACATAATGAATGATTGATAGGCCCTATGTCAAATTGATACATCTTAGTAGCGGCGTCAAATTGATACATCTTAGTAGCGGTGTCAAATTGATACATCTTAGTAGCGGCACCAAAGTGTAACCAAGGCCGCAATACTATGGGAACATCACGAAGTTGTGCGTCATGAATTGGCATTTCATACTTTCATACTTAGTAAATGAGCTACAGACGTTTTTCGTAACTCGGCCTGATTATTTTCATTGTCATAATCCGCCCTGTGACGTCACAGTGCCCCATGCGGCGATGCCGGTTGAACTCATCGAATTTCTAAAAAGACTTATTGAAAGGTCCGATCTAATGCAGAATTTGATGGCGAGTACGATGGTGTCATTGAAATTTCAATCCGAGCAGTAGTAAATGAGCTACAGACGTTTTTCGTAACTCGGCCTGATTATTTTCATTGTCATAATCCGCCCTGTGACGTCACAGTGCCCCATGCGGCGCCCAAGCAAACCGAAAACATTAATAGGGTTTGCTGGCGCCGCCTAAAGGCGGCGCCACCGGTCGCATTGCTCCCGGGCCGCTGGCGCGGCTGGCAAACCCGAAAAAATACCCCCCTTTTTAAAATTCAACTGACTTATTTAAGAAATAAACACCCCTTTTTCTCAAATCCTACAACATTGGGAGAGAGTGAAAAAAGACCCTTTCCAGTGTTTTTGGGAACGCAGGTGTTGTACATGTACCATGGCCAGTGCAGGGACCGGGGGTGGAGGGCACAATAGCTATTAAAATAAAGTTCTGGGTGTCCCTGGGAGGGGGTTGCGGAGGTGTACCCCCTTGAGGAAAGTCCACTGATATTCCTAGGCTCCCTATATGACCAATCTCTCAGTCACTAGTGCCTAACCTAGTTAGTCATTTTTTGGCTCCCTATACGACCAACCTTGGTAAGTTATTATTGTTAGGTTGGTCAGTACTGACCAACCCACCTTAGTCTTTTAATTTCAAGGGGGAGCCACTTAGTGGTCATCACAGGTCTCACCAACTGGTGGTATACAAATACAACACACTGATGATGAACCTAGTTTAGCCACTACTGACTGACCCCTCGGTCATTTTTTTAAAGCCGAAAGGCCCCAGAGGGGCCCTGGTGGTGAGCTTGCGAACTACCAGGTTGAGGCATTATATTGTTTTCATTTGACAGGAAGTGAGTACGGGTGCCGCCATTTTGTTTTAAGGGGTGCCGCCATTTTGTTTTAAGGTGTCACAACACAAATTTATACATATAATGATAAAATTAATATTAATCAACCTTCGATCCTGAGGTTGATCATAAGCATACCTACCCCCCCTAACATGGACCCAAGGAATTCAATGGTTCTATTGGTTTGTTGCTAAGACAGCTGGTTGCCTAGCAACAGCTATTCTAATTGTTTATCTGCCTAGCAACACCCATTTCCATGGTCCTGAGGTTGATTATAATCGTACCTACCCCCCCAAACATGGACCCAAGGAATTCAATGGTTCTATTGTTTTGTTGCTAAGATGGCTGGTTGCCTAGCAACAGCTATTCTAATTAGTTATCTGCCTAGCAACGCACATTTTGATGCTCCTTAGGTTGATTATAATTGTACCTACCCCCCCTAACATGGACCCAAGGAATGTAATGGTTTTATTGGTTTGTTGCTAAGACAGCTGGTTGCCTAGCAACAGCTACTCTAATTGTTTATCTGCCTAGCAACACCCATTTCCATGCTCCTGAGGTTGATTATAATCCTACCTACCCCCCTAACATGGACCCGAGGAATTCAATGGTTCTATTGGTTTGTTGCTAAGATGGCCGGTTGCCTAGCAACAGCTATTCTAATTGTTTATCTGCCTTGCAACGCACATTTCGATGCTCCTGAGGTTGATTATAATCTTGCATAATCTTAAACATAAATTTGTACTGTCATAGCTCTGTTATCAGTTTAAAAAAGAAGGAAAAAGAGGACAGGGGGCTACGATATTGAAAGCTAGCAATAAAACACTGCAGGTTATGCAAATATCAAGGCACTTAGTTCAGATGGAATAGGGAATTTCTAAACTAATTAGACTAATCAAAGAATGGCAGTTGAGCAGTTGAAGAGTATGTCTGTGTTTACTGTTTCAATACTGATGTGTATCCATGGATATCTCACTCGGCACATAATGTCAATAGTATTCAATGGCATTATTGCTTAATGTACTTGGTTGAAAGAAAGCAACTCAGAACACAGTTGTATATATGCTCTATTTGATCATTTTATTGTCCAAGTATTAGATAACTGAGACAGGTTCTTTCACTACAGTGCAGTGCCTAAGATACAAATGCTGCAGCTCACCAATCGTATTGGGCCTTAGTAAAAACAGTACCCTTCTTATTTATAAGATTATACTAATGGAATTAACAGGAATACCAGAGCCAACCCAAGTACATGAAAACCGTTTACTAGAGCATTTCAAGAGTTTGGAGTATAGCAATAGTGGTGTGTGTAAGGGCATTGGTATAACTCAACTCAGGTAACAAACAACCAACCGATGAACTGCAGCACTTGATCTCTGGTAAAAGGCAAAATAATGAAGAGCTATAAAGCCTTTCTGTACACAAATACCTCCCTTATGGTGCCAGGGCACATCATGGAAACACTTCATTTAAATGATAATATCTTAATAAATTCTCGTTCATCTAGTCCAGGAACTCTTAAAAATGACATATTTCATTTCATTAATTCTGAATATGAATACAAATGGTACACATGGTTACAGAAAAAGTTTCTTGACCTTGAATGAATCTCATACATAGTACTGAATATAAATCCAAACAGTAGTTACAGATGCTATATTTTTCACCTTTTCCTTGAGAAGGCTGGCTCCAATTAAGGGATGGCACAGACATTGATAAGCGTGAGGTGTCTTCATGACTCAGGACTTCAAGAACTAACCCCCTTACTCCATGCTAACTATCATGTCTTACAGCTGGGCGTCCAATGGCACCTTATACAACAATGTGGGTGAACTAAGTGACCTGTGAACTGAACAAGGGCCCTGCTGTGCTGAAACTACCTCAGCTCAGAGGGCATGGGACACACGGGTCCCAAAGTGCAGGGTTGTCGGGGTAACAGTTTCATTGTGCGTGGGGAAACCAAACCGGTGTTGATCTAACCGCTAGCTGTGTGGTGATGGAGGATGACGGTGGAGCTACATTCCCAGTCTGGTCTCTATTGTGCTGATACACATGAGTACCAACAGTCGCTAACGGTGGCCGCAGCGTGCCGTGTGGCCACTTCCACTCTGGGTGGCGCCACTTGATGCTAGTAGGGCATCCACACACCAGCAGCCACCGCAGCCTGAAACGACACCTGTCGAAGAACGGCGGCCAGTCCTGGCCAAACCGAAAGCAAACTCAACAACGTGAGTGAACACAGGAAACCTACATCCAGACTGGGAGATTCAGAGGGTGTTTGTTACACTAAGGACACATGGAACATAGGCCTAAACTAAAACCAGCACCAAAACCAAAACCATATTGGAATTGGACCTTTTCAATATAAACTAAATTTTGTCCTGTATATTTTTGAAGACACCCCATCTACTTGTGACATCATTTCTGCACCATCCAAGGAACATACCTTTACTCAGAGGATCAAGATCAACATTTACAAGTTAATACAATAATTTCAATATATTAATAATTTACAATGACTTTCCTCAATTCATACAGTTTTAAATAATTATAATAGATCCACTATCATGATTTTATACTTAAACTCATTTCAGTAGAATAACTTTTGTGTATACCTTGATAAATCTTCACATGATTGAACAAATGGGTGGATTATGTCACCACTGGCACCATATCTGACATCTAATGTCAAAAGTTCTCTTAATAAAAATGAACCAAAGGCAGTAAGAACAACTACGGGCGTCAAACCTGTCAACGCCCACAGTCGGAGAGAATAAATAAATAGAGTGACAAAAATAATGAAATAAATCACACGAGTTATCACAAATCTCAGATTAAAATGATTGACAAAAGGCAGGTATATTGGCTGTACAGCCTGCATGTTAGATGAAGCATCTACTTGTTGTATGATATAACGGCATTACTCGGCTGTCTATACAAGGGTTTACTGTGGTGACAGTAGTAATTAAGGCATTCTACACCAGGTGTCCTCACCGAGGCCATGGTCCACAGTCCCTGGCACTGGGAGCAGGAATTCTCCTTGTTTGCCCCATCTCTAGAACAGCTTCCAAAACACTCACATGTCCAGTTTATTCTAACCTTTCTTTACATGTCCAAACACATAGTGTTCTCTCTTACTCGTGTCTCCCCGATGTCTAGCAAAGTGTCCTGAACTATGTGTAAACACTCAGTGTGTGGTGGGCTAACAATGAGAGTCCCTGCTCGCTGCTCATGGTACAAGAGTGTACAGATACAGAATGGAGTAGGAGCTATCATCTGGACTACACAAGTGGCTATATGGGAGATGGCCTTGTCAGCATTAAGTAACGAGCACCAACGAGCTGCTCAGAGCTATACATACATACACCCCTGCCTGCTACGTTAGGCCCTTTTCACCATGAGAAATCCATGCATCTCGATAATATGACAGCAATTTATAATCTACGACAGAAAGGAGACAACTCATGCTGGTTTGGAAAGTCGAGGTGTACCACTGTAACAGGCTGCTGGATTTCAAAGCACTTCAGTTTGGCACAATTTGGACAGAGTTCTACTCTACCAGATCTAGTTTGAATTTTGAGTACAATCTAACAATCAGTAATTTCCCATTAAACTAGTTGTTTTCCTTTTATATATATAGGACTAAGTCCTAAGCCTTAATATGTTACATTTATTACATGGTATTGAGTATAATTTCATTTCACATTGGAGATACATTATTCGGGAATTGTCTCATTTTTTTTGTGGAAATAAAGCAGCCTGTACATTATTATTACACACCATAATAGTTAATTTACCAAAACTTTCAGACACTTCCTTCAGTACTGTGAGCATGTAATACTAACTGTAAGCTCAAAAGATGAAACTTTAATTGAATTCTCTTTCCTCTCCCTCTGTTTATTAGGGATCTGACTGCCTTTATATAGGTCTGAAAGTTTTGGAAGATAAGACACAATACATTGATGTCACAACATGAGCGACTAGCATCAATACAGTATACAAGACGTCAGTGAGAAAACCCATCTCCAAATTTTGTTTCTGTTTAAATAATCTAGGCCTAAAGAGACCAATAATCACAAACTTCATCCAAGGTGGTTTACACATCAAGTTCATCATTATCATTTCCTCTGTTTGGAATTCAAGGTTCTCGGAGTAATCTAAAACCGGTTATAATCATAAGTCGGCCAAAGGGCCGCCGGTCCATGAGAACCGAAGAGTCAGGATGAAAGTAATTCCATCAAAATGTTTACAGGGATCACTCAGACGATGGATATCCGTATAGAAAAACCCAGTCGGTATACCATACATAGATAGCGTGCGCAAAAACGTCGCCGAGAAAAGATAAATGTCTTTATTATTATTGTTATCATAGAAAGGTCCCTGTTATATTATGATACATTAAGCATATTAACTGTTATCTTACAAGAGTCTTTACATTGTAGGGACCTTTGGAGGACAGTGGAAAGCATGTGTGGTCGTCAGCTACACCAGAAGGGGACTGAGTAGTCCTTTAAGGACTGCATACTGCTTTAATTCAATATGCCCTTTGTCATCATGATGCATGAATGCAGCCCTGGTGAGTCTACTCCCCAGAGCTGCATTCTTACATTATACTGACCATATGATTAACCCTATAGAGTTGTTATCATGATGCATGAATGATCCTATGGGAGTATATATATATACACCCTGTAGGGCCATCATGATGCATGCATCATGACATCATGGCAGGCATCATGTCCTAAAGCCGCCTGCAGCCCTGGTGGAGGTACAGGGTACTATTACTGCGTGTATTCTGCAGTGGCTATGTCCTTTACACAGGCAGCGTGGACCAGCCCCTGCAGGTCTCCAGACCGACACAGCAGAAGGTCCTCCTCCACACGGCGGATCACCTTCATACGCTGACCTTGCTTGAAGCTGAGCTGGTCAGGCGTCATGGAAACTAATGCACACAGGGCCTCAACGTACCTGAAAAGGATTTCCTGTATTGAAATTAACTGACTTTTAAGTGATTTCTAACTGACAATGCATACATTTAGCCTGGATACAATTATGACTGTTACATCATCAATTATGCCATTAAGACAGCGACTTTGACATTTTGAATCATCGCAAATATTTGCAGTGCGTATATATGATATTGGACTCACTTTTTAAACTACATGTCCAATAAATTGACAAATTATTAATTTTCTCAGTTTTAACTGACAGATGGCAATCTGATTTTCAGTGTAAATGTTCAATAAATAGTAAGATGAACCAATTAATCTTAATCTTATTTTCTTATTCAATATAGTCCAGGTCTCTTCTAGCTCTGTCAAAATATTAACGTATCAAATAATCTATAACAAAAGTTCTTCCTTACCTATCTTCTTGTGTAGTGACTGTTTGCGTGGTTTTAACAGGTTCCTGTGGCCTTCGTAGCTTCACCACAGGCTGTTCCTTCTGTTGTTGTTGTTGTTGTTGTTGCTGTTGTTGTTGTTGTTGTGTGGTGTTTTCGCGGAGACCCCACATCTGTACCCCGGCCGGGGCGTCCTTCAATACCTGCTCCAGGTCTACCAGTGTCTCACACTGCCCCCAGTCCCCTGGGTGGGAGGCTGGGGCGGCCGGGGAGCCGACCGTCGTCTCCGCCCGCTGGGTGGCGGGGGGTCGGTCGGGGGAGGCGGGGGCCTCGTCCCAGGGGGGGCTCTCCACCTTGGCGGCCGGGTCATCCAGCAGCAGCTTGTCGAACATCTTCAGCATGTTGGAGCCAAAGCTGCTCCACCGCTTCTTCACCTCTGTCAGTCCCACCTCCACCCGGTGCCCAGAGTCCATGCCCATCCAGCGTGCAGCCGTGTCGCTCCACCGCTTACGGGGGTCGGTATTACGCGGCATTTGTTCGCGTGGCATCACGTCGAATTCTGTCGGTGGTACCTCCATCATGACCTGGTCGATGCCGCTGTCGGTGTTGGAGTTGGTGATGAGGCTGGGTGGCAGGTCGTCATCAGAGTCTGGGGTGGTGGGGCTCTGGGGGGGCTGGCTGGTCATTCTCCGCACCGGTTTGGGCGGTGCACTCATAGCCCCTGTAGTGGTGGTTACGGTAGCTGGTGGTGACGACTTGACCGTTGTTGTTGTTACAGCTCCTGTGATGGGCACAGGCTTAGAGGCTTGGGCGGACAGAGCCGTCTCGTCGAACTGATACTCGGTGACCCCTCGCTTATACACCTGCTTCTCGGGCGACGCTAGTTGCTTGACTTGTCGCGTCAGCTTGGACAGCAGTCCCTCCTCCGCCTCCTCCGGGGAATCCTCCAGGGCGGAGTCCAGCACAATGTTGTTCCACACCACGGGGATGGAGTCGGAGCCGGCTGGGGAGACGGCCGGGGATGGTTCTGTCTCCGGGTGGGGGGTGGTGGTGGAGGCTAGGGCCGGGGAGGAGGAGCTGGGAGACACGGTCCGCTTGGCACCGGTCGGTGGGCTGCTGGTGGTGGTCGTGGTGCCGGACAGGGGCAGCACGCTGCTTAACGACTCAATCAGAGACCCGCGCTGATGGATTTTGCCAAGTAGTCGTTTGGTGCCAACGTTTAACAGCCCTTGTGTTTGCTTCTGCTGCCCTCCTAAGGCCTGGGCGATTGCCATCTGGAGGAGCAGAGATGGTGACCAAACATGAGTAAGACCACAGACAAATCTACACTGTATTTGCATCTAAGCAAAATTAAGATGCTTAAATGCCACTTAAAGTCACTTAAATGCCTTGATGAACTTTTCTTGTCATTTTCCTGACATTGACTGGACTTAAATCTGCTTAAATTGTTCCTTTAAGCATCTTTACTTTGCTTAAATGTAAACTTTTATGCAAAGCTAACATTAGAGGATAAAGTATTTTATTATCTTATGAATTGTTCTACTCCTTCATGAATAAATGTACCGGTAGTTTGTGTATTGAATTTGATGAGTATTAAACGGTATACAGGATTATCAGGAATCTCAAAAAAACTTGAATGTCCAAATGGAAGCCCCTGAATAAAGGAAATCTGTAGCTCAGGCATGGCACTGATTTTTGAGGAAAGTTCCCAGACGTGGCCAAAGCACCTTCTGCGGGTAGTATTTGAGATGAATTATATTGAATTATATTGGATGAATCCCCTAAAAACCCCAAGCACTATCAATATTTAAATACTTTTTCAATGGATCTATACAAATCACAGGGGTGACCCTTTGAGCCTTCAAAATTCCAAATTTCCCCAGAAGAATCCCATACCTGATAGCTAGTTCTTTCTAATAAGACTTCCCAACATAGAAAAACCTTGAAAATAAGAAAAAAAACTTGAAGGCGTTTCACGCCTGCAGTACCCCCATAGACTTACTCAGTCTTTGCGAAAAAAAATTCACCATGCAGGACATTCGGTCCTGCAGTTTGCCAATTTTGCAGGACCAAATAGATTTCTGCAGGACCGGATACCAAAATCAAAGTCTTGCATACAATTTAGGATAATTTATTATCTTATTACAGTTAATGCTAAAAGAAAATTACTTTACACTGCCCAGAATTTTAGGGTGTACTCTCTGACTTCTAACTTCAGTTCTACTTGGAATATTTGAAAAATTCCTTCAGTTCTGAAAAGCCCAGAATCTGCAGGACAACTGGTCCGGCTACACCAGTCAGTCTGCCGGACCAGGGCAATTCTAGGCGGACATTGTCACTGTCCGGTAGGATTTGGCGAAGATTGAACTTACTTGTGACTGTGCGGCAGCTTTGGTATCGGCGTTGTTCATATTGGCTGCGTTAGCGAGCGCCTGCTGACTCTCCACATAGGCATGTTCAGCATTGGCCACATGTTTGTCCAGTAGGTAGTCAGACAGCCGCTTCTGCTCTAGTTGTTGTAGAGCTTGGTACTCGAGCTGGTACTCCAGGCGGAGCGGCAGCTGGCCTAGCGGCTGGAGAGCGGTGGTCATGTCCAGGAAGAGCGCCCGGCCGGCGGTGGCCGAGAGGTAGAGGAAGCTCTCCGGGGTGTAGTGACGTGACAGCAGCGACTCCTGGTTGTGTACATAGGTCAGCCAGAAGTCTAGGGCCTTGTGACTGCAAGCATGGAAAGTCATGAAAATGAATAAAATTCTTATCAAACTAAAAGGGGGGAACAGGGTGAGTTGCCACTCACTGGGTAGGGGAAGGACAGTGTCATATAGGTCAGCCAGAGGTCTAGGGCCTTGTGACTGCAAGTGGGGAATAGGGTGACTTGTTATAGGCAGAAACAGGTTATGGTTATGGTTAAAACAGTGTCACTTAGATTAGCTAGAAGTCTAGGGCCTTGTGACTGAAAGAATCGAAAGTCATGAAAATGAATAAAATTCTTATCAAACTGAAAGTGGAGAATAGGGTGACTTGCTATAGGCAGAAACAGGTTATGGTTAGGCCGTGACTATTGACAGTTCGAACTGTCAATAACAGAACAAAATTCCCTTATTGACAGTTCAAACTGTCAATACCAGGATATAATTCCCTTATTGACAGTTTGAACTGTCAATAAGGGAAAAAAGATTCTCTTATTGACACTTCCAAAAAGGAACTGTCAATAAGAGAAAAATATCCCACTATTGACAGTGTGAACTGTCAATAAGGGAATTTTATCCTGGTATTGACAGTTTGAACTGTCAATAAGGGAATTCTATTCTGTTATTGACAGTTCAAACTGTCAATAAGACAATTGATTTCTACTATTGACAGTTTGCACTGTCAATAGCCGGCCCACCTTGGTTTAGCTATTGACAGTTCAAACTGTCCATAGTGGAAAACTTTCCTCTTATTGACAGTTCACACTGTCAATAGTGGGATATTTTTCTCTTATTGACAGTTCAAACTGTCAATAGTGGTAAATTATAGAGTTACTGACAGTTCTTCACTGAACTGTCAATAGTGGGAATTTCCTCTCTTATTGACAGTTCCTTATCTGTCATAACCCTGAGAGCGATTTTGGTGGAAAAGTCTATTTTGGTGGAAAAGTCTATTTTGGTGGAAAAGTCGATTTTGGTGGAAAAGTCGATTTTGATGGAAAAGTCGATTTTGGTGGAAAAGTCGATTTTGATGGAAAAGTCGATTTTGGTGGAAAAGTCGATTTTGGTGGTAAACCGATTTTGACCGATTTGGAGACAAAACCGATTTTGACTGATTTTTGGAGAGAAAACCGATTTTGACCAATTTGGGGACAAAATCGGTTTTGGCTACAAGACCGATTTTGGGTCTAAAACCGTTTTCGGGTTCCAAACCGATTTTGGGTCCGAAACCGATTTTGGGGGGCAAAACCGATTTTGGTGAAAAAAACACTATTGCCAAAGAAAAAACACCTTTTGACTCCAATGTCAATGGGAAGTGTCAATAAGACAGAAATATTCCACTATTGACAGTTCGCATGAGGAACTGTCAATAACAGGAATTATTTCCACTGTTGACAGTGTGAACTGTCAATAAGAGAAATATTCTCCACTATTGACAGTTTGAACTGTCAATAGCGTTTTTGTTATGGGCCTGGTTAAAACAGTGTCACTTAGATTAGCTAGAAGTCTAGGGCCTTGTGACTGCAAGAATCGAAAGTCATGAAAATGAATAAAATTCTTATTAAACTAAAAGGGGGGAACAGGGTGAGTTGTCACTCATTGGGTAGGGGAAGGACAGTGTCATGTAGGTCAGCCAGAGGTCTAGGGCCTTGTGGCTGCAAGTGGAGAATAGGGTGACTTGTTATAGGCAAAGACAGGTTATGGTCATGGTTAAAACAGTGTCACTTAGATTAGCTAGAAGTCTAGGGCCTTGTGACTGCAAGAATCGAAAGTCATGTAAATGAATAACATTTTTATTAAACTAAAAGGGGGGATAGGGTGACTTGTTATAGGCAAGGTCACTTGTGACTGGAAGGGGGAAATAGTGGGGCTGTACCGCTGAAGGGGGAATGGTGGTAGTTGTTATACCCTAAAACCCCACCTATAGAACGACCCCACCTATAAGCCGAACCCCCAACTCGAGAAAAAAATTCGTCCAAAAGATTCTAATGTATTAAAAAAAAGGGGGAAATATAGTAAATCTAGGGCCTTGTGAAATATACTAAGTATATGGCCTTGTGACTGGAAGGGGGGAATATAGTAAGTATATGGCCTTGTGACTGAAAGGTTGAATATAGTAAGTCTAGGGCCTTGTGACTGAGAAAAGTAATTCCTACTATAGTATTACTCAAGGACAGTGTCACTCACTGGACAACCAGGCATGCTCAGAAAAGTATCACTTATTGGCTGCATGACCAGTGTTTGTTCTATCATAATATGCATATTGTAGGGTTATTCTTAGTCCAAGAATATAGATAGAAGTATCGATACTTAAAGTGGTTTCTCAATATTTATCTTATGATCAGTTACATTGGACCAAATTACTGCTGTTAACAAATGGTACAAATACATGTATAACTTGTGCATGCGGTGTACTTACTTCAGTAACCCAAATATGAAGGCGTTTACTTTAAGCCAATTGGTAGAAAGGAAGTCGAGGTTCTTCAGATCACGGACCAACTCATGGATAACTCTCGTGGATGGACCTGGACGAAGGGAAAACACACCGATAAGTCTAACAAGCCTAACAACGTAGTAACGTTGTTTTACGTCAAAATAACGTTTTTAACGTTAAACAACATTTAGCCATAACACGGAGCCATAGAGAAACGTTCTGAAGCAACAAGACATCCATATAAATCACAACATTGTAGTATCCATGATTGTTTCGTAAAATCTAGAAAATAACTGATAAAATATTCTTAAGCAGACATTCAACTGACTTTTAAAGCATAGTAAACAAAACTGACTTTTAACTGACGGGACCCTGACCCTGCATATATCGCCGAATCTCTAACTAGTATAAACTTCTCTAGATATTTTCGCGGATTTAGAGAATTTTAAAATCGGCTAAAATGTGTCCAGCACAAATATTTATCTTGTCTAATCTTATAACTACCATATTGCAAATTCGTGAATTAAAATGCATGTGAAATTGTACTCTTTTTTTTTTAGCAAATAGCCAAATGCATATTATATTATTTTGTTGGATAAGGCTGCATCCTGCGAAATTTGTGAAAATATATTATTATATAAATACATTTGAATATATTATTATGCACGAGATAATATCTAGACCGACCCTATCGAAACAGGACCGACCCTACGTTTTTGTTTGCAATTTTGAAAAAAAATTCCATATTTTTCCGAGTCTTCGGATCGGCTGGCTGATATTTTCATGTTGAAAAAAAAGTTTAAAAAAAAATCCGACCTACCGACCCTACATTTTCTGCCCATGTTACTTGAAACAAACCTTCTTTTTTTTTGGCCCTATCTTAGAGTAACTTACCAAGCTCCGCAGAGTCCTCAACTACCTTCCAGACAGAGTTCCTCATGCGGCCAAAGAGAGACCTGACGTGTGGTTTGAGACCGTCCAGTAGCACGGCGTGGATGGCGGGACACAGGTGCTTCAGGATCAGGTGGCCGATCTCTGGGGTCTGCGCGGTGCTGCCCAGCCGCATCTACAATAGCAGACAACAACTCACATTCACATATCAATCAATTATTGACACATCCTTTTTTTTGTATATGGTAGGTGACATGTTTTTGCTGCTCCTCATCTCTAAAGGGGGAGGGGGTGCTATTTATCTATTTCAAAGCATCCGGATTATACCAATCGCCTTTCTCATTTTAAGTGAACTAAACTGGAGAACAAAAATATATGGAGTAGTCGCCGTCTCTAAAATCGATTTCTTTTTTGTTGCAAACTTTAATGAAAAAAAAAACATGATAAAAAGTGACAACTATGTGTATATCTGGTATTAGATAAATCTTTTTATACGGTAGTAGTGAGTACTCACCTTATGCGTCGGATCTCTGGTTTTGGCGAAGTGAGCCAGCACGTGTTCGGCAGCCTTAATCACCTCCAGCACCAGCTCTGTAACAGGCAGAGCGACAAAGGGTTAGTCACAAATTAACTTTATCACCCTTCTGCAGTCTTTGCAAAAACATTTTCATCCCACATGATATTTGGTCCTCTAATAGTATGTTAAGAGGAGAAGGCTCAAGCAGGCTCCACACCCCTCAACTCCTAAACAAGAAATATCAAACAATCTTCTATTTTAGTATCTGCTTTCCACCCTCCAGGCTACACCCTTTCATACTACCTATAAAGTTACTGTCTATCCATTAGAGGCCGCACTGTGTTTCAATGCGCTATACCCGTTGTTTCTTTCATAGGTTCATTCTCAAAATGATTCTGGATCAGGTAGAATGTCAGTCATAATCAATGAGTCTCTAGATCAAGATGAGCTAAGAGGGTGGGACATGTATTTATGTATTCGATTAGTTGGACATTTGCTTGATTTTGACTTCCTGATGCATGAATGAAGTATTGGCATTAATGCTCCCATTAAAGGGTTAAGGGGGGGGGGGGGGGGTGAGAACCATGACCAAATCAGCTCTGGGAGTTGCTGCTATAATTGTAGTTATAATTGTAGTTCCCTGATTTGCAGACAGGCGGCGTACAGTGACGGCTCAGTGACAAGGTTCTCCCCGCTCCCACCAGGTGGTGTGTGCGTCAGTCAGCGTCCATACAGCGTCTCATGGGGCCCGGGGGGGGGGGGGGTGCTGATCATAATTCATGAGGAGCACACATAATGAGCTGCTGTAGAACAAGCCTCCCACTCCTCCTGCCTGCCACATCAACCCCCCCCCCCCCCCACACACACACACATACACATACACACCCTGCCGCAGCCTCCTGCCGTCTTAGATAATACCCAGACTGGTGTGCAGACCGGCAGGCAGCCGTGTGAGGGTGCCACACTAAGGGTACAGCCTAGATGGCATATTAGACTTACACTCACACTCTAAACCAATGTCTACATAGACAGAGTCATAGCCCTAGACCCCTAAATTCGACAGAGTGAAATGGGCTATTTTGGGGCTTTATAATAGTGACATATGACTCATCGATTGGAGGAAAAAATAGATACTGACATGGGACATTGGGCATTTCTTAAAATCGATATGGCATCATGGGTACTTCTTAAAATCGATATTGGACATGGGGACCCCCCATCAAGGGCCCTATACAGTATAGGGCTGTAGACCCATACCCAGTGGGTCCACCATTTAAAATGTCGCTGGGTGCGGTTACCATCACTGATAAGAGACACAGTGACTGGTACCTTGTCCCTGGGTAACAATCACTTCCAGGGACATGCTGGTACCCAGCCTATCAGCTCTTATCAGTGTGGGCTGCCGCAACCAGCTCCAGTCCGGCCTAAGCCCTATAGCCTAGATGGCACATTAGACTTACACTCACACTACACCCAAGTCTACACTAGAGTCATAGCCTCTGCAGTATGGAGTGCAGCATGACCAGCACCCCGGGGGTATATTTTGTACACACAGGTGTGCGGCTGGCAAGGGTAGTTTTTCAACAAAATCTCCCTAGCAAGGGTCCTGTTTCAGAGAAAAATGTCCCTAGCAAGGGTCTACTTTTGACAAAATAGCCCTAGCAAGGGTCACTTTTTCACCAAAATGACCTGTTTTTCACCAAAATGTCCCATTTTTGCCCATTTCTTAGCTAAAATTTGTGGAGATGGGTAAAATTTCTCGGTGAAATTACTCATCCATTGTACATTTTGTGGTTTTCCTCTTCAAAACTAGGACTTCTCGGCCAAAAGTGTCCTAACAAGGGTAGGTTTTTGAAGCAAAAGCTCCCTAGCAAGGGTAAGGGTTGTCATTGCTCCAGCCGCACACCCATATCAGAAAAAATTCAAGTACCCCCCCCCCCCCCGGGCCAGCACCAGACCTCCATAAGGCCCTGTGCTGATGACTGATGTCTGGAGTTGATGGATGCTCTACTCCCTACTGTAATGTACATATACAGTTTGTGCTAGTTCTGTGGCTCTAATCCCAAATCTACAACACGCCACTCAGCCTGGCCCCAGTGTCAGCGCCCCTGGAGGCCGAGACCACTCATCACCCCAGGGCCCAGAGCAGCTCCACAGTATTCCCTAAGCCTTTAGCCCTTTAAGGACGGCTTAATGCTTTATTGCATCATACCCTTGGTCGTCATGATGCATGAATGCAGCTCTGGTGGGTAACTCGCCAGTGCTGTATTCAAACATCATGCTAACCCTACGGAATGGAGGATGGAGACACTCGAGTTACTCGTCGGGGCTGCATTGGTGGATCATGTATCAATCCCATAGGGTTGGTATGATGCTTAAATGCAGCCTTGGTGCGTTACTCGCAGGGGCTGTACTTTAGGCATTCATGCATCATGGCGACTGAGTGAATATCCCATTAAAGCGCGATGCAGCCGTTAACTGGTTTAACACGGGTAGAGAGCAGCTTGGAGGTCGGGTGTGGTCGGCTATGATGGACCTGTCATGTCCCAAGCTACAGATTTTCCCCATTCCGGTGTCTGTGGGTGTATACTGCGTTGTGTCCGACCCGGGACCAATCACCGAAAAACCTCCACATAGGCCGCAGACAGAACGTGAGTCAGATAGCGAGTGCGGTTTACAGGATCAAGACAAAATCAATGTGCGGCTTATATGCAAGTATTTAGATGTATACTACAGTACTAAATAATAGTAAATAATCAGACCCTCTTATCAGATATTCCCAGTCTATGTGTGGCTAATACGCGAGGTTTTACGGTAGCTGTGTCAGGGTTCCCACAAAAAAATCAGATTGAATTACATGAGATTTCCATGACATTCCATGACAAAAATCTCAATTTTCCATGAAATTTATAGCATTCTTGTTTGGCCACCCGAGAAAAACAAATTTAAACTAGGAAACAGGTACATTCTAGGTGATTTTGTAATATCAATTCAGTTATTTTCATATTCCATGACATTTCATGACACACAGCAAATTTTTACAAAACTCCATGACTTTCCAGACAACTTTCAAATTCCATGACATTCCATGACATGTGGGAACCCTGCTGTGCGTCTATACTGTACCATAGAGGTACACACGAATTGGTGAAGGTGCCTCAGTATGTTATATAATAATGGTTCGGGGTGGAAAGGGGTGGAGCCCTAATGCATTCTGTTCTGTGTAACAATTGTTCAACTGCATCTGTCAGATGTAGACCAACTTCGTGTTTTGGTGTTCTCTCATCTACACATTTGTTTATGGATATATTATATGAATCCAAGCACAACCTTGATACGTCTACATTTAGTATAATCGGATTATACAAGTTTCACATGACCACTTATAGTAAATTCTAGCATATTACACACATATTACACACATACCCCGTATTACCTGCACCTGGGGTCTGATTATGGCTACTCTAGTACTATAGTATACCCTAACCTGGCATTTTCCTATAACCCACAAAGGAGGCTTGGTTGGCAAGATTTTAGGGTACATCTTTCCTCTCCATAAGAACCATGGCTGAACTGGTTTGCCCCCTGCTATTCTGGTGAGGCACGCGTTAGCACGCTACCTACATGATCTTTTTGTTGGCTCCTTCTGCACATGCAGCTACATACCTGCCTACAGGCTGACAGTGCTCCTTCTCATGTAAGGCCAAATAAAAAAGCGGTTTGATTTAGGTAACATAAGAAGAAACTCTAGGGTCGGTAGGTCGGATTTTTTCTTCTTTTTTTTTCAGCACCTCTACATACCCGAAAATTGACCAAAAAAGTGCATAATTGGGAAGATATTTTTCAAAATATTTGTAAACCTAAAATTGACACCCCCAAAAAAGTGTAAAAATATACAAATTTCTTCAAAATTGCATACAAAAAACGTAGGGCCGGCCCTGTTAATATAGTGCCACCTCCACAAAAATGTACACCCGTGAATATAAATACTCTCACAGTATACACGAGACTTGTGCCTCTACATGGGTAAAAATCGACACGGCTACACGGCCGTTTTAGGCCGTTTTAAAAATCGACGGACACAGGAAAATTAGGGTTAAAAATCGACCCACAGGGATTTTTCTCTAGGCTCTTATATGCCTAAAAATCGACACGCTGACACAGCCCTTCTGCTAAAAATCGACAAAGCGACATGGACAATATTGTGGGTACCCATGTAGAAGCACAGACTTTAAGGCTTACACGCAACACGGCAGACATGTGTATAGAGCCCCGGGGTGGCGTGTATACCTACAGCCCACGAGCTGCTCAGTGTGGGGGGAGATGAGCTGCTCTGTGAGGGGACAACCTGATTAGAGAGGCCACCCCCTGGTTGATAAAAACAAAGTGGGATATCCTCCTTTTAGGTTAAGCCAAATAAAAAACAACAACTTTGTTTCAGGTCACCCGACCAACCCTAGCAAAACAGGGCCGACCCTACGTTTTTTTGTGCAATTTTGAAGAAAATTTCATATTTTTACCCTTTTTGGGTCACTTTTAGGGTTAAACGTAGGATGGCTAGTATTTTCATGTTAAAAAAAAATTATAGAATAAAATAAATATCCGACCTATGGACCCTAGTCTTTCTTCCCATGTTACCTGAAACTTACCTTTTGTTATTTTTTGCCTTATTTCTTATTGGAAATAAATATAATTTAATGCAGAGATCCCCCCCGCCTCCCCCCTAGAGTGGTCGAAATTGTCCCCCCCCCCCCCTCCTCCTGAAAATCGTGGGGTCCACGCCCCCTTTCAAGCATAGTAACATGCGCAGTCTATATGAAAACTTTTTCACCATGAAGGACATTCAGACCTGCAGATTCTTTATTGTTACAGGACTGGCATAATTTTTGAAGGCCCGGATATCGGAGTAGAATCTTGTTATTCAAAAATAAAATATAAAGCAAGTGTTATATTGAATATGGTCCTCCTGTATGTTACAATTATATAAATCATTTTAGTACATAAATTACTGAGAAACATATACAGAAAATATACTAGTTTTCTGTTTTATTCTGTAGAAACTGTAGTCATGGTCCGATTTACAAGCCGTAAAAACTGGAATGTAGGCAAAGGCATCTAGATTACAGCCAGCCATTCGGGCCGGCACAAGACACCTTTCTGTTGGACCAGGAGAGTTTTTGCTGGATTTGGCCGGTGTCCGGCAGGTTTTCGTATAGACTGCATACAGGCTTTTTCATTCAAAACAGATGACTTTTTTTTACCCCCCCCCCCCCGTCAAGGGATCGACACCCCCTCCCCCCCCCTACTTGTTGTTAAACTTAGCACTCCCTTACTGACTTATATCTCCCCTGGTTGTGTTATAGAGCAGTTGCCGTGTTTAGAGGAGCAGTATGTGGGGGTCAGTGTGTGTACATACCATGGCTGCCTACTTCCTCCCTGCCCTATCTGTTAGAGCCAAGTTACTGTAGCTGTTGGCTATTCTAAGATAGACATCTGCTATGAAAAACTCCAGATTCGAAAATAGGTTGTTCAGAAATTACACTTTATTCATTCTGACAGACGGCTCGTAATCATACAGACGGATAGCAATAATCAAATAGGCTTCTGAACACCAGTGGTCATATGAACATACAGGAGGTATACGCTCACGGTCTAGTACATAGTTCCCGAGTTCCAATGCTCTCTTCCATCTTGGTTAACTCCTCTTGGGACAGACTCCCCCGTAGGGAGTTCTGTACCCGGAGTTGTACACCAGTGCGTCTATCTCCTCTAGTTCCCCCAGAGGGTAGAACAGAGAAAGACGCAGGGTGACCAAGGTGGAAGCAGCGACAGGACTAGGCCTAAAAGGTACAACAGAGTTCGGGGAAGCTCTGTTGTGGAGCAGCCAAGCTGGCCGAAGTGCGCAGCAAGACTGGGTCCCCGATTAGCAGAACTCCAGGTCTTATGTACTGGTCGTTATGTAATTCTCTCCATTACTCGTAAACACTTGAGTTCCCGAGGAACTCCGGGTAACCACGCGCCGGTGCATCCGAGCCGACACTGTACCCGAGATATGTCGGGTGACACGTGGCGGTCACGGCTCAATGCACATAACCAGGCCGCGCTCCACCATTCCTCAGGTGGGCTTATATAACCTTATACTCGGCAGTAGACAGGAGTGCGGCCTGGATACACGACAACACATATACCAAATATAACTCCAACTGGTTCCCTAGAAATAGTACAGCGGCGACCCACTACACTACCCCCCTTCAGACAATATCACAGCGTCTAAATAGCAGCACTAAGTGCAGTATTATTATACTACCTTAATACAAATGACAAATTTTATCTCCAAACAACCCAAAAAACAAATATATTGTCTCCAAACATATACATAGTGGAGGCAAGCGTAACTCTTTCTACTAGAACCACTAATATATTTCTTGGGTATCATAGATATGTATTCATCCTTTTTGATATTAACGTCAATCATATCAACCATCAGGATCCAGTTACACAATAATCGAGTATAATCCTTCAATAACAGTCATGATTTATGGGACTAAGAGGATAAACTCCACACAGCCAGTCAAGCCCTATAAAACAAACTTGACTATATATCATAAAAAAATATATAAAACCTTCAAGACATATTTATCGCATACTAACCATGTCTCATCGAAAACGATTTGTTACAACAGGTATCGTATACATACAGATCAAATATGAGCACTTCTCCTTAAAAGTTACCAAGTTTTAGTACAAGACATATTGGAAACAAAAAAGGTGGCAAGTGTCGACTTTATAGTAAACCTTGACCCAACCCGTCTATTTGAATAGACTCACTCGCTTTACGTGCCAGAGTAAGGTTTGAAAGATCAATATTTTTGGAATAAATGAACATATAGCGTAGATCCGGTAAATGCAGTTTTCAATCCAATCAAGGTCTCCAAAACCTTATGCACCATGGTCACATGGGTGTCTTCACACAATAACACAAGTGACATTCTCCATATAGGAATACTGTAAGCAATCAGATCTAGTGTTGGCGTAACATATTTCAACGATTCAGGGAGAATTAGTCTCCACACTTAGTTCAAAGATCAAAAACGCAGCAAGCTGAAAAATAGAATGACCCGGCTCCTCACTCGATACCTTCCTTCTGAAAGTAATCAACGGGAGCCTACAGATCTCCATAACAACTTACGCAATTTCCACTCTCAGTACCTGAATAAATTTTGCGTTTTTCAGGTTCATTGATATGTTATTACCACAGATCTACACGTAGTACGAATGTAGTCAAGCAACTTTTCATCTCAGTAGGTATCATCAGGATCCAGTCCCTCATACCTTTACTTATTGGACGGTTAAATCAGAGTATCACAATCGGCATACAATAATCATACCTATAGCACATGTCATCAACTCAAACAGAACCCGTTTCACAAATACTGTCTTATGGCAAAAAAATATAGAACACTCTTTGGTGATGGTTTTAACAGTTTCATATATAGCGATAACTGCAAACCTAGATCATATCAAAGTCTTTTCATAAATAGGTGATAATGATCCACTGTTCCTGTCATCTCAGTCTTTTATAAATATATATATATATATCTATCTAGTCATCTTGTGACTTATAGTCTATGGTATAAAGCATCATATGATCCGTGGTGTACTAACAACCCCACTACTGCAAAAGTTCAACCTTGATGACGACACATGGTAGAGGTTCCATATATGCTGCAACTGGGAATGTTTTTATGACTCGCCACTCAGCAAAAGTTCTTCGTTTCTGGACACTGGAGACATACATTCACTAGGTCGATTGTCACTCATCTCAATGGATATGTCCATCCCAAACCCTAGCTGCGAAGCGTCAGGGTTAGGACCATGCATTTGAGCACCCATAGCTACACTCGCCATGGGTACAGGAATGTCCAGGGTAGATGGACGATGGTTCCCAGACATAGAACCAGTCGTCACAGGTAGGTCCATTGGAGGATCCACCATCATGGATTGTTCGAGTTCGTTTTCAGGAGCCATAAGCGCCTCAGCATCACGGATAGACAGACGTAAGTCAGCCTCTGCAATTGCATCGTTCAGCTCCATCAGTATCTGAACCGCCTCTCTAGTCTCACTTTCCGTTATCTGGTACGGTGACTGACAAGAGGTGGTGTCGAGTATTGGTGTTGAGACAGGAGTCGAGTTATGTGACTCTGTCTGCAGTTCATTCACCACCATCCTCGCTAGAGTGGACACCCCGGCTGGAGTATCCATAGTCTCAAAGGAAGACACGGTTGTGTCCACCCCCATGGTAGTATACTGCATCGTCTTAGCATCAGACGACACAGAGGTAGACGTCACAGCAACAGGTGTCACCGAGACTGGTGACACAGGGACAGACGTCACAGCCACAGACGTCACAGGAACGGGTGACACCGGAACAGACGCCACAGCAACGGACGTTACAGGAACAGGTGACACCGGAACAGACGTCACAGCCACGGACGTCTTAGGAACAGACGTCACAGGAACCAACTCCGATGACCCACAGGCCATGGAGGTGGCAGCCACGTAACTGCAGTCGGCCAGGTGCGTCTCATCTTCTGTAGATGGAGGTGGAGGACTCCTAGGGGTATTACTAGCCCTGGAGTCGGCTCTCAACCTTTGTGCGTATGCATCACCGTCAAATCCTAAGGGAAGAGGGGCGGAACCCCGTTCAACCCTGTACACACTCTCGTCGTACCAACTTGACAATGGTATCTCATAGCAATCCTCAAAGAACTCAGCCAACTCCTCATAGAAGTCATCGTTCTGCTGAGCTTCCTTTTTATAGCTAGAAAATTCTTCTGTTAGACCACCAATTTCGTGTTCCAACTTCCGAATAACTATGGTTTTTAGACTTATTTCAGTCCTGGCAGCAGTTAGCTTATGTTCAGCAGAACTGACCATATCCTTACTGCGATCCAACTTGACTTTGAGATCATCAATTAAAAATTGACTTTCCATACGAGATTTTTCAATGTTCAATCTCAAATCATCTACTATTCTGCTAGAGGTTGCTACCATGTCATCTCGTTGTCCCAACTGTCTTTTGAGGGCTTCATTCTCCTCAGTCATTTTGGACATTTTAGATAGGAGTTCTGCTTTAGCAGTCTCCACTTTCTCTAATTCGGCCAAACGACTTTCTTTTACCAATTGCTCAGCTTGAGCCCTAGCTCCTTGCAGAGCTAGTTGACAAGCGAGATCCAGTGTGTCAAATGAACTTTTCAGTCCAGTGACATACTGTTCTTTCAGAAGATTCCTGATACTTACATTCTCAGGGTGATCAATATCACCAGTCAGCTTAGGCAGAGGGACCGACTCCAAAGAGATATCTTCCTCACCCACTCCAGATGATGGAGAGTTTAGTGAGAGAGCCCCCATACAGGTAGATGGTGATGGAACGGAGGATAGTCTACGACCAATCTCCTGTTCCTTCCTCATCTCTATTTTACTAGATTGAACCCTGCCTGCGGGTGGGGTGAATTTTTGATCCACCCAATCATCTCCCTCAGATTGGAAATCAATCGTTCTATAGGTCATTTTAGATTTGGAATCCTCCTTCCCACTTACTGACTCTATCTTCCCTGTTACATACCCTTGACTATCAGTAGAAGTATTTTCTGTCTTTAATATCTTCCTTGACACTCCCGGGTTCCCTCTAGCTTCAGAGATTGTGGTAGGAGGTATTACCTCCTCTCCCACAAATACACAGTCGTCCTCCTCCTCTACAGGAGAAGCCAACAGGTCATTTACCATTTTCTCTTCTAAGGCTAGCCTTGGGCTAACAGCAACCCTCGGTAAAGTTCCGCCAGAGCCCTCCTTGTTGGATTCAGTAGTGTTCCTACTAAACCCACAGGAAGACCCCGGAGCACGTCTTTTGGTTGGGGTAGATCGGCCGTCAGGTGATGAGTCCAACCCAGCAGAAGCTGAGGACTCCTCTGAACCTGTGGTCCGCATCTCTCCTAAGGTAACCGAGACAGGAGTGTACACTCCATGGTCCACAGTTTTACCTTCAGACAGCATTTTACCTTTAGGCGGAGTGGCCAATTCCATTTTACTACGATAATCAGAGGCTTTCTCTGGAAAGTCCTGAAGGTAGTATGGCCACGCCTTTCGATTCAACCACAACCTTCTCGGGTTATGGTTAAACACTAAGGTGTATGCCAACCCCTGTGGTACCCTCACACACTTTTCTCTGTCCGTGAGTCCTAAGGCCTCCGGACTATTCTCGAGAATATCTAGATTGGACATGGCAGTTTCAGCCTTCATATGGTGTACATCCACTAAATGCCTTACCATACAACCCTTTCTAGATGTGCTGAAAGGTTCACCATCTTTCATACATTTACCTGAGCGATTAGGCCTGGCCCGGCACTGCCACATCATTTTGGAGTGCGCGTGGAAGTCCACTAGATGTCGTGCGAACTGGTACAGGTCCAGATACTCAGCTATTGGATTTCTATCCATACACTCATTGAATGGGCATTGCCCCGAACCTATTCTCCAACCTCTACCAGGTTTATAAGTAGGCATACCTGGCGGGACAAATGTCATCCACGCCCATTTCAACCGGTCTCTATCTTCGTTGGAGAGGTCGGCAGCCCTGTATGTCCCCATACTTTGCTTTATAACCTCATCCCAGAACTTGTAAGCTTGATGTGCCCCTGAACTAGCATGCTCTAACCAGAACTCCATATCCCTCTCTGTATCTTCGTAGGATGGTAGCCTAGCTCGGCTCCCTATCTCCCCAGTAACCTCTCCTGTATAGGGTCTGGACTTAGAATTATCGGAAGGAGGTCTGAATAGTTTAGTACATTTCTTCTCGTTGAATTTGTCCAACTCTTGGATGTATGCCCCCCTGCATATCTTACTCCCGGGAATCACTGCATCCGGCTTAAATTTCTCAAATTTCGCTGCTAACTGCATTACTGCCATAATTGGAATACGTTCTGGAGTTGACTGTGCAGGGGCATCCCAATCGGGTACAAAGTTACCATGCACCGGATGTAAACCATCCGCACGGTCATACGACATAGCACCCCACGGAGCACCCACTGGCACGTCACTGACCGGGTACACCGGTATCCCGGGCATATTCGGGTCAGTCCGGGCCACTCCCGAAGTAGGTGGTGACGCAATATTCCCAACCTGGAACAAGGGAAATCCCCCGGCCTCGAGTCCTTTTAACCCCGGCCCTGACACGAACCCCCTAGCTTGCGCCACTGATAAACCCATATCTACCAGTTTCTTAACATGTTCTCCCCGAGCTAGGAGATACTGTGTGGTTTTAACCTTTTCAGCTTTCCTTATCTCAGAGATATTACTGTGATTTCGGCGTTTCACACCCCTATTCTTCATCTTAGCTGGTGGATGATACACAAATTTAGGTAAATCTGCCTCCCGAAATCGTTTTGGAAGATCATACTCGACCGGAGCTGTTGACTCCAGGTCCCCCAAAGCTAACAACTCTCTCTGTTCCTGCGACAGAGGGGAACTTCCGTCGAGTGACTCCTTCTATGGGAGTCTCCCGACGGATAGTTATCCGCCATGATAACTACACAGAGGGCGGCCCAGAGGAGCCCACTCTTAAAATGAGCTTAAATGAGTAGTAAAATCAGGAAAATTGTTACAAATGTGTCCTCCTGTACTACCTCACTTTAGTGTCTCCTCTCTCCCTCACATGTAGATGTTCTAACCGGTGTTACATACGCGGAGAGAGGTGCCTTCGCATCCACCCTCTCCAACGGTATGTGCAGGACTGACGCTTTCCGCGCCAAACCAGCATGCGTGCGCACCCAAGCGCAAAGGATCACGGGTACCGGATAGCCCTTCCCGAAGAAGTTATCCGATATTATCCGAAGAAAACCGGGTGGCGGAGTTAACTGCGTAGTAGTTGCAATCTTCGCCGGGTTTTCTCGGATTGTATTTTTGCACATCATTTCAAGTAATAGCAATTCTTCAGTTCGTCACGGCTGTCTCATTTGTAGCTTATGAACTTTCAGAACGCTGTTTTAAACAAACATTATAAAAAAATACGTGTCAAAGTAAATTTCTTTGGTTGTCCGAACAAATTCGGAATACGTATGAGTCCCTTTTCTCATGTTGTTGTAACGAGTTTTACACCCGTACTTTCCACATAATATTTCGTATTAGGATCCTCATATTATCCTTAGAAAAATTACTGACTAGGTTTGATTGGATTCTAATCCGAAACCATCACGACAAGTACTAAATGGGAAACCAACTCACAGACCATAGCATGTAAACATTCAAAACTAACTTTAGTAAAGCAGAACGTTGGGTACCCCAATGCCATCTACTGGTCAATTTCACCATTATTCCTGTCACAAAGACTAAAGAATAAAATCCGGTATTTCTCGTTGTGTTTTTGACAATCAGCACCAGTTACGCAACTTTCCGGGGTTTACCGGGTAAGTCCTTGGAGACCCGAACTATTTCGGGTAACCACAACAAACAAACCCAGCCCCGCCGCTCTCACGTAACAGCACCTCGACCCGCTATACGAGCACTTCTACGTATGGGTCCTTGGGGTTTCTTCTTCTTAATTACTGTAGGAACCTCTCTAGTTTCCTTTTCAGTAACTAACTTCTTCTTCTTCTTCCTACCATCGACTTTTCTAGCTGGCGTTGCTTTTCTAGTCTTCTTTGTAGGCGGGGGTGCTGTAACCTGTGTTTTACGCACCCACCTGGGTTGGGGCATTGGCACTTCTACCAAAGGCTCATTCTCATCGCCGGGCCGGCGACCTAGCCAAGGCTTCAGGCGATCTACATGGCCTGCAACAATCTTGCCTTTCACATTTTTCAATAACACAGTAACATCCGATATTACTTTTGTCACTTCAAATGGCCCATCCCAACCCTTCGAGATTTTTCCATGTACAGGTGGTTTCAATCTCACCACCTTTTGTCCAACTACATACTTCCTCTCTCTCAAGCCTGTATCATACCCTACTTTCTGATGGATGGCCGCTTTCTTCAAATGGCCTCTCACCAATGCATAGCCTTCCCGCAATTCTCTGCGCAGGGATTCCGCAAATGCCACTCGGCATGGGACATCCTTTCTCCGCAGTACACTGCCAAAGACCAAATCTGCAGGCATTATGATCTCAGATCCAAATACCAGGCTGTTAGGAGTGCAGCCAGTTGAAGCATGCACCGTACCGTTGTATGCATGAGCCACATACTGGGAAAACGTATCCCAGTCATCCTGATTAGAATTAACCAGCGTGGTCAGCCCCTGAATCAACGTGCGGTTGAATCTCTCAACCATCCCATCCGACTGCGGTCGGTACGGATTAGTGCGTGTCTTAACTATGGCTAATTCTTCCAGCATCCCCTGAAAGAGACGCGATTCAAACTCCCTACCCTGGTCTGAATGTAACATGAGAGGTGCGCCAAATGTTAGTACCCACTCCTCAACCAAAGCTTGTGCGCAAGTTAATGCCGTGTGATCCTTCATTGGGATCACCTTCACGTACTTTGAATAGTAGTCTTGTACCACCATCATGCACACGTTGGAGTTTGGAGTTGTCTGGAAGCCAGTGATTATGTCAATGGCTATCCTCGCAAATCTCCGAACAGTTCTTGTCTGAGAGATGTTTTACCTTTCCCAGGGCCCGGCTTCACCAGGCAACACGTTGGGCATTCACTCAACCAACGTATTACGTCCTTAGACATCCCAGGCCAGTAATATCTCCTCGCGAGTTTGTCCAAAGTCCGTTTCCTGCCAAAATGAGCGGAAGTCTGATGACCATGGAAAAACTCGAATACTTCCCATCTCAGAGAAGCTGGCAAGACTATCTGTAGCCTCCTCCTGGCTTTGCCTTCAAGAGTTTTCCATCTACACAATAGGCCGTCTCGCACTACCAGCTGCGACCATTGACCCACTAAGTTCCTTACTTCCACACATTCTAATGACAGAGCAGGTCTGACGGGACGAGCAGCTCTCTCCAGGATCAGATTCCGTATCATATTGATACCATCGTCATCCTGCTGAGCTTCAAGTATGGACTCCGCCGACCAAAACACCAAGTTCTCTTCCCAGGCCGGATCAAAATTCATTATTGGAGCCACCAACGCGTTATGTATGCCACAGTCTTCACAGTCCATTCTTGCACATCTTCGGATTGGTCTCCTAGACAAACAATCCGCATTTACGTGCTTCACTCCGCTCCGATGCTGAATCTGGGTGTTCTCTATCCCTAGTTCAGACAACGCGGAGATCCATCTACCCATCATCCCATCTGCTTCCTTGAAATTAAGGAGCCATCTCAAGGATGAATGGTCTGTTCGTAGAATAAAATTCCCACCATACAAATAATGGCGGAATTTCTTTGTGTAAACTACTATGGCCAACAACTCTCTCTTGGTGGTGCAATAATTGCGTTGAGTTTTACTCAAGCTGTTGCTAGCAAATGCCAAGGGCACTTCTCTACCTTCCTGCACTTGGGATAAGACAGCGCCTATGCTATCGTTGCTAGCGTCGGTGTCCAGGATGAACTGATCACCCTCAGTAGGATAGCTCAGCACAGGAGTTACTGTGAATAACTCCTTCAGCTTCTGAAAAGCCTGTCCAGCTAATTCCGTCCAAATAAACGGTGGTAGCTTCAACATTCCCTTCCTTTTTCCTACTACCAGCGCCTGTAATGGAGCTGACACCTCAGCAAATCCGGGAATGAAATCGCGGTAGTACGAGCAGAAACCCAAAAATGACCTCACTTCTTTCTGGTCTTTTGGCGTTGCCCAATTAGCTACAGCCTCTAATTTCCCTGGATCCGCCGAAATACCTGTGCCACTGACTATTCGGCCCAGATATTCCACTGATTGCCTGAAGAACTTGCATTTCTTAGCTTTCAGTCTAAGGTTGTAGGATCTCAATCGATCCATCACCTTGTTCAGATTTGATAGACACTCCTCCCGAGTTTTCCCGAAAACTATGATGTCGTCTAGATAAACTAGACAGTTTTTCCACAACAATCCCCTTAGCATTGTCTCCATCATATTCTCGAAAGTAGCCGGAGCATTGCATAAGCCAAATGGCATTACATTGAACTCAAACAACCCCCGGTGGGTTGTGAATGCTGTCTTTTCCTTATCCTCTGGGTGCATCCCAATCTGCCAGTATCCTGACTGGAGATCTAAGGTACTAAACCAGTGATTGCCTCCCAAGGAATCCAGACTTTCGTCAATGCGTGGCAAGGGGTAGGCATTCTTCCTCGTAATCCCATTCAGTCTCCTGTAATCTATACAGAACCGACAGGTGCCATCCTTTTTGGTAACCATTACCACCGGACTAGCCCATGGACTATCTGAGGGCCTTATTATCCCTTCCCCTAACATCTTGTCCACCTCATCCTCCAATGCCTGTTTCTTAGACAACGGGAGGCGCCGGTATGGCAAGCGCAATGGTGGGCTAGAACCGGTGTCTATCCGATGAGTTACTCGGTCAGTTCTACCCAATTGCTCCCCTGGAGCGGAGAACAAGTCTGCATTCTCGCATAATAGCTGAGCTAGACTCTGTTTGTCCTCCTCTGTCTCCAAGTGGCTATCTGTCACTAATGGTAAAAGATGCAGCGGCAAACCATATCCTTCCTTCCTATCCTGCTCTCCAGTGTCTTGCAATACCACTGGCATAGCGGATGGATCCAAAGCTCCTATTTCCACTGCTCTCTTTACTGCTAACTCCACTTCTGGTGAGTCAGCCCTTCCTACCACGTCAGCATATGTTACGTCCCCAAAGGTCGTCCCCTTTTCCAGGTACACATCCTGAAAAGTCATATTACTGACTGGTACTACTGTTCGTCTTGAACTTTGCACTAAGGCACTGGTGGAAACCAACCCCAGCTTACTCAAATGCTGCTGATTCGGTTCCACCACCCCCATGCGGTCAAATTCCATTTCCCGGCAGTATACAACTACATTGCACACATGGCGGGGAGGAATTCGCACTGTCTGAGAGACAGACGAGACGCCTGAAATCCGGCGGAGTACACACTGGACTTTCATCTCTTGTGGATATCGAAGAGTGAGTTCCCCTGTCACACTATCCAATACCGCCCCATACAGAGAACAAAAATCTACTCCCAAGATTCCCTCATCCGTCAATTCAGCCACAGTTGTTGAAACAACAAATGAATGTTGATTCACCCAAAAGGGTATCACCTGTCTGCCATGTGTCCGCATATGAGACCCATCAGCACTTCTGACCGACCCAGACCCCACAGGGTTAGTCGACAGACCTGCGAGCTTCTTGAAGAAATGGTGACCCATCATGGAGTGACTAGCTCCAGTATCAATCAGAAATTCCCCCAAGCAACCCTGAATCTGCACAGGCAAGTACCATCTCTTCCCTTGTAAAGGGGAAGGTTGCAAGGCAAATCTCTGGATTCCAGCTTCACCGCCCAAGTCATATCCCCTCGAGTTGAGAAACTTAACTATAGGATCATCGGGTTTGAGTCGCGAAGCACAAAACCTTTCTACTTCTTCCGCCAACTCAATTCTGCGGACGGTGTCCAGATGAGCTAAATCTTCAACACCATTCTCGTCCGTTCCCTGGGGCCCATCTCCACCTGGCGGATCAGACTCAGGTGCGGCTAACCCCAGCGGTTCCCATGAAGTGGAATCTTTTGATTCTCCCCTAACAGTACCTTTGACAATCACAGGTGGGGTTGTTATCTTGTCATCGACAACAACCCCTGTTAGTTTTCCGTCGGTGGTGGGCTTTGGTCAGAAGAGGGTCCGTCTTTTTGTTTCTCGACCGATGATACATTCTTAGTATCCTTGGACCAACATGTCCTTGCAAAGTGACCCTTCTTCCCACAATTATAACATTTCGTGTCTTTGTTGGGTTTCCCCTTACCGCGACCACGAGATGCGACCTTTTCAGCCTTCTCAGCCTTACTACGCTCCTCCATGACTTTTCCGATCATGGTCTTCAATGCACCCTCCTCTGGCGCTTGAGCGTCTGATCCTGGAACCCTTCGTCTTACATAAAAAGAACGACGTCCTTTCCATTTAGGATCTATTGCTGCCACCTCTTGCACTCCCTCTGTAGTCAGTTCAACCTCTTCTACGGGCATCTCTATTACTGCTACAGGGGCTGCCTCTACAGTTTTCAACAGCTTCCTCTTTCTCAGAGCATCTTCCGTAAGCTCGAAGATATCTGCTAGTGACATAGTGGTCTTCCACTGTGAAGCAATCTCGCTCGACAATCTTTCGTCCTTAAGTCCATCTATATACAGGCTGGACAACTTCCTTACCAGCCATGGATCACTTGGACTCATAGATGCAAATGCTTCTGCTGCTAGCACTCTGAGAGCCATTCCAAACTGTCTGTGCCCTTCACCGGGCTTCTGAACTCTTGCCTCTAGCTCAGATGCGGGATCCGCACCGGATGTGGAACCTAAAGCCCAAGAAGCTGTTTCCACTAATCCCTTGTACGTTCTACCCCCGCTTAACTCAAAGCTTGTTAGAGCGGGATCACCAGGACCATCCCGCAGACACCATGACAAAGCTGCAAGGCATTCATCGCCTTCCCAACCATTATGTCTCATATCTGCTGAAAATCGTGTGAACCATTTTCTCCATGGAACTGTGCCATCATACTGCTTCATCTTGATAGCCTGCTTTCTCACAGGTGTCATCCCCGTTCTCAACGGTATATCAGTCTGACTCAAAGCATAGTCCACTGCTTTAAAGTTCCCCACGTCATTCGGTACCGCATCAATCCCCAATCTTCTAATTGCTGGATTGTTTTGGAACACTACCTCATCTTCCATAGACATATTTGCCCTATGTTGGTAGGGTGTCCCACTTTGAATAGTACCTCCTGTCCTTGGTGTATTCATGCTTCCTGGAGTTACATGACTGCCAGGCAATGGGGGAGGTGGTATATTGAACATAGGTCTTGCGTTCCCATAACAGTTATCCGGACCAACATTACTCCACCCCCCATAGGAGGTGTTAGGCCCTGCCAGATTCCCTTGACCTGGCGGCCTAGCATTCATGTTTACCCCCTTGGGCAAACCTGGTCTACCCACTGTAGACACGTTTACCGGACCTGTAGGAACCTGCCTTGTTCCCGGAGCTGGAGTAGAATGAGCACCTGGAGCTGGAGCAGTGTTACCTGGTCCCACAGGAGGCTTATTCCCTGTAGCCTGGGCTACCGGAACGTCTCCTTTTACTCCCTTGGTGTCATTCTCCACACTCACTGACTCTGTTTCCTCAAGAAAGCAATCTAACTTCTCCTGAAACAGCTTTTCAACTCTACCACACAGTTCCAACATGAACTCCTCATTTTTATCAAACTTACTGCCATGCATGGATGAGTGTCCACTCACACTGGATAACATGTCAGCTGTATGTATCACCATGGAACCATCTAGATCCTCAGTGGCAGGTGGTTTCACCACCTCTTCCACTGTATTGACTATAAATACTGAGGGCTCGTCGGCAGTCACAAAGGTCTCATCTTTAGACACTTCTTGTGCTGTCCCCACTGAGTCCCTTTGTACCTTAGTCACTTCTGGTTCCAGTTTCTTCACCATGTGATTCTCAGCTTGTTGAGCTAGTGCTTCCAACTCTCCTAACTTACTATCCTGTTTCCTCAACAACTCATCATACTCCGCTACTTGTAACTGTCTTGCCAGTATCTCGGAACTAATTTCTTTATTCCGCACCACTAGCTTTTCTGTTTCAGACTTCAGTCTGACTTCAGTTCCCTCAAGTAGACCTACATTGACTGAAATTTGTTCCAGATGTTTTATCTGAGCTGCATGTTCCCCAATGTTTCCCGACCTCTTTGCCAAAAAACTCTTTTCGAAAGCTTCCCTTTCCTCCTTCAGCTTTCTAAGGGATTCCTCCTCTAATCTTATCCCTTCTTTCATATGCTCATGCTCATTTCTCAATCTGAGCGTCCTTATGTCATCCAGGCTCAACCTCTCCCTGGGTTCATAAGGTGGAACCTCTAGACCTGGTATCGTCAGCCTAAAAGGATCTGGGAACAGCTTATCTCCCCTGGAGATCACCTCAGCTGTCTCTTCCCCTTCCTCAGGAGTTTCCCCTAGGTCGTCCCTTTTGACTACCTCAACTCCTTCCTGACTGACTGGGACCACCACTCTAGTCCCTTCCACTGCTTCCACAGTGGGTACCGGTCTAAGTTCCCATCTCACTGGTACATCTACTGTACCCTCCAGACTAGGTATACTAGAGTCACTATCCTCTCCAATATCTTCTATGGTTACCGGTCCAAGCATCACATCTTCTCTTGATGTTTCCCTTACCTGGACCCGGCCTACCATTTCCCTATCTGGCTCCAGAGCTGGACGTTTCGCTGGAGGGTCCCCTAGTGAATCCTCAGATCTCACTTCATGGGCGCTATCTTCCCCTCCATGTCCAATTTCCCTATTCTGATTGAACGTATGCACCTTCTGCCTAGCATTAAACCTCACCCTAGATCGCAATCTAGGACGCATCCCCTCCCCTTGGTAAGTAACCGACGGGGGAGGTACCTCTGTATCTGACATATCTTCACCACACAAAAGCAACCTGTATTAGCTATCCTTGAAACCTACCAATTCTGGTTCAAACATATAAGAGCTTACCTCTCAATTTCAGAAAGAAAAATAACAAAATAAATGTAAATCAATACTTACCCAAAGTGGTCACGGCACCAGTGTAGCTGTTGGCTATTCTAAGATAGACATCTGCTATGAAAAACTCCAGATTCGAAAATAGGTTGTTCAGAAATTACACTTTATTCATTCTGACAGACGGCTCGTAATCATACAGACGGATAGCAATAATCAAATAGGCTTCTGAACACCAGTGGTCATATGAACATACAGGAGGTATACGCTCACGGTCTAGTACATAGTTCCCGAGTTCCAATGCTCTCTTCCATCTTGGTTAACTCCTCTTGGGACAGACTCCCCCGTAGGGAGTTCTGTACCCGGAGTTGTACACCAGTGCGTCTATCTCCTCTAGTTCCCCCAGAGGGTAGAACAGAGAAAGACGCAGGGTGACCAAGGTGGAAGCAGCGACAGGACTAGGCCTAAAAGGTACAACAGAGTTCGGGGAAGCTCTGTTGTGGAGCAGCCAAGCTGGCCGAAGTGCGCAGCAAGACTGGGTCCCCGATTAGCAGAACTCCAGGTCTTATGTACTGGTCGTTATGTAATTCTCTCCATTACTCGTAAACACTTGAGTTCCCGAGGAACTCCGGGTAACCACGCGCCGGTGCATCCGAGCCGACACTGTACCCGAGATATGTCGGGTGACACGTGGCGGTCACGGCTCAATGCACATAACCAGGCCGCGCTCCACCATTCCTCAGGTGGGCTTATATAACCTTATACTCGGCAGTAGACAGGAGTGCGGCCTGGATACACGACAACACATATACCAAATATAACTCCAACTGGTTCCCTAGAAATAGTACAGCGGCGACCCACTACACTACAAATAATCAAAAATATCTCATTTTATCCCCCGGTTAAACTCTTAACTACTAAAATGTGTCCATAATCATTTTCTAAGCGCACTGTGAATACGGTAATTGCAAACTATTGTCATCACTTAGTTCATGCATATCTTCTAGCAGATTATTAATGCTAATGATGGCCCAACATGACACCCCTATGTACCATGTGATGATGGCCGCATCTTTATATAATCAGTCACACATCTACGGGGCTACTCTTATATGTACCACCCCCCTCCCCCGTTGTTTAAGGTATAAGCCAGGGTTCAGTCAATTCTATTCAACCGACAATATCATTTTATCACTGGCTATGGGAATTGAATCAGTTTGATATGCGATGTGATAGCAGAGAAAAAAATCCCCCATAGTGCTAGATTTTGATATATTGACATTTGAAGATAGGACACCCTTAACTATGGCCGCATAGGGTGCAAACCCTATTTTTTCACCATTTTTGAATTTGATGAAAAATTGACCAATAATATCCCTATAGATCCCTTCTCAGATGTTTAGAGATTATCTCAATCCATATGAAATAGTAGTCATAGGTGAAACGAATGAGCCATGACTAATTTAGGGGAAAAACACAAAATAAGAATTTTACTTTTCCTATATTTTTCAACACAGAAGTATAAGGCTTTGTCTCATGAGAGAGATTGCAATAATTGGATAGTCTTTGACCGGGTGACGTCTTTGATCAGGTGATGTCTTTGACCAGGTGACGTCTTTGACCTGCAAGCTTGATAACTGCTGAAATGGGACCTATATAGAAAGAAATGGCAGGAAAAGGATAATCAATATTCTAACACTATATTACTTATTTTATTTTGAATTTGTTATAATTATAGGCTGACACCTGCGACACAGCAATAATTCTGGCTACCCATGTATAGTCACATTATACACTCTAAGGATTTTTTTGCTGCCTTCTTTAAATACCCACTGTCAAATTTAGATTGGATAACACCATACTGCGCTGGACTGCAAGGATCCCCCTGCCGCTACCTATCGCTAATTTAGTGTAGTGCAACCTGAGGGTGAGAGCCCAGCTGAGGTTGGGGGATACAATTAGACAATTATACTAAATAGACATAAATACAACACCTCAATAACAAGAATTGCGGTTGTTGCCGCATAAAAAAATGCCTCAGGCATTTTTTTACGCGGCAACAACCGCAATTCTTGCATTCTAAGAAACATAATGTCTACATGGTTGGTATGTTTGAAGGGAACCCATTCAAGACACCAAATAAGCAGGGCCAGGAAGGGGTTATCAGGGGGAAGGATGATATTACTTCAAATATGGCATTTTCAAATATAAATGCCTTGGGTCCATGTTAGGGGGTAAGGAAATGTGCGTTGCTAGGCAGATAACCCACTAGAATAGCCTTTGCTAGGCAACGAGCTGTATTAGCAACAAACCAACAGAACCATTGAATTCCTTGGGTCCATATTAGGGGGGGTAGGTATGATTATAATCAACCTTAGGACCATGGAAATGTGTGTTGCTAGGCAGATAAACAATTAGAATAGCCATTGCTAGGCAACCAGCTGTATTAGCAACAAACCGATAGAACCATTGGATTCCTTGGGTCCATATTAGGGGGGTAGGTATGATTATAATCAACCTTAGGACCATGGAAATGTGTGTTGCTAGGCAGATCAACAATAAGAATAGCCGTTGCTAGGCAACCAGCTGTATTAGCAACAAACCAACAGAACCATTGAATTCCTTGGGTCCATATTAGGGGGGGTAGGTATGATTATAATCAACCTTAGGACCATGAAAATGTGTGTTGCTAGGCAGATAAACAATTAGAACAGCCGTTGCTAGGCAACCAGCTGTATTAGCAACAAACCGATAGAACCATTGAATTCCTTGGGTCCATATTAGGGGGGTTAGGTATGATTATAATCAACCTTAGGACCATGGAAATGTGTGTTGCTAGGCAGATCAACAATAAGAATAGCCGTTGCTAGGCAACCAGCTGTATTAGCAACAAACCGATAGAACCCTTGAGTTCCTTGGGTCCATATTAGGGGGGGTAGGTATGATTATAATCAACCTTAGGACCATGGAAATGTGTGTTGCTAGGCAGATAAACAATTAGAATAGCCGTTGCTAGGCAATCAGCTGTATTAGTAACAAACCAATAGAACCATTGAATTCCTTGGGTCCATATTAGGGGGGGTAGGTATGATTATAATCAACCTTAGGACCATGAAAATGTGTGTTGCTAGGCAGATAAACAATTAGAACAGCCGTTGCTAGGCAACCAGCTGTATTAGCAACAAACCGATAGAACCATTGAATTCCTTGGGTCCATATTAGGGGGGGTAGGTATGATTATAATCAACCTTAGGACCATGGAAATGTGTGTTGCTAGGCAGATAAACAATTAGAATAGCTGTTGCTAGGCAACCAGCTGTATTAGCAACAAACCGATAGAACCATTGAATTCCTTGGGTCCACATTAGGGGGGGTAGGTATATTTATAATCACCCTCAGGAACTATCAAAGGTTAATTTATATTATTGTTATCTCATAGCATAAATTTGTGTTGTGACTCCTTAGTCCAAGATGGCGGCGCCCGTTCTGACTTCTGGTAAAGTGCAAACATCATATACCTCATTCTGGTGGTGCCTGGCGGCACCACCAGGTGGCTTCGCCACCACTTCGGCATAAAAAAAATCAATAAAAGCCATTTATTACAGATCCAAGCACTACTTGCAATTGCACAAGAGACTTTAATAAATACTTAGAAGACATGGAAGTCGCACAAAACCAGACAAGTAAACGTTTGATTGACAATGGGTTTATTCATGACAAGTATGTACAGTGGTGAGACAATGAATGTTGTGCTGATAGTTGAATGATATTCAACGTTTTGAACTATTTGTAGTTTTTCATCACAATCTTTTATATACAATAAATAGAGGAAAAATATCACTATGAATACAGTTCAGTAGAATTTGTTCACTATGTAGTGCAGTGCAGAACCCTTAGGGATTTTCTCAAGGACTGTTCTGACGTAGCTCAGGGGCCCCATGGCAACTCTGTCTAGCAACAGGGTCACCCATCTGTCCTCGTCTGCCGGTTCCCTCGGACGGTACACAAATATAAAATGGCTCAGTCACTGATGTTGCGTGGTAGCAGCTTCACAGAGTAGTCCTTGATGGTGAGGACGACACCACTGGAGTAGGTACGTGGGTCGTCACTGGGTCGTCGGTCCTCCGCCTCGGGCAGGAACTGGAACTGCTGCAGGAGGCAAACCGTCATCAGGAACATGCGGTTACGTGCCAGCGCCTCGCCCATACACACACGTCTACTGGCACCGAATGGCAGCAACCTACAGGGATAGGTGATATAGTGTTAGGGATCATTCATAAAGTATGTCACGCAAAGTCTGGCCATTTTTAAGACCCCCGTCCCACCCCTTTGTCATGCTTTACACCATACCTCATTGTTTAAGTAAATATTTTTAGTAGAGGATTATGAGTGGCATTATGTCCCCTTCTAATCATTTCAGTAACAAAGAAAAACATCTAAAATAAAATTAATGCTGTATCACTTTTTTTGCTTTCAGTAAAACCTCACTGATAAGCCTACCTCCCATGAAGCCACCCCCAACTTTGAGAAAATGTTGGGTCATCGAAACAGTTTTATATTATGATGACTGAGTAAAAACCTCCCTTATAAGCAGACCAATGAGACAATGCTATAAGCTTAATTGGGCCTACAATCCCCAAAAAGAAGGGTTTTACAATAGTCTTCCTGAAGAATCACTGAAAAAATGCTATATGGGTGGGCCCACATAGATAGGGTGGGTCAAGATAGCTAAATACAGATTTGTTACCAAGTATAATCTAAAATCATCACATCATAAAAAAAATTAAAAAATTGATTAAATCAAAATAAGATAAAAAGTTAAATAAAATAAGATAACAATTCTTTTTGTTAACTAATGATAAAAATTAAGAAAATAAATCAATGCTCTATCACCTTAAAATACCCTGTTGGTAGGGTCAGAATAGCTGTTTACAGATTATTTGCCTGGTACGTACCTCTTCCTGTTAATATGGCTGTTTGACACCAGGGTTCCGTCTTCCTCCAGGAAGCGCTGGGGTCTGAACTCCCAGGGCGCCTCCCAGTACTTGGTGCTGTGGTGCAGGTTCCACAGGTTGGTCCTCACCTGGGGGTGGGAGGGGAACGAGCAGTATTAGTAAGGGGTGGGCCCTTGTTAACAATAGGGATGGGACTGTTGATTCTGTTTTGGGACGGAGGAGGCGAGAAGAGAGGGGACTCCTTGAGGGAATAACTAAACAGATTTAGAGCAAGGACCTAACTATATATGGACCCTCTTGTAGTGGTTGGGTGGGGGCACTGCCATATTTTCATTTTTGTACTGATTAAGATCTGACATCAAGTTAAATTACATTGTACTATTCATAAATACTAGTATTACGCACAGCCAAAAATATTCCTTCTTTTTATCCTGGGAATTTGTTTCATATTCTAAACACAAAAATCATGATAAACTACTGGTTATAAGGAAGAAATTGATTTTAAAATGAGTAAAATTCGAGTTCTAAGACGATTTGTTGGTGGTCCAACTATGACAAATTGTATTATTCATAAATAGTTGCATTACACACAGACAAAAATAACTTTCTTCATTTCATAAATTATTTCATATTTCAAGTACAAAGTTATTGATCTGCAGACAAATAATCTAAAAAAATAGTGAAAATCTTTAAGAGAATGGAATACCAAGTCTCAAGCTCCTTACCAGTGTGTCCTTGGGGATATCATAACCGTTAATATTGACATCGGTCATTGTGAAGTGCGGTAGGTTGGTGGGGAGGATGGATGTGTAACGGAACAGCTCCAAGATGGCTGCCTCAGTATACGGCATCTGCTTCCTGTGTTTGAGGCAAGGCTCCTGTGTGCCGATTACCTGAACGATCTCATCCACCATTTTCTGCTGCATCTCGGGTTGGTTTACGAGGACGGCGATGAGACAGGTAATGGAGGAGGCAGTGGTCAGCGTTCCTACAATAAACACAACAACCCACTTATTAGCTAACTAGATTCATCCCTTTTTCGCATAATTTCAGTAAAAAAAGAACTTCAGTAGGAAAAAGTATTTTTTGGTAAAATAAAAAAGGCCTTCCAAAGAAAAGAAATTGGGTAGGGCAAAAAATATAGGGTTTTGAGTACATGTGGAATTATACCTGTAAGCAAATTTGTGAAAATTTATACATGCGGAAATATCTACATTTACAGTGTAACACTTTTGATGGACTAATCAAAATTCTATAAACATTACTTAATCTATTTTGTGGGTATCCATGACAACCATACCTGCAAACAGGATGTTGGTGTTGATGGCGTAGAGAGAGTCATCACTCAGCTGCATTTCATCGTTATTCTCTCGGGCCTTCCGTTGGATTTCAAACAGTGCATCGGCAACACACTGAGGATTGCCTGGCTCGTACATATTCTGAAAACAGAAATCAGAAATATATTGTATATATTCTGTTATCACAAATCATTCCCGCCGTCTTGCACAGGACAAGGTTGGTGCACTCATTAGTAGTCACTCTGTTGTTCAAGCTTCAGTTTACAATGACTGTGAATTCTGTTTGGGACTTTAAATTTGGTCATTTTCAATTTCACTTTGGTGCCACTTACCTAATGAAGCTCAGATCAGAGTCAAATGTGGCAGGATATAAAGGGTAGATCCCAAACATTAATATCAAATTTCTGAACTAAGAAAGAAAGAAAGAAATAATTTAGTTGGGTACACCAACATTAACATCAAATGAACTAAAAAGTGACCAGCCACCTTTTTGTTTTTAAACTCTATTTCCTTCCTAACTTTCTGATCATGTAAGTAATGACATGCAGAGGCCAAGACTGCTTAACCGGCAGTCCACATTGAATATGAGTATATTCAATGGACTTTAATTGTACTTTCTGACATACTGTAAACGTAGATATTTTCGCGCTGGTCATATTTTCGCGACTTTCGCGATTTTAAAATATCCGCGGAAATACGTACAGAGTGAATATCTATACAGTAATAAAACAGATAGCCAAATCTCCGAAATCCGCGAATTTTAGTACCAGCAAAAATGTCCTTTTTAGCAAATTTGCGAAAATTTATACAGGTGAAAATATCTACATTTACAGTAATTTTCTCATTATATGACAAGTTAAGTTTGATACGTACCCTCCTGTTGCTGATCTCACGTTTGAACCAGTTCTCGTTCATGTCGCGGACCTCCACCAGCTTGTTGTAGGCGTCGGTCATCACATATCTGAGGATGCAACAAGCTAATATTAAATACACATTTAATTGCTGTTGGGTGAGACAATGATAACCCTTTGCCACTATAGTCAATTCTGACAGGTAGGTGAAAAATTCTACAGCTCCTCTGTAGGGTTTTCATGGCATGTGAGTCCATGTTCCCTAGCACTGTGCTTTCATTGGCTGTTGGTCTCTGAACTATGTCAAGTTTAAAGGCAGCTCTAATCTGTTTAAGATTTCCACAATTTTTTCCAAGGATTAAACTTTTTCAATGTCACAGTTCGAATGAAAAACAGTTATGTTTCTTTTCAAAGACATCGCTCAAGCCGTCTGAGATTTGAGTATTTCAGTTTTTAGTGTAACCCTTAACCTTTAATATTTATTGTCGACATCAATGTACAGTATTATGGCGTTATAAATACAAGTGACAGTCGCCACCTATCGGGTTGTCCATGTACTAGCTCGCGCCAAATTGGACACGCACAAACGATCGGTCATAAGTATGTATACACCCGCTGTTTTTTTTAATTGTTGGTTTCATTTATTATCAATTATGTTGTTATTAGCGGTGTGCATTGGACATGCAAGGATTTGCAATAAACGCCAAACCTCATATAGACTATATATTGTGTTATTATCATTGCCTTATTACCAACGCAGGATTTATATTGCTGTTGATAGCTCTCACCTGTATAGCTACCTATTGCACTAACCACCAATTTTCTACCACTGTGAAATCTTTTGTCAGAGCCGCATCTCACGACGACTCACCTTAGAGTAGCCAGTTGACCAAGTCCCTCAATTTCAGTAAACTGCCACATCACACAATTCAGGTTCCCTTGACATCAAAGAACTTGGTCAACATCCCACTATCAGGCTTGCTGTGGTTAAACTTGCAGACCAAAATTCTGCTTGTATGGGCCTATAGCTGTGTGTGCTGTGTGTGTGGTTATATGACTAGGCCTACAGCTGTGTGTGTGGGTGACATGACTAGGGCTACAGCTGTTTGTGGGTGACATGACTAGGGCTACAGTTGTGTGTGTGGGTGACATAACTAAGGCTACAGTTGTGTGTGGGTGACATGACTAGGGCTACAGCTGTGTGTGTGGGTGACATGACTAGGCCTACAGCTGTGTGTGTGGGTGACATGACTAGGGCTACAGCTGTTTGTGGGTGACATGACTAGGGCTACATCTGTGTGTCGGTGACATGACTAGGGCTACATCTGTGTGTGGGGGACATGACTAGGGCTACAGCTGTGTGTATAAGTGACATGACTAAGGCTACAGCTGTGTGTGTGGGTGACATGACTAAGGCTACAGCTGTGTGTGGGTGACATGACTAGGGCTACAGCTCTTTGTGGGTGACATGACTAGGGTTACAGCTGTGTGTGCTGTGTGTGTGGTTACATGACTAGGGCTACAGCTGTGTTTGTGGGTGACATGACTAGGGCTATAGCTGTGTGGGTGGATGACATGACTAGGCCTACAGCTGTATGTGCTGTGTGTGTGGGTGACATGACTAGGCCTACAGCTGTGGTGCTGGGTGGGTGGGTGGGTGGGTGGGTGACATGACTAAGGCTACAGCTGTGTGGGTGGGTGACATGACTAGTGCTACAGCTGTGGTTGGGTGACATGACTAGGCCTACATCTGTGTGTGTGGGTGACATGACTAGGCCTACAGCTTTGTGGATGGGTGACAAAACTAAGGCTACAGCTGTGTGGGTGGGTGACATAACTAAGGCTACAGCTGTGTGTGGGTGACATGACTAAAGCTACAGCTGTGTGTGGGTGACATGACTAGGGCTACAGCTGTGTGGGTGGGTGACATGACTAAGGCTATAGCTGTGTGTGGGTGACATGACTAAGGCTACAGCTGTGTGTGTGGGTGACATGACTAGGGCTACAACTGTTTGGGTGGGTGACATGACTAAGGCTATAGCTGTGTGGGTGGGTGACATGACTAGGGCTACAGCTGTGTGGGTGGGTGACAAAACTAAGGCTACAGCTGTGTGGGTGGGTGACATAACTAAGCCTATAGCTGTGTGTGGGTGACATGACTAGAGCTGCAGCTGTGTGTGTGGGTGACATGACTAGGGCTACAGCTGTGTGTGGGTGACATGACTAGGGCTACAGCTGTGTGTGCTGTATGTGGGTGACATTGCTAGAGCTGCAGCTGTGTGTGTGGGTGACGTGACTAGGGCTTCAGCTGTGTGTGTGGGTGACATGACTAGGCCTACAGCTGTGTGTGGGTGACGTGACTAGGCCTACAGCTGTGTGTGTGTGTGACATGACTAGGCCTACAGCTGTCGTGCTGGGTGGGTGGGTGGGTGACATAACTAGAGCTGCAGCTGTGTGTGTGGGTGACATGACTAGAGCTGCAGCTGTGTGTGTGGATGACATGACTAGGGCTACAGCTGTGTGTGTGGGTGACATGACTAGAGCTGCAGCTGTGTGTGTGGATGACATGACTAGGGCTACAGCTGTGTGTGTGGGTGACATGACTAAGGCTACAGCTGTGTGGGTGGGTGACATGACTAGGCCTGCAGCTGTGTGTGCTGTGTGTGTGTGGGTGACATGACTAGGGCTACAGCTGTGTGGGTGGGTGACATGACTAAGGCTACAGCTGTGTGGGTGGGTGACATGACTAAGGCTACAGCTGTGTGGGTGGGTGACATGACTAGGCCTACAGCTGTGTGTGTGGTTACATGACTAAGGCTACAGCTGTGTGGGTGGGTGACATGACTAGGCCTGCAGCTGTGTGTGCTGTGTGTGTGTGGGTGACATAACTTAGGCTAGAGCTGTGTGTGCTGTGTGAGGTGCCTACCTTAGTATGGGAGCCATGTCGAGGGCGACAGCTGTCCCGTTCTGTTCCAGTGCTGTGTGCATCTCGTCCTCAGCACGCAGCAGGCTGTTCACGTCCTCCCGCGGCACCTTGTAACCATACATCTGTAACATGGTGGAGGAGGGGTTGTTATTACACGACGTAACATTATTAGTACAATTGTGTGTTTGTCTAGTGAATAAAAAGGTACCACACATAGGTGTCGCACTGTTTTGGAGCCTCTTGAGCAATCAGAAGCCAGCATTAATTAAGTCATGTGATAGCAAGGGCAACGGCGTCGATTTAAACAAGGCTCTCACCAATTACCGATTTAACAAAAATTCATTGTAGGGGGAGTAGATCGATATCTTTTGATTGTGAAATAAATCTTGTCCAGCTTAGAAAGCCAGATGCACCTCGGGCTGGTACAATATATAATACTGGCTATTTATTTAACCCATTAAGGGCTGTATCGCACCTCAATGCAATATGCCCATCCACAAACCCCCCGTTTAAATGTGTATCATAAAACCCCGGCTTTCAGATGGATTTTATTAGTTTTTATTTTCTCTACAAGAGAGATTTTTCCCAGAATTAGGGGGTCGTCCTTTAAGGTGGGGTCTTTATATGATAGAAAATAGTGAAATCGATTTTCAAATGTTTTTTGTACACGACGGATTTTTTTCCAAAGTTGGCGGGGTTGTCTCAAAGCTGGGGTCATCTTAAAGCTGTGTTTTACGGTAGCAGATTTACAATTAAAGACTTACTATGGAGGTGATGATGTTAGTGATGCAGTGCCTCATGATGGGCTTCACATTGACTGCACCTGCTGCCTCCGCCACCTGCCGTAACTCCACCATCATGTCACCAATCTGGTCCAAAGTGATCCGCTCCAGCTTCTCTAGGTTATCACCATACATCTGGTAATGTATAAACATTTAAAGGCTCATGTTAGTGCAGTTCTTCACGGGTTGGACCTGGGTCATATCAATTGAGGCTTTATGCCCATGCTATACAATTGTAAGGGAAGTGGTTACCACCCCCTTCCGCGCACCGAACCGACCCAGTAAAGTACGGTCCGGTCAGATTGTCAGACGGGGAAGTGGCTCAGTTGGTAGAGCAGCAGGTTATGTGATCTGAGGGTCGTGGGTTCGAGTCCCGCTTTCTCCAGATGATTTTTCCGCGACCGTTACACAATATACATATAAAATATTAGGATATTTCCATATTTGTGTATAGCTCATCAAGAGCTACTTTTTGGTATATGATAAGTAATATGGTAACCCTAAGCTACCAGTTTTGATACTTGAGTTAGGGTGGTTGCCAAATTTGTATCAAAAGTATAAATTATAAACAGTAAACAATAAACAATCAGAGGCTTATGACAATGGAGTTCTTCACAAGTGTCATGTGGCCCAGGGTGCAACAAGTTTGATATAAGAGTCACATCTTGAATTGTATAAACCCGTCACTGGACTGGGTTGTTCGCAGTGCTTAAGTTTTTATCACCCGTCAAACAATGAAACATGCAATATGTAGGACTAAAGCTCTTATAATCCAAACTCATTCGTTTTTTAAAGTTTACAGGCAGATGACCTTTCAAGAAAATCCTAAAATCTAGAATACTTACTTTAAGAGCCTTCATGGCAGACTTCTTTTTGAAGGCCCACTCCTTAGAGTAGGTAGTGAAGGCCACCCCTTCCCGACCCCTCCTGATGATGTCTGTGCGGTACGTCCCAGGACGACCCGCAAACTCTGTTGCCTTGGTCACCAGCGCCTCGTGTATAGCTTCATGGCTGTTTAGTACCACAATGTCATGTCCGAACATCTGTAAAGAAACAACGACAAAACTTGAATCTGAACACTCTCAAATAAGTGTTGACATGTTTAGATTCTGCACACATGGAACTAATTTGGTGGTTAGAATCTTAGCACTACTTCCATAAGTGTTTAGCATTTAGACTCTTTGTGTTTCCAAGCTAAACACTTGGGTTTTGTTAAACACTTAGGGCGCCTAATAATATGTGTTCAGTTCCAAAGTGCTTAATATCAAGCACACAATACATGTTTAGATGCATCAGGACAAGAAAGGACATTGTGCTTTAAAGTCTTATAACATCAGCTAATCCCTCTTGCCACGGGACCAGAAAGGTATATATGTTTGTGAATTCTGTGGAAATGAAAATCAGGCAAAACATATACAGTGTGAATAATTATACAGTATTGAATTACAGTGCCAGATTTTGGGAATCTGCACATTTAAATGTATGCAAATTTTTTATTGCAAATGCTTGAAAGTTTATACACACAAAAATATCTATGTTTACAGAAAAGCGTGTATTTCCTACCTTGAACCTGAAGACGTCCCCATGTTCCTCCGCCCACTCCGTGATGGTCTTGTGAGGGGCCTGTTTGTCCAGCTGGAAGACGTTCCCAAACCAGGGCAGCTGCTGTGGTCCTGGAGGCAGGCGGTAAGCCTTCCTGCCGCTCCTCCAGAGGTACAGGGCTCCCAGCACCAGCCCAGCGAGGGCCACCGTCAGCATCATCTTCTGTATAGGGGGAAGAGGCATCAGTTAATGAAGCCTGCTACATGTACAGGGGGAAAGGGGCATCAGTTAATGTAGCGGGGAGAGGGGCATCAGTTAATGTAGAGGGGAGAGGGGCATCAGTTAATGTAGAGGGGAGAGGGGCATCAGTTAATGTAGAGGGGGAGAGGGGCATCAGTTGATGTACAGGGGGAGAGCGGCATCAGTTAATGTACAGGGGAGAGGGGCATCAGTTGATGTACAGGGGAGAGGGGCATCAGTTGATGTACAGGGGGAGAGGGGCATCAGTTGATGTACAGGGGAGAGAGGGGCATCAGTTGATGTACAGGGGGAGAGGGGCATCAGTTGATGTACAGGGGAGAGAGGGGCATCAGTTGATGTACAGGGGAGAGAGGGGCATCAGTTAATGTACAAAGCATCAGTTGATGTACAGGGAAGAGAGGGGCATCAGTTAATGTACAGGGCATCAGTATGTGATTTTGGGGCGCAGCCCCCTCTGCACCCAATTTTCACTATGTCGGAGAGGTAAGGATCTAACACTGTGTATTATATTACAGGTCTTAACGACTTTTTTTGGGGGGCAACATATTCAGGCCCTCCCCCCTCCTTAGTGATTTGGGGGCCCGGGGCACCCCTGCCCCCTCCTATGCCACTGCCGTCTGAGGAGGAAATCAGGAATTTACTAAGTTCAACAGTTCAGATGTTAAAACATCTATTAACTTTTTCGGCCCATTTATATCTTCATCTCCACACTATCAGCCGATAGATTGCACCCACTCAAAGTTTGCACCAGGTCAAATATTGCGCCCTGACAAAACTTTCAACTTTTTGACTTTTTGACATACAGCCATAAGGGTATGGGTTATTTGATTGTAGCTGTTGAGGTACAAAGTTACTCTTGTTCCCAAACCCTTCCGAAGGAAGGCTCTGGTAACAACCAAATGACCTTGAACTTTGGACTTTGCTGGGTCTGGGCAACCCCTGCTGTTGGGCTGGAACCAGCGAACAGGAACAGGAAATGGAACCAGAATGTATGATGGTAGTTTTAGGTAGTTTTACCATCAGTTTTTCTGGTTCCATTTCCTGTTCCTGTTCGCTGGTTCCAAGCTACTAGCAGGGGTTGCCCAGACCCAGCAAAATCCCAACATTTGGCAGTTACCAGTGCCTTCCTTTGGAAGGATTTGGGGACGAGAGTATTACAAAGTCAGCACATCAGCATACAGCAATGCAGCACCAGCGAGCTTCTACTCATTATTATTGGCCTTTTGCAGTGATTTTAATAAGGGTATTGGCCCTTTGCAGTTGTTGAGGCATGAGGCTCTTCATGCTGGCCTAAGGGAGGTTTGTATCGACAAAGTAAGCTACCTGTATAAATGGTTGTTACGGGGCCAGCACCATAGGGGCACCGTAGGGGCACTATAGTGGCCGGCACCTGGCGCTACATGTAATGTACTACTAGCATTACCACACCAGAATTACAGAGTAATTTATTTGTATCACTTATGGTTCTATCTGATGCGTTTTGGCATGCGGATTTCAGAACTATTTTGGGTTAAGCTCTATCTTTATTGGTTCTCTTTCAATCATAGATTACAAACAGCAAAATATGGGTATTTATTGGAGGAATTTGCAATGATAAACCTATGGGACCCGTGGACCCCCTAATCCCCTCCACTTAACACAATTTTTCAAGTAAAATCGAGCATTAAATGCTCATTTTTAAGTCTGGCCACAAGATGTGGGTATCATTTTGAAGAGGAAGTAATCAGCTTTTAGGAAATGTAAACATTAATCTCCTCTGATTAGTACAACCTTTGCGGGATTTCAATTGAAATAGCCATGTAATAGCAAATTTTGGGGAATTTTATTAACTATAGAAATGAATGCAAAATTGTATTAAAACTGTTTAACAAGGCAATTTCAGTTAAAATCCCGCAAAGGTTCCACTATACATAGCAAAATAATGCTTACATATTTAAAAAGCCTTTGACTTGAAATGTATCTTGTAAGAGCCCTCAAAGCTTTTATCAATGGTACAAAACTTTTCTTTTAAAAAGGGACCATATAAATCGTGAAAAAACACAGAAAAATCCTCCAATAGGCAACATAGCTTCAATTGGTACATGTAATGCTAAATGTACAAGGTCTGGTCCCTGCACTTACACAACCTGAGTTCCCACCCACCCAACCACCCCCACGCCATTAATTACATGGGGGATGGTGAAATTACGTGCAGAGCCCCCCCCCCCCCTCGAGAGCACGTAGAATACTTCACGCCCCCCTCACCAAGGCACCGAAAATCTTTACGCCCCTCTTTGAAATATAGTTTTACGCCCACCCCTCAAAACGGGTCAGACATTTTTACGCCTCCCCCGCCCCATCAGGAAGATTAGGAAATTTTTACGCCCCCCGTAACTAATAAATGAACACTCCCTAAGCTGTTTTCCAGGGGCCCTGGTAAAATAATGCAAGGCCAAAAAAAAAGGTTTGTTTTAGGTAACGTGGGCAGAAAATATGGGGTCGGTAGGTCGGATTTTTTTTTCTTTTTTTTTTTAAACATGAAAGTACCAGTGGGCCAGTCCCAAGACCCTAAAATTGGCCAGAAAGGGTGAAAAATACGGAAATTTCTTCAAAATTGCATAAAAAAACGTAGGGTCGGCCTTTTTTTGATATGGTCGGTGAGGTGAACTGAAACAAACCTTTTTTTTTTGGCCTAAGTGACAATGTGACTTTTGTCCTAAATTGAGTATAGGATAAGGGGCATAAACAACCAACTTGAATGTCCACCGGGGGGGGGGGGGGTCTTAATTTCGACAACTTACCGACCGGAGGGGGCCCCTGGGGTGGGGGTTTTGTGACGGAGTAGGAGGTATGCAGACCTATTTCTAGTTCCTTCCATTTTTATTTTTAATGCCTAGTCATGAAATAAAGCTGACTGCAATCAATGACATGCCACAGTAGACATTAAATAAGACGCACGTCTTGCAGTGCCACGCTGAGTGGAGGTTGCCATGGAGATGTGGAGCAGGGGGACGCTGGGTCTGTCCTATCGCCGCGCTCAGAACTGGCGGCAAGAAGCCACTGTAAGGAGCTCTGTACTGTCATATTGCTGACCCCCCCCCCCCCCCCCCCAACATGACCCTATCACCCCTCCCCTTACTTTATGAACCCGGGTTGTCCATAGATATAGGCATAGTTACATATGATATTTAAACTTGCCCAATATATGTTCAACATATGGTCCATAGGGAATGGAATTGTCAACGCTTCGTTTTCCACTCATTGAAAAACACTGTAAAATCCTATCACTGGCCCCCAAGGGACCCATTTCCTGACCTCTTATCGGTAATGGATAATATTTACATGTTCTTCATCTCCTGAATATTGTACTATTAAAGTTGTTGGAACACATATAAGTAATATTTAGAATTTGAAGAAAATCGGATATAGCCACTGTAATCGCACCAGGAACTGCAGTTTTATCTTCAATCACCAGGTGCCAAGTTTGCCTTAAATAAGTGCACAGCTTGCCCTGCATATAACATCAGCCCGTTCTCAGTTAAAAAACCAATCACTCAAATAAGTCAATGTAAATGTATTATCAAAAAGGAAATACGAATCAATAATGATCATTCAACTAGAAAACAATCAATCGATTATCAATCGAATAAAATATGTACAATACCTGTGTGGTTGCGGTAGCTGTGTATTCTGTGTGTTCTGCCTCTGGTGCTGCTTGGTGTCTTGGTGTGTCGTGGTTGGGACTGAGGCCAGCTGGGGTGAGGGCAGCCCCTATATGTAGTGACCAAGCCTTTAAGGGCCGCATAGTGCTTTAATGCAGCATCTACCTTGTCTGCATGATGCTTGAATGCAGCCCTGCTCACAGTGACTGCATTCGTGCATCATGTCAAGATTATGAGGCATGATGCACAAATGAAGTACCAGCAAGTTGCTTAAAGGAGCTGTATTGGTGCATCATGATAACACATGATGCCCTTTAGCACCATACTGTCCTGACAGGGTTAAGGTGGGGGCTGTAGTACCTAGTAACCCCTATGTCCTGCAGCTGCCATTATGGGTAAAAAATGTGAGGGTCCAGGTGGGGGGGGGGGCACTCCCTCTGCATTGAGGGCTAGGATTATGGGTATACTTTATGGCGGGTTCTGTTGGATGTGCGTTGCGAACTCTGTCCCAACCCTTCAGTCCGGCAGTAGGTGGCAGCACCTGCTCCGGGCTTGGGGTATGGACAGAGGTCGCTATAGGCTTTCGGTCTGCGTGTGCGCGCTCAGGCTGGCTGCCTTTATATAGCAAGAGTCCGATGGAACTCTTCGGTTCCGTTATAGTGCCTGAACTAAAAAGACCCTTGTTTATATCGGCTGCAAGCCTACCGACCTGCTCCGAACTCTATAGGGAGTTTGCCCGGATTAGCTAAGCCTGTTATATTGAATAAAACCTATACAGCAACGTGTACACTTGATCCGAACTGTGTCGACCTTGTTCTTTACTTAATAACTAATTACCAATATTAAGGGGGAACAAAGTCTCGTTTATTACAGTTACTATGTGTGACCCCAGGCACAGCCCCGCGAGTGGCCCTTGAAAAGGGGTGTTTTTTAGGCAATTTCGGAAGAGGAGCACCCTCAGAAAAGTGAGCGTCACTGTCACCAAAAGCACCCTCACTTGAAAGTCAGGTGAGAGTGTTATCCGCGACAGTGACGCTAACTTTTCTGAGGGTGAGGGGTATATTCTAAGGCCTCATAACTTAAGAAACTTGAAGCTGGAAATGTTGTTCAATTGGTGTCAATTTAATATATTGAAATACATTTAGGGCCTAACTTTTCTGGGTTTCGTCTAAAAAAAAGAAGCTTCGACCACCCTTGATAAGGGTGTGTTTTTACTGGTCTCCCTGGACTAAGGTATGTTTTGTGCTCAATTTTCATTGAATAGGGTGCTATTTTTTTTCATTTTTCTCCCGTGATACATTTGAGGTGGTGTTCACACATAGTTACTATAGATAGGGAGTGCCCCCCCCCCCCCCGGGGGTGGGTGGGTGGGGGGATGTACACAGAAGCCCACATACATGCCATGACTTGCATAAACTCATTAAAGCCTCTATATTTTTTTAAGTGTATTATCGGGTAGAAGATAACAAATACAAAAGTAGATGCATCATCCCAGCTTAGGCGCATTGCTTCTGCTAGGTCCCCCTATCATCAGACTAGATTAACATGATATGATTCATTAATTGGTTATGGCGTACATAAGTTGTCAATAAGATAAAGAGTTGAACAGACAAGTTTTAGTTCAATAATGATGAGATGAGATGAGAGTACATATGGCTGTATTACAGTGGGAATCGTCCTTTAAAAGTAATAAATTCTTTACATAAATCAGGTTGTATAGTCAGATTTGATTGCAGTTTTAAAATCAGCCAGGCTTTCAATAGTGGTATAGAAAGGTTTCAGCTGGTTCCAACGTAAAATAGCTCTATAACAGGAACTCCTCAGTTGGTTTTAATGAATGAGGATTTATTACATAACTCATCAACTGCATTTCATCTTTGTGTAATGTTACTGTAGGATTTGTAAGCTATATTTGTAGCAATATGTGGAAATTGACAAATTCTCTGTTCTACAGTAGATTTCCTGGATCATACCATCAGGAATGTACTGTGTCCCTGAACGTGTTTTTTTTCTCTGTAAATAAACGAGTAATACCTTGTATATATAGGCCGCGGCTAGTACGCGAATCAGATCGGCAGTGCGGCTTATAGCATCGGCCCAGGATCGGGGTGCAGCTTATACGCAAGTTTTTGCTAATATGGTACAGCACTAAAGTCACCATAATCAGATTGTCAGTGCGGCTTATAGCATAGGCCCCAACTCTAGGTGCGGCTAATACATGAAGTAGGCTTTATGCGTGAGGTTTTACGTTACGTTCAGTACTCATTGAACTGAGGAGACACACCCAGTGGGAGGTTCCAGGTACGTGGCAATCAAAAACATGAATCCAGAAAATCTAGCGGGCTCTGAAACCTGAAAAAATCTAGCGGGCGCTGATACCTGAAAAAATCTAGCGGGCTCTGAAACCTGAAAAAATCTAGCGGGCTCTGATACCTGAAAAAATCTAGCGGGCTCTGATACCTGAAAAAATCTAGCGGGCTCTGAAACTGAGAAATTCTAGCGGGCTCTGAAATCCATAAAATGTAGAGGGCTCTGATACCTGAGAAAATCTAGCGGGCTCTGAAACCTAAGAAATCTAGCGGGCTCTGAAACCTAAGAATTCTAGGGGGCTCTGAAACCTAAGAAATCTAGCGGGCTCTGATACCTGAAAAAACATAGCGGGCTCTGAAACCTGAGAAATTCTAGCGGGCTCTGAAACCTAAGAAATTCTAGCGGGCTCTCAATCCTAGCAAACTGATGGGTGCTGAATAAGATCTAGCAATCTGACGGTCACTGAATTGAAATGATGGCCCCTGTTCCTGAGGGCCCTAGTTCCTGGGGGCCTCAGTTCATGGGGGCTTCAGTTCATGGGGGCCCTAGGTCATGGGGGCCCCAGTTCAGAGGGCCCAAGTTCAGGGGGCCCCTTTTCCAGAGGGCCTAAAGGCCTGATACCCAGGTAACGCGCTGATTTGCATAACACCTGACTACATCTTACCTGGGGGGGGGGGGGGGGGGGGTCCAGGAGGATCTTTCAGAACAACTGACACAATCGTAGGCAAAAGAAAATGGTCAGCTGTTTGCAATTTACCACCTGATTGATGAAACATTGAAAGTCAATAGATAACGTTCCAGCGATTAATTAAGAATAAATGGTTTACATGAAAAACGTCTTGTAATCCTTCTTGATTGCAATTTTAAAGGCATTAAGACCCCCAACCTCTGTGTACCAATGTTTTAACTGATTCCACTGACATATGGCTCTATAGTATTTGCTGTGTAGGACTATTGGTGGCTTTATACGTATCTATAGAGCCATAGGGGTAGACACTAGCTGCATGGCCCTAGACCCCTACATTCGATATGGCGACATCGCCATTTCTTTAACCCGATATGGTGACATGGCTATCCCTTAAAATCGACATGGGACATGGCCATACTAGCACACACAGAAAAGTGAGAGACATTGTCGCTAAAACTACCAGGCAGTGCCTGACTCTCAGGTGAGGGTAGTTTTAGCGACAATGACTCTCACTTTTCTGAGGGTGAGCGACATGGGACATGGAGCATTTCTTAAGTCTGACATGCGACATTGGCCTTAGTGACATGGATGTGAATGGCATCAGAACCTCGGAAAGCCCTAAAATACACTAATCTCATGATAAATTCCTTAAATTTTCTCGAATGACAAGCTCAAACTCACCTAAATTTCAGTGTAGGCCTAAATTCCAAAATTATCTGAAGATGTAGATTCTAACCTGTTTCAAACCACTCTGAATGCGTCAATTTCATAGGCAAATTCCTTAATTTTCCGGGGGGCCTGCGGCTCCAAAGACCCCCCTTAGTGACACTAGCGACATGGGTTTTTCCTTAGCGACATGGGACATTGGCATTTCTTAAGATCGACATGTGACATGGGGACCCCCCCATCAAGGGCCCCAGCTGATTCAGCCATGGGCACCCTGGAACGCAACGTAGAACCATAGCGCAAAAAGAGGATGTTACAAAATGTGTAAATTAGCCTAAATTTGAAGACCACAGCGTAAATTTGACATTTATGCTAATATTAACGTAAATTTTTAAACACTACCGTAATTTAAAAAAAAAGTTGATCATAACGTAATTACGTTCCGTAACATAATTTTCGTTTTGTGACAGCCCCTGGTGTAGTACATGTACACATATTGGGGGTGCAGAGGGGTCCCCCCCCTGAGGTCGCTTTTGACCCATCTGCAGCCACCATATTGAGCTCAGTGCGAGTCACATAGGGGCTGTGTGAGGTGGGGGTGCCATGTGACATGTGTTAGAATAGACCATGTGGCCATGTCGAGTTAACCCTGATGCATGAAGGTACCATGTTCTGACAGAGTTAAGGAGTCTACCCCCATCATGTATAGACACATCCAGATGTTGCCATTCATCTCACAGCCACACGGGCACACTCATGCCGTAGGTGTACCCAGGTTTGTGTGTGTGGGGAGGGGGGGGGGGGGGTAATCTAACTTGGACACCCACGCTACTTGCAGATCTGGGCGTTAGTACAGTCTTTGCGAAAACTTTCTCATCCCACAGGACATTTGGTCCTGTAGATTTTCAATGTTGCAGGACCGGCTACATTTTTGAAGGACTGGCTAGCAAAATATTTAATCTATATGCATTATTAACTATAAAATAGTATTTTGCATTATATTTGTTATAATTTATGGCTAAATCAGGATAAATCCATTGTTTTACACAGTTTATTGACAAACATATTTCAGGTTTAGAAACCCAACTAAACTATTTTAGTTCAGAAAAGCCAGACATGTGACCAGACATTCGGTCCTGCTACACTTGTTAATCTGCTGGACCGGTGACATTATAGCAGGACATTGCCATTGTCCTGCAGGTTTTCGCAAAGACTGTTAGTAGCGCAGCGTCCACTGATTTAGGGTTAATCCTGGTCGTCATTCAAGGAGCAACAGCCACACACATTACTACTCCCACAGTGAGGCTCCAGGGGGCGTCGCAGTGCAGCCCACTCGTGTAGTTCCTCCAGATATATATATATACATCTCTCTCTCTCTCTCTCTCTCTCTCTCTCTCTCTCTCTCTCTCTCTTTCTCTCTCTCTCTCTATATATAGACAGTGCCAGTACGTCTCCTGTACCCCCCCTCCACTCCCATGTAAAACAGCTCAGCTACAGTAACATCTAGTGGTGTATGATAGTATGCGTCTGTTAAAAATCTACCTGGCCCATAATTTCAGCGACTTTCCAATCTGAGGGGGGGGGGGGGGGGGCTCTGCACCCCCATGGTATGGTAGACGCTCTCCAGTCTTGTCTCCTAACTCAGGTGACCCCCCCCCCCCCATGTGGCCCGTGTTACACAGCACTACCTGCATGCTGGTGACATTGACGCAGCACGCCCAGCCTACAGCAGTGGCGGATCCATGATTTGGAAAAGGAGGGGGCGCGCCCCCTCCTCTAGGCAAAATGAGGGGGCGCACCCCCTATTTTGGGCCAAAATTGGGGTCTAAAAAAGACAATTAAACTCTTAACTACAGGCAAAAAGGAGGGGGCGCGCGCCCCCGCGCCCCCCCTCTAAATCCGCCACTGTACAGTGTGGCACTCCTGTACCAGTACAGGTACCTGAGTGATCCCCCATAGCTGTCACCCTGACTAAAACCGACAGTTACGGGACTTTCTCAACAGGCCCAAAAAAAAGGTTTGTTTCAGGTAACATGGGCAGAAAATGTAATATGGTCAGTAGGTCGAATGACAGTACTACCCAGCCTCTCAGAAGACCCTGAAATTGACCAAAAAAGGGTAAACATACGGAAATGTCTTCAAAATTGCATAAAAAAACGTAGGGTCGGCCCTGTTTTGATAGGGTCGGTCGGGTGACCTGAAACAAACCTTTTTTTAGGCCTAACCCAGCAGTAAAGAGGCGTTTTTTAAATTCATATTCTAACTTCTTTACCTGGGGCTGAAATTTGTTTATATTAATTCAAATTAATATCATGCCAATATTCCTCCACTTTGAAACATGATTGTCATTAAAAATATTCTTTTTTTAAAGAAGTTTTTTTTCCGAAATCACGATTTTCATCCATCATACTGTGATGAGTAACAATTTTTTTTGAAGTTTTTATTTTAGAAAAGTGCGGAGGGGAAATAAGGATTTTCATCAACTTTGTATTCTGGAAGTAATATGGAGGGGGGGGGGGAGGTTAGCAGGTCTGTGTGGTCGAGGCAGGGATAAATGGCTAAAGCTGCCACCGCGACACGACTAATTCTTAGAATTGACATGATACCTTTTTTTGGTTTGAATATCATTTATTTGTCCACAAAAAGGCAATACATCCTTTGTTCGTTGTTTACAGATTCTGAGGCTTATAATGACATACATACATTTTATATCATGGTTTATAAACCGATGGGCACTTGACGTGTAAGAGAAAACTACATTTCACAAAAGTAGCCTTTAAACTGTTATAGATAAGTAGGCCCCAAACTATTAACACTTAATATAAACCAATTTGATGCCAAAACCTCGTCTGTATAAGAAACAATCAGTTTGTGTGAGAAATAATGAAAGATAAGGCCATCATCCCCACTTAGCAGTGTATGGGTTGATTTTCAGGCCTATCTGACTTCTAAAATAGGACTAATACAGTGAAAAAACAGAATAACGTAGAAAATATAACTAGAGAGAAGAGGAAATAACCTTCCATAAAGAAATTAAATCTGTAATAACCGAGATATTTGAGAATTAGCTAGTTTTAAAGGATATCTGTATTTAATACCTAGTGACATGCGATATGAGGCTTAAAAAGATAGTGACAGGGGACATGAGTAATACTTAGAATCTTAAATTGCCCCCCATCCAGACCACCACAGGGTGGTGTCTGGGGGTACGGGAGGGGTGTAGGTGTGTGTGTATGTGGTGTGTATGGGGGTGGGAATAGTCTGTAGTGGGGTGAGATGCTGGATGCTGGGTGACATGCAATATGAGGCTTGAACATATAGTGACAGGGGACATATGGTGTGTGGATGGGTGGTGGCTGTAGGGGGGGGGGGGAGATGAGTAATTCTTAAAAATCGTCAATTGACCCCCATCCAGACCTCCTGTAGTGTGGGGGGAGTGGGGGGGGGGGGTCCTGAAGGTGGCTGGAGGCGGGGGGGGGGGGTGCTGGTGGATGCTGGGTGTACGTGGGGGGAGGGGGGTGTCTGGAGAAGGTAGAGGGGGTAGGGGTGGGGTGAGAAGATGAGGGTGGGTAGTGACCAGTCAGAGACAGGACTCAGGAGAGGGCATACCTCCACCCATCCACCTGGACATACCTCCACCCACCCTTACCACAGGGTAGCACAGAGTCTCCACCTCCACCCACTCCTACCTCCTGGGTGTAACCTTCAATACCTGGACACCAGGGTACATCATAGGCCTCTACACCACTACAGCACTACAGGGTAGAACAGAGCAGGACAGTAAGGGCACAGGCAGCAAGAGGACACTACACACTATACTCCATATATAAGGTCTACAAACCCCCCTTACTACTACTACTACTACTACTACTACTGCTACTACTACTACTACTACTGTAGGCCACTACCCACACACCTACTGGACACACCCCTTACCTGTGCACTTACCTGCAACTTTAACTTACCTGTACACACCTGTAGACTGTTACCTGAGAGGAGCCTGTAGGACCTCACAGCCTCCCCACCCCCCAGGACCCTCCCCACACATCACCCCGTGCTCCTCACGTTGGCCTTAACGCCCAGGAAGGTCCACAAGATGTCCTTGTAGGGAGGTTAGGTACACCACAAGACCCCTGTTATTCCGGCTGTGTTCCCTGTACCTGACGCCATGGAGGATGACAGCGCCATCTACCTGCCGGACCTCTGTGGTAACCACAGTGCATTCTGGGTAAGTAGCCTCGGGTCTATGATAAAACCCTGACTTTGCATCTTCATGTTTCCCCTTGATTTGTACCATTTTTGACCCGTTAAGGACTTGCAGGTAACTCTCAGTTGTATGCCTGCCTAACCCCAGGTTGGGTTTTAACATGTATCATCCAGTTAAGAGGTTAGTCAGTAGTGGCTATCCCAGGTTCGTCATATGGGTAGTCCTTATTCATTACTCAAAATGACGAACTTATATATATTCAAAAATGACTACCGTAAATTCTCGCGTATAAGCCTAACTCTCGTATAAGCCGCACCCCGAGTTTCGGGCGATCCTATAAGCCGCACTGGCCATCTGATTATGGTGGCTTTAATACTGTACTATAGTAACAAAAACTCACGTATAAGCCGCACCCAGACCATGGGCCGATCCTATAAGCCGCACCAGCGATCTAACCCTCGTACTAGCCGCGGCTTCTACGCGAGAATTTACGGTAGAGCAAAAGTAGTGCCTTAGTCAAAATGACTAACCCTAATATGCAAAAAAGGACTAAGTGTGGGTTGGTCACTATTTTCCATCTTCATATTTCCACCTTTGTACCCTTTATAGCCCTTTAAGGACAGTATCATGCATGAATGCATTATGCACTTGGTCGTCATGATGCATAAATGCAGCCCTTGCAGGTGACTCTCAGGTGTTGGATTAATGCATCATAAAGACCCAACGGGAGTGTCTCAGCCCCATAGGGTCAGCATGATGCGTAAATGGAGCATTGGTGAATTACTCCCCAGGGCTGCTGTCATGCATCATGACAACCAAGGGCATGATGCATTCATCATGTCGTCCTTAAAGGAGTAAGAAGCAGTCAATGCATAGACACAGGTGCCATCAGGCTGAACCATCTCCGTGTTTCTTTGCATGGATCTCATGTCATTGCTAATACGCTGGCTCATGTGAGTGCCTGGACAAACGTGCTAGGGCCAAAAAAACGAAGGTGTGTTTCAGGTTACCCGACCCTACCAGGGCCGACGCAAATTTTTTTTTTCCAATTTTGAAAAAAAAAGTATATTTCAAGTAATTTTGGGGCTATTTAAAAGTCAATTTGATGGTCCACGAGTCGACGCCAGTGTTGGCGAGTCAGCGTTGAAGTTTGCTGGTCAATTTTTAGGTACTGTTCAGGCCATGGGATCTATCTGTCTTTATAGAACAATTTTGGGGCTATTTCAGAGTCAATATGACAGTCTACGAATCAATGCCGTTGTCGACGAATCAGCGCTGAAGTTTGCGAGTCAGTTTTGGGTACTTTTCAGGCCAAAAAAAATCCGACCTACCCTACCTAGATTTTCAGACTATGTAACCTGAGACACACCTTTTTTTTTGGCCTAGCCATAATCTTGATAATCGTAGCATAATCTTAATCTAAAATCTTAGGGTAATGCATAACGGCAACAAGCTCCAGTCCAGCCTAGGCCCTATATTGGACTTCTCCCATTCAATATGAACCTCTACCGTCATGCTGGTCTCATTATGTAACGGACCAAGGTCACCTTGGGTGTCAGAAGATGGGACGCCGACCCGCATAGTGTTTCTTTTGAGACCTTAACACAGGGTGTTGAAATCGGAAATTTTTACACACATTTATCTTTAATAAGGCCACTGAAAGAGATAAGATGGTTTCTCATAAGAGAGCATTCCAGAGAAATCAGATTTCTGAGGAAAAGTTTTTATTTTTGCTATTTAAAAAAAATGAACAAATGTTTGGTATCAATTTAAAGCTTAAACTGCTATCTGATTATGGTGAAATTCCATGACATTTATCCATCCACCTAGAGGGTCAAAATCGGGTGAGCGCAGGCCCTTTAAGCAAAGCATCGCGCAGGATTTCTCCTCCTGTCAAGCGGTCACAATTTTTTTCCCAACCCACTTTTTAGTTAGAAGAAAAAAGGTGTGTTTCAGGTTACCCAAAAACAATGCCGACCCTAGAAATTCTATCCAATTTTGAAAAAAGACACTATTCTTGGCTATCTGAGAATCGAGGCCTTGGTTGGTGGAATGGCTTTTGAGTTCAGGAGATAATACCTTGGTACTTTTAAGAAAAAAACAACTTAATTTAAGGGAAAAAGATCTGACCTACCAAAATCTTATTTTTTGAACATGTAACCGGTAACACACCTTTTTATTTGTTTTGGCCAAAAGGTGTGCTCAGACCCGCTCTCGTGAAATACCACCAACCCCGTTTCAGGTTACCCAACCCTACCTAGCAAAACAGGGCTGACCCTAGAATTTTTGAAATTTTGAATTTTTTTTGAAAAATTAATTATATTTTAGGTCATTTTGGGGCTATTTAAGGGTCGATCTGATAGTTCATGAGTCGCGGCGGTCATCAGCGAGTCGGCATTGAAGTTTGTGTGTTGATTTCTGGGTACTTTTCAGGCCAAAGTAAAAAAAAAAAAATTGGACCTACCTACCCTAGATTTTCAGACCATGTAAGGGAGTGTTCATTTATTAATTACAGGGGGTGGTGGTGAGATTTTGTGCGGAGGGGCAAACATTTTTTACGCCCCCCCTCGAGAGCACGTGAAACGTTTCGCGCCACCCCCTTTGAACTATAGTAGCGCGTAGGCTTTTTTGCTAAAAAGGGGCTAATTTTTTTACGCTCCCCCCTCAAGAGGGGTCAGAATTTTTTATGCCCCCCCTCAGGAAGGGTTCGAAATTTGCGCCCCCCCCCCTCAAACCCATCACCCCCCCCCCCTGTAACAAATAAATCATGTTAACACTCCCTAACCTGAAACTCACCATTAATTTATATATGTTGTATGTGTTGCAGGACTCTAACGTGTCGTGGAGCACGGAGACCCCGGACGTCCCCCGGTGCTTCCAGGACTCCATCCTGGTATGGCTGCCGTCCGGATACCTCCTGCTGGCCGCCCTCCTCTACATACCCTACCTACGGGCCACACCACACAGCAATAACACCAAGGACATCGGCTGGCTGTGTGCTGCTAAACTGGTAAGTAGATGTACTGCATGAAGGTCTGCATTTAAGGCCACACCAAATTAAAAAGTTGGTCTATGGATTTTGTTTTTCAAAAATAGGTGCGGGAGGGCGAATTTTTTATTTTTTTTCCCAATTTTTTTTTGTCTATGGATTTTAACCTTAAATTAGGGGGGCGGACGAATTTTTTTTTTTCCTGAGGGAAAATCTTTTTTTAATTTTTACAAACTGATATTTTCTGGCTAACGATGGCAGAAAATGCCACCAAAAAAAAAAAAAATCAAAAAAAATCCAATTTCTCAGAAAATGATGCGGGCGCAGTCCATAGACACAATATTTTTCAAAAAAAAAAAAATTTCCATTTTTGAAAATATGGGGCGGGAAATGCGTAGACCAACTTTTTAATTTGGTGTGGCCTAAGTAAGGGAGTGGTCATTTTTTAACAAGGGTGGGGGGGGGGGGCGGTGGATTTTTGTCTGAGTGGCTCGAGTTCCCCATGGGCGGGGTAGAAATTCTTTTGGTCCAAACTCTTTTGGTCCCCCCTTCAAGGGGTCCGAATTTTCTTGGTCACCCCCCCCCAAAAAAATCCACCAACCCCCCCCCCTGTTGTTAAAAAAATGACCACTCCCTGGATTAAATATGCTTAAAGGAACATTTTAAGCATATCTAATTTTGGTAAATGCCACTTAAAGTCATTTAAATGCTGAATAATTTTTCCGCTTGAAATTTTTTTAGCACCCGGGACACTTATTATCATTGAATACAGTATACATAATTCATGTGAACAGCCAAGAAAATAAATGTAAATGCGGCAGAATTTGTCGAATATCATGAAAACTGAAAACATTTCTCTCTTAAAGTGAGTACCGTAAAACCTCGCGTATAAACCGCGGCTAGTATGCGAATCAGATCACTGGTGCGGCTTGTAGGATCGGCACGGAGTCCAGGTGCAGCTTATACGCAAGTTTTTGCTCCTATAGTACAGCACTAAAGCCACCCTATTCAGATCGCTGGTGCGGCTTATAGGATCGGCCCAAAGTCGGGGTGCGGCTTATACGCGAGTTAGGCTTATATGCAAGGTTTTACGGTATATCCAATGGTTGGGACCCAAAATTAGATTTTCTTGAAATTTATCCAGGATGTTAGCCAAGACCAAGCTTCCCTTCCTACCTATTTCATTCATGTTAATTATGTAACATTCCCCTCAACTAAGCTCTCGTTGACCATAATTGGTCAATGGGTAAAATGAAATTGTGTATGATTTTATTCTCCCCATTGAAAATACACTGTATGTAGACTCCAAGGGACTCCCCCCCTGAGCTGTTACTGGCCATGGATAGCATTTGACTGTCCCAGCCCCTCAATAATATGTTTTTACAATATTTTGAACTTGTTTAGGCAAAAAAAAAGGTATGTTTCAGGTAACATGGGAAGAAAATGTAGGGTCGGAATTTTTCCCTTTTTTTTAAAACTTATCTTAAACATGAAAGTACTAGTAAGCCTCTCCAGAGGCCCTAAAATTGACCAAAAATGTTTAAAAATATGAAAATTTCTTCAAAATTGCATAAGAACTTGACCTGAATGTTGTTGTTGCAGGCACTGTGCGCTGTCCTTACCCTGGTGGCAATCATCGACATGATAGTCGGTGCCGCGGGGGAGAATACACTCCCCGTGGAAATCCTGTCGGCTTCTATCCTCGCTATAACCTTTGTAAGTAGTTAAACCCACCCTGGACGTCATACTTGCTTATTATATTAATTCTATTTTTTGTTTAAGCATTCAAATGAATAAGTAGTTTTCTGGTTTAATTATATATTTATAACTAATCTCAAATATTTTGAGTGACAGACCTTTATGCACTGCTTCAATGTTTGTATTTGAATTGATTAGATATGCTTAAAGGTACACTTTAAAAATACAATGTATTTAATTCAACTAAAGGTCACTTAAAGCTAGGTTCTCATCTGTCTGTAACATTTACATGGCATTACTGAACTTTAAGGGGCTTAAAGTATTCGTTTGAGGCATCAAAAATTTGCTTAGGGTGCCATGGTCCAATAATTAAGGATCAAAAATCGATTTGGTTAAAAATGAACCAAAATGTTCAGCAAATCCAGAATTCATGTCCCAACTGATCTACGGTTTCCCTGAAATCAGTTTAAGATTCAGCAAATTATCAGTTTTATTCTCAATTTAAGACTTTTGGAATGCACGCTATAAGTCCGCTAAATGCAGTGGGAAAGACTATACCAATGCTTATGGGAACCTTTGAATTGACTCTTATTGCTCATCAAGGATATTTCATTGTGGCCCATCCTCCAAATATGATATAGTTATAACATTTTGAATACATTTAAGTAGAATTTTAAAAACTGTTACTTATGCAAAACTCATGCATTGAAGGTGAGGTTAAAGATGGGTTAGGACCTGATTTGGGGTTAATTGTTATATTTCAGCTACACAAGATATTTGTGTTCATAATGTCCATATAAATATGTGTGTAGCTTTTTAAATAATTATAATGCTTATGAATGTATGTAATATAAAGAAAACCAGGGCAAGAGACTCCTCTGTAATACAGACAGGTCCCCAGACCTATTCTGGCCATGAGTTGCCCTGTACTTTATGGATTTATAAGTATCAGGATGATTTAAACACATATCTATGTAAACACAAAATTAAATCGAAGAATTAGCTGCTATAATCCATCTTTAACCGACTTTTTTTTTTTTTGAACAACTTAAGCTTTTATTGCCATTAATAATTCAAAGACGATCTTTACAATGTATGACATACATGTGAGCCAAATTTCCATCGTTGTTGGGTTGAGCAAAATATCAGAGTATAGGAGTGACTAATACATATTGTATTTATAAGGAGAAGAGTGCAAACAATAATGGACATTACGGTATTACATAAATGTGTTTTTAAGCAAATCTGTACATGTCGTACGGTATTACCGGTATATAATAAAATGGATGTAGGCACAATTTGACATACTTCATATGTATGTGACTATTACGCTCGTGGAAACCTCTTGGGTTGCTCTTTACTCTTAGTGAGAGATCCAAAATGTTACCTGACTATACAGCTGTTTGTACTATGATATTTTTGTATTACTATCTCTATGAATTTTCTATTGACTGTATCATGAAGATCATCTCTGCCATGATTTAAGGTCAAATAAAAACTTCTCAAACTTCAAACATCTTCATGGGCTGTGTGTTGTCCCAGGTCCGGGAAATGGAGGAAAACCCTCCCCAGAGCCGTTATTTACACCAGTGTCAATTTTCACAACGCAGGTAGGTGTGAAAACACTGCAGGGCTCACTGCCTACTGGGTGAAATGGAGGAGCACAGAGGGAAAGTCTATGGAAAAAGCTTATTTATATGTGATTTCATGGCAATCACCCGTATGATTCACTATTCCCCATGTATGATTCAAGAGCATACACTAATCTATCTTATGGGATATATACATTTAACAGCAAATTGATAGAAAATTCAGCAAATGGGTTATAAGAAAACCATTGCTAATTTTAGCCCTGTAGTGTTTATGCTACAAGCAAAACCGTTGCTAATTCTAGCCATGCAGTGTTTTCACACCTACCTGCGTTGTGAAAATTAACACTGGTGTAAATAACGGCTCTAAGGAGGGTTTTCCTCCATTTACCGGACCTGTGTCCAGGTGGTGTCAGCTGTGTTGGTTTTAAAACTATATCATATATGATGTTGTGTGTTGTCCAGGTGGTGTCGGCGGTCATCGTGTGGCTGGAGTTCAGGCGGGCAGTGCGTTCCTCCAGTGTCCTCATCTTCTTCTGGCTGCTCCACCTCGCGTTTGGCCTGGTCCCCTTCAGGTCTTACATCATCCACCCTCACACCACTCCGGTCAGTAACAAACATTACTTCATGTTGAGAAACAAAGTTACTGTGCTTAAGTACTAGAATGGCTATACTTCATGACCCCGTGGAGAAACTGCTGCTCATTTTCCATGGTGATGTTACTAAAATAGCTATGAAAGTTAGGCCACTTAAAAAGATAAAATGATTAGATTTCTCATCACTGCGCGCATCATAAAAATGATTTTTTGAGGGAAATTTCTTTCTCTTTTTTTGTACAAATCTTTGATTAAAAACATTACATTTTCCTCACTTTTAAAGACCAATGAATTCTTAACTACTGAAATGTGAATTTAGGTTGTGAAATTGTTTTTATTCTATACCTTTTAGTAAAAAAAAGCCTCCCTCGTCATATTTTTCAGTCCTTGGTGATGAGAAGCCACTTTTATTTTGAGTGGCCTTATTGTGCTTAAGTACTAGAATGGTCATTCTCCACACCCCTGTGTACACTGTAAAAAAATTTCGTCAAAATAACGGAGATTCGCTGGCAACACTGGGTGCCGGACTTTCACCGTTAAAATAGCGGTCATGGTTTTTACAAGTTCACTGTTATTGTAAAACTTTACATTGATTCTCTGTATATTCAACAGAATATTTTTACAAGACAAAGCTTCACCATAATGAATAAACAGTGTTTCACCGTACTGGATTACAGATATTCATAGTAAAACTGGTTGACTTAACATTGCCTCACCGTAATCACATTTACGATGATCCACCGTAAAGTTTTGCATTGATTCTCCGTATATTCAACGGAATATTTTTACAGTGTAGAAACTGATGCTCCTTCTCCATGGGTTGTTTCTCCATGATGATGACACTAAAATGAAATGAAACCAATCTTTAAATGTAGGTTTTAGATATAATCTATCAATAATTATGTGAAATAAACACAGAGATCCACTCTAATCAGTCTGAATTCTTGGTTTCTCCACTTGTGGTACCTTGGATCATATCACACTCATCTCTGCCTCATGTGATACAATCCAAGGCTCCTATCGTAGGGAAACCTGTCATTTTTTTAGACAGATCATCGTGGACCTCTGTCTATTCATCACTAAAAAAATCAGGTTTTTCATCACCATGTGCTTCATAGAAATAAGGTTTTAAGGGAAATTTCTTTTATATTTGCTAATTTTCAGTTTCATTTCTACAACATATAGATTCCTTCTGGGCAGAAAATGGGGAGGTTCTAATCTCTATGATTTAATGGTCGCGATATACCTTAAACAATCATTAAATGTAAATATTTTTTGTATGTATGAACTTGGAAATTTCCATTAAAGTGCATCTCCGCGTGTATTTGAATTCACAAATTTTGGAAGATGATAGTAGTATGACTATATTGGATAAATACTTCTCTGTAGATTTTCCGTGGATCGTAAAATCCGTGAAATTAACAAAAATATGTACAGCACAAAGATATCTATACTTACAGTAGTCACTGACTATGTTGTGTCATGTTTGTAGCACCGTATCAGGGGTAGACACTAACATTTGAAACCATGGGCCACCCAGGCCCGTAGCCTGAGAAAGTTGTGGGCCCGGAAGTAAACCTGTGGGCCCGGAAATTTTAGCATACAAGTCTGTTTTCGAAACAAAAAAAAGTGTAGGCCTTTTAAGCCATAGGGTGGATTCACCACTTTTAAACTATCGCTTTTAGGCTGAACGTGACTATCTTTAACTTTACAGTGAATATCCATTATTGGACAACATATTTGGCTTGACGGTGATCTTCCTGTTCCAACGATATATGACATGCCTGTATTCCCTTGTAGAGACAGATTTTATGGTTACCTGTACTCGAAAAAATGGGAGGTTTATAGCCACTGGCCACCCGGGCCCATAGCAATGTAAATATTCAGAAATGTATGGGCCCGGACCAAGAACTACGGGCCATTAGCTCCCGGGCCAGTGTTAGTGCCAACCCCTGCCGTATGGTCAGTCACTGACTGTGTCCTGTCATGTTTGTAGCACCGTATGGTCAGTCACTGACTGTGTTGTGTCATGTTTGTAGCACCGTATGGTCAGTCACTGACTATGATGTGTCATGTTTGTAGCACCGTATGGTCAGTCACTGACTATATGTGTCATGTTTGTAGCACCGTATGGTCAGTCACTGACTATGTTGTTTCATGTTTGTAGCACCGTATGGTCAGTCACTGACTATGTTGTTTCATGTTTGTAGCACCGTATGGTCAGTCACTGACTATGTTGTGTCATGTTTGTAGCACTGTATGGTCAGTCACTGACTGTGTCCTGTCATGTTTGTAGCACCATATGGTCAGTCACTGACTATGTTGTGTCATGTTTGTAGCACCGTATGGTCAGTCACTGACTGTGTTGTGTCATGTTTGTAGCACTGTATGGCCAGTCACTGACTATGTTGTGTCATGTTTGTAGCACCGTATGGTCAGTCACTGACTATGTTGTGTCATGTTTGTAGCACCGTATGGTCAGTCACTGACTGTGTCCTGTCATGTTTGTAGCACCGAATGGTCAGTCACTGACTATGTTGTGTCATGTTTGTAGCACCATATGGCCAGTCACTGACTATGTTGTGTCATGTTTGTAGCACCGTATGGCCAGTCACTGACTGTGTTGTGTCATGTTTGTAGCACCGTATGGCCAGTCACTGACTGTGTTGTGTCATGTTTGTAGCACCGTATGGTCAGTCACTGACCATGATGTGTCATGTTTGTAGCACCGAATGGTCAGTCACTGACTATGTTGTGTCATGTTTGTAGCACCGTATGGTCAGTCACTGACTATGTTGTGTCATGTTTGTAGCACCGTATGTTGTGTCATGTTTGTAGCACCGTATGGTCAGTCACTGACTGTGTTGTGTCATGTTTGTAGCACCGTATGGTCAGTCACTGACTGTGTCCTGTCATGTTTGTAGCACCGTATGTTGTGACATGTTTGTAGCACCGTATGGTCAGTCACTGACTGTGTTGTGTCATGTTTGTAGCACCGTATGGTCAGTCACTGACTGTGTCCTGTCATGTTTGTAGCACCGTATGGTCAGCTTCTACCTGGAGTACTGCCTGTATGTGGTGCTGTTTGGGCTGCATTGCCGCCTGGACCGGGGGGCAGACCCTGCACACAGAGACAGCGAGGAGCAGGCCTACCTCCTCCTGGAGGAATCCACCACAGAGGACGAGACCACCAAGAGCACAGGCGTCAAATTGGTGAGCAAAATTATATATCTCAAACTTATTTTATACTTTTTTCCCTTAAACTTATTAATGATTGCTTATTTAAGATTCTTCATACAAAATATTTCATTCACACAAAAAGTTTCCAAGCAATATAAGCAAAGTGTTTTGTCATATTTGGGTCAAAAATATTGACCGAATGACTCAAAAGAAGCATTTTTGTTGATTTATGTTGCCATGGCTACCAAAAAGAAATATTTCCTAATACCCTTCCTGTGTAAAAACAAAACTTGAGCATCTACTATATCTGCCAGGTGCTTTTTAATTTATATCAATCATAGGCCCCAATCTACTTTAGGATTTCCAAATGTGATCATTTTATACCGCTATACATCTCATCCCTTTCTTCCTTTTTTTTGAAATACAAGCTTTACTGTGCTTAAATACTGGAGGAACTCTATCCAATGCCCCCCATTCAATGGGCTAAGAAAAAGCTACATTGATACCGGTCTGATGTAGATCTATTTCACGAGTGGGCGCTGGGGCTTCTTGGGATACTGCCCCAGCACCACATCGTGAAATACATCAGAGACGGTGTCAATGGGCGTTGTCTATGTATGTTTACAGAAACCCTGTCCGGAGGTAGACGCCAACATCATATCCCGTCTCTACTTTTTCTGGATCACCAAGTGAGTAACCAATCATTATTGCATCCCCCCCAGGAAGAGGCCGGCTGGGTCAATAAAATCAATTTAATTTTTGTTGATATCATGTACACACATGTTATAAAATGACAACTTTTAACACAATTATTAATGAAATACACCCTAATGATAAAATTGAGGGTGTGCGGGTGAATGTTTCACCCTGCAATGTTTGAGATATTTGTCCTTGGGATATTTGTAGTACTGAGATCTTCCCACAGGGGGCAACAATGAGCTGCAGTTAGCCTTTTCCCGCCCAACTAAGATGCCACACCAAAAAAGAGGCTGAAAGGAACAATCAATCATATGGCCCTCAATACTTCTCATTTCTGATTTCCTGTTGATATTCATAATGTTTTTTTTTCACATTCCTCTAATAGAGGTAGAATTAGAAAATATCATTATCTTAGGAAATACTACGACCAAATGGGCTAGGAGTATTTATTGCCTTTGATCCAATAGTGTATTTCATACTCTACATTAATATGTTTGGTAAACACTACCAAAAAATGATAATCCCCACATCCATAAAATGTGAAATGTTTACAAAAAATCTATAATTCTCTATGATTTGCCCTTCCCCAGTCAACATTGTTTGATGTGGCCCATATGTGTTTTTACTTTTCACCCTGGGTTTTGGTCCTTTTTGTCCAGGGCTACCAGTGGGAGCCTAGATCCAAAGTGCCCAGCCCCAGCCCATATTTAGCACACACTATGAAAAAGCACAATAAATGGTCATTTCTGGAGGGAAATCAGATGTCAGTATGCTTCGAAATATTTACAATGTATTTATGAAATTTTTTTTTCCTGGGCTGGCCCATCTGGCCTCCCACTGGTAGCCCTGGACCATAACCCAAATATGGGCAAGCCCAGCTGGCCCAAGTAAAACACATATGGGCCCCAGGGACCAATGCTGACTGGGTCAGTGATGAGAAGCCTGCTGTCTTTTTGAGTGGCCAATGTAAGAAAGACCACCCCTAATGTGTCTCTGTCGTGATGTTTCAGGTTGATCTGGACTGGGTACCGGAGGCCACTCGTCTTCCAGGACCTCTGGGACCTGACGAAGCAGAACACGTCGGCATACATCATACATGGCTTTAAGGAGGTGTGGGACAAACACGTCAAGGAAACAGGATGGCAGTAAGTTAGAGCAAGGTTAAAGTCTACCTACAGTTCAAAGGGGAAAGTGAAAAAAGGCTATTCTACCCTTATTTATGTTAACTATAAAGGGTTAAAGAAGAAGATATTTTATTTCATCATTTTATTTCTTCATTTTTTTATGAATTTTTAAAAATTGCCCTCAACTTTTGCAGAATGATAAAGAAGAAAACTTTTTGGTGAACTTCCAAACTTTACAATGAATATGATTGCTTCCCAACTTTTTCACAACTCTTGTGAAATTCTTAAGCTCTTAAATGTAAAAACTGTTTGCGAAAATTTCTCTGTGTATTTTAAGTTCACAAAGAATTTCTTTTTTGAAAAAGATCCCTCATAATATTTTTCCCTCCTTGGGAATGAGATACTTCTTTTTTGTTTGAGTGGCCTTATATTCATTACCGTAAATTCTCGCATAGAAGCTGTGGCTAGTATGAGGATCAGATTGCTGGCGTGGCTTATATGATCAGCCCAGGGTCAGGGTGGGGCCTATACATGAGTTTTAGCCACTATGGTACAGTACTACAAGTTACCATATTCAGTACTATTACAGTACTAGTAACCATAATTTTTCCTGTGTAGGGGCTAGGTTGGTTACTATCATAGTTGTGTGCGGGTTCTACTGGATGTTGGTTTGGAACCCTGTTCCGAGGTCTTGGGAGTTGACGGCGGGTGGCAACACCTATCGTGGCGCCGAGTCACCGACAGGGGGCGCTATAGGTGGTCTGAACTACGCAGCCAACTATATATAGCCGGCGTCCAGGAGAACTCGCCAGCTAAGCTTAAGGCTGCTCACTGAGTGGTTAAATGGTTTCCGACCAACTTACCTGATTCGTGGTTCCGACGTATTGAAACTCGGACCATAGACCAAAGTTGTTTCAGAAGAAATAAACTATTAGCAACCTGTCACACAGTATCTGAACTGACTTGACTTCTTTCTTTACAATATTCGATAAATAAGGGTCCGTTATTCCTGTTTCAGGATGATAAAGAAGAAGAAGACGTGGAGCACGGTGGATGGCGACGAGTGTACGTACAGTATGCGGCAGTCGCTGCTGCCACCTAGTGGCGAGGGGGAGAAGCAGCCCCAGCCGTCCCTGTGGCGGCCGATCATTGTCATGTTCGGCCCCACCTACCTCCTGGGAGGCTTCTGCAGACTCTGTTTTGACATCCTCAGCTTTCTCAACCCTCCGCTCCTCAGGTAGGCTCAATAATATAAGCTGTAATAAGGGCCAGAAGTCTCTTGATGATACCACAAAATGTACCCCAAATATGTATTGTCGTAAAAAAAAAATCCGGTTCTAACTAAAAATACCTACATGTAGGGTAGCCTAAATTGGTCCTTGTCAGGGGAAATACATTGAGAACAAAACTTTCACCTATCCTTCCTTTGGAAGGCATTTTGGGGTTTTTGCTTCCCAAAAAAATGATTTTTTTAAACTACAAATTATGAGTAAAAGTGAGGAATTTCATCTCATAATCTTTAAAAAATTTGTAACAAGAAAGAAAACTGGAGCAGTGGTAAGTAACCGCTTAACGGATATCATTATAATATAAATGCTGTGGAATATAAAAAGTACAATCTTTAAGATTATTTATCTTCACTTATATCCTGGTATGACCATTCTATGACATTTACACGGCATTACACATTAAAGCAGCTTAAAGTGTTCCTTTAAGGCATCTTAAAATTGCTTGAATGCAAATATTCATGCATTCACGATAACCCCCTTCTCCAACGACATTAAACGCACAGCCGTTCCATTGCTGCTCCATGGTGAACAATGACTTAATAACTCCCTACACAAAGGAAACATGAACTATGACAGCAGTCACAGGCTATCATGGATAGGCTTTATTCTAAACAAAGCCCATATAATGCATATTTGTTACCTGTAATTCTTGTTTACTGCACATCTATAACTTCTCATCATATATTTGAGTTTGGAATCACCAAGAAACTACTTCAAGCAATATCTGTCACGCAACCAATATAATTCGGAGAACGCTTTTGAGGGCGATTCTTGGCATAAATGTTTCAATCTCAATCTCGACTATACTAAATATGTCATCTTTTTCAGTTTACTGATTGCGTTTGTGTCTGATGATGACGCGTACCGGTGGCACGGGGTGGTGTACGCGGTGGCGCTGTTTGCCGTGGCCTGCATCCAGACGGTGTTTAACAACCAGTACCAGTACATGAGCTTCAAGGTCGGCATGCGCGTCCGCACCTCCCTCATTGCCACCATCTATCGCAAAGTAAGTTTTACTTGGCCATATCACACTTTAGCCCCTTTAGATTAAAAACAGATCTTGAAGCAATAACACGTATACAAAAAGACTAGCCATTTTTAGGCCTTTTGCCCTATAATAAGAAGCTAGCTTGAGTTACCTGTTTTTACATTGATCAGGGTACTTTTAAAAGAAAAATTAATTTTCTTAAATTTCATATTTCACTGTGTATGTTTTTCCTCCTTTTCCCCCCTCAGGCCATGGTAATTAACAGCAATTTAATTCCTAATTGTTTCTAAATTTCACATTTCATCATGGATTTTTCCCCCTCTTTTTCCCTCAGGCCATGGTAATTAACAGCACGGCTAAGCGTACCTCCACGGTGGGCGAGGTGGTGAACCTGAAATATTGTTATATTTTTTTACATTGATCAGGGTAATTTATTTTAAAAAGAAAAATCTACTTTTTCTTAAATTTCACATCAACTTTTTATCATGGATGTTTTTCCTCTTGTTTCCTCAGGCCATGGTAATTAACAGCACGGCTAAGCGTACCTCTACGGTGGGCGAGGTGGTGAACCTCATGTCAGTGGACGCCCAGAAGCTGGACGAGGCGGCTCAGTACGTCCACATGCTGTGGGCGTCTCCCATCATTATAACCACCGCCTTGTACTTCCTGTGGCAGCAGCTAGGGGTCGCCACCCTCGGGGGCCTCTCCATCATGGTCATGTTGCTGCCGCTAAATGCATGGCTCACCAACAAGACCCGGTCACTACAGGTCCGTATTGTATTGTTGGAGATATAGCAATTACTATGTGAAAGCACTGGAAGGGCCGTATTCAATGCCCCCTATTGAATACAGTGTGGTTGTATTCTAAATATGTGGTGTGAAACCATAGGCCTACTGTTTGCTAGACAGTCTTATTGAGCATAGATGACTCTCTCTTGGCACGCTGGGATAACCTGAAAAAAACAAGTCTTGAAAAAAGCATTGATTGTGCTTAAGTTTCAACATTTTATTTATCGCTCAGGTTAAAATGTGAGTAAGGCCATTTTTGATGGAAAATATGTTAAAATTGCCAAAATATTGGCAGATTTGGTATCAAATCAAAGCTTATGCTGTCAGCAATGCAATTAGCTAGGTGTAACATGCATTCTTACAACTTTTGCTGATCAATAAACTCCAAATTACTAAAATTTGAAAATTGATCGCGAAATGTCCAAATTTCCCTATGTAAAAAAAAAACAAATAAAAAAAAAAAACGCCCTCGTCATATTTTTCATTGCTTGGTGATGAGAAACAATTTTTTTTTTGAGTGGCCTAAGCTGTTTTCTTTCCTTCTACCTCCTTGTGCTCTGCTTGAGGTGATTTGACACAGGACACAGATACTTTTAGAAAGCAGATAAGATTTAAAGCATATCCATCTACAAATCTGATAACACATTCATTTTTCAGATGGAGCAATTCAGAGCGAAGGACAAGAGAATAAAGCTGATGAACGAAGTGCTGAATGGAGTCAAGGTACCTCATTTTGATAACTCAGATAACAGGCTTTTACAGCAAATATTTTGGGGGGCAGGGGACAAAAAAAAAGCCTCTTTACAGGGGAAATTGGGTACCGAATTTCCCAGGGGGCGGGGGCAAAAGGGAAAAAAAAGCATTAAAAATTCCCCTTTTGGGCCCAGTTTGAATATACGCATATGCATGTTCGAGTTTTTGCTGGTCAATATATACTTTTTTTTATTTTGGTCAAATTCTCAAAAAATCGCAGGAGCAAGGGTTACACAGAATTTTCTTTTCTTTTTTTGTAAATTGCCAATATTTCCATCAGCGGATCCGTAATTGAAGTTATCAGAATAAAACAGCCGAGAGCATATTTCATTTGATCTACTCTGTGTACAAAGAATTCAAAATTAATAATAACATCTCGGCAAATGCAGAAACATAGTTAGGATAACCATCTGGTAAGAATGGTGACAATTTGTGGATGTCCCAAAAATGTTTAAGTATATGTCAATGTGATATTTGCTGCTCATCTTTTATATAAATCCTCTTTTCTAGGTTGTCTAAATCTGTGTATTCCAGTACAAATTCCCCATGGCATACTAAACATGTAAATGCTAAAACCATGAGTGTCAGCCACATTTGAATGTGTGTCATCATTTTTTATTGCAGGTTCTGAAGCTCTATGCCTGGGAGGAGTCGTTCCAGGAGCGTCTGACTAAGATCCGGGCCCTGGAGCTGGATGCCATCAGGAAATACTCCTACATCTCAGCTGTCATCAGCTTTGCCTGGTATTTGGCCCCCTTCATGGTGAGTTAAGGTGGGGCTCCACTAACCGATTTTATTCACAAATCGGGGCTATTCTCACAAATCTGACTCAGTTATATACCATGACAATTATATGCCTTAAGCAGGGAGGCACTATAGACCCTGCCATAGGTTTATGTTTGTCAATAATGTTTATGTTTATAAACAAGTGGAAAATAGAATTGCCAAGGCTATACAACACGATTTAGGTCCCGATTTAAGCCCCGATTTTGCATCTCAGGCTGATCTGGACCTCCATTTCATATCAAACAGGTTTGATTTTCATTTATCTGATGTTACCCCATTCAAAGGGCTCTAATCGGCCGATTTATGCACAAAAACAGATAGGAAATATGTTTTTGTTTTGACCTGATCAGACTGTAAAGACCTATATGATCGGTTTGTGAGAATGACCCAAAAAATCGGGTAGTGGAGTCCCAGCTTATAGGTGGGACTCCACTAACCAATTTTGTTCTCAGATCGGTGCTATCCTCACAGATCTGACTCAAACCAAGGATTTATATACTGTAGGTAGAGACGCATTGTAGACTATGTTATCTGTTTATATTTATAGGTTAGTTTTGTTTATAAATGCTCCATTCTCAAGTGCAAAATAGACTTGCTAAGGCCATATAGCCCGATTTAGGTACAGATTTTGGTACAGATTTTGCATCTCAGGCCGATCTGGACTCCAGATCTCATATTAGATATATATGATTTCTATTGTTTGGCCACAGATCTCTAGGTATGTGTCTTTACCTGCTAAAACCTATAGATCTATAGTGTGATGTAAATATAAACAAACCCTAAGATCTGAAATATTTCCCTAATACACATAACATATATAGAGTCCGGTTAGTGGAGTCTCACCTATAGGGAGAGTTCATTTATTAGTTATAGGGGGGGGGGTGGTGGGTGGGGGGGGGGTGTAAACATTTCTGACCCCTCCTGAGGTATTGGGAAACAAAATCAGAGGGAATGAGGGGGAATAGTTAAGTATGGTATTTGTAAACATTCTGACTCATTTTTAGGGAAATTTATTTATTTGTCCCACACATCGGGCATACTAATGGCTAAATTGATGAAGGCCTACTGACCCAGTCAGCCCATATGTGTTTTACTTGGGCCAGCTGGGCTTGCCCATATCTTAATTATGGTCCGTTTTGTCCAGGGCTACCAGTGGGAGCCCATATATATGTTTCAGCCCACAAAAACTTTTTTTTTCATAAATACATTGTGAATATTGTGAATGACGTCCTGATTTCCCTGTTAATGGTTGTTTTAAGACTTTATATCACTCATTTTACATCTGCCCTAAATAAACCGTTTTCTCTCAAGCCAGTCATGGATTGCACCCGGTCATAGATTGCACCCAGTTATAGATTGCACCCGGTCATAGACTTTCAACTTGGCCCAATTTCGTGAGACATAACCATATATGGGCCCCATTAAGCAATGTTGACTGGGGATATCATCGATGAGCTGTGTAATTTATTGTACCCTTTTTTCCCACCAGGTGGGTCTGGCGTCGTTTGCGTCCTACGTTCTGATGTCTGCTGACAACGTGCTGACAGCTAACAAGGCCTTTGTGTCCCTGTCCCTCTTCAACCTGATGGCCTACCCCATCTCTATCCTGCCTGCTGCCATCACCTTCTCCACACAGGTAAGGCCAAAAAAAAAAGAAGGTGTGTTTCAGGCAACCCGACCCTAGATTCAAAAAAGGGCCGACCCTAGCATTTTTATTTTACATTTTTGTTACTTTTTTCCTCATTTTTTCCTAATTCTTTCAAGAATAACAAGCTCCCAGTAACCTCAGAGGCCTGAAAAGTTGATTGACATCAGGAAATGGCTTTCTAAGAGGTATATCCAACAACTTCTTCATATTCCTAGTCAATGGAGGAATTGTGGAGTCATTCTGGAGAGTCGCGCGTTGATTTGTCGATTCGCGACTCATTCCTAGTACTCTCTCTATGTAAAAAAAAAGTACCTACCCTAGACATTCTGACCATGTTGCCTGAAACACACTTTTTTTTTGGCCTAACAAAGAAAAAATACATAAACAAAGGTGCACGAGTAGAGTTTCTCACTGTGGGTTATTTCATGAGCCGAACCAGAATGAAATAACCCTCAGTGAGAAACTCTACACCCTGACTCTGGGCCGATCGTATAAGCTCAGGTACTAGCCGCTGCTTTTACACAAGGTTTTACGGTAGAGTAAATTGAGGGAATTATTTTGTAAATCATTGTATGCGTGGTTCATATGTCAATTAAATTAGAAGATATAATGAGAAGTCTGATTGGCAGTGTGAAGTAAACGAAATGTATATTATTCATAACCTGTACAAAAAGGTAGCAGCCGGTAGCTAAGCTTATCCTTTAGGATAGAAAAACGTTCAGAGGGGGTGTACGTGGGGGCAAGGTATCTGAAAATTAAAAACAAATCTTTCTTGTTCTTCATGATCGATACCATCTTAATAGGTTGGTTGTGGGTATTGTGTGGGCAATGTGGCAGAAGGAGCTTCCCGCTAAGGCCACTCCAAAAACATAAAATGGTTTCTCATCACCGCGCGCATCAGAATAATCTGGTTTTGAGAAAAACTTTTTTTTAGCTAATCTTTTTATGAAAACCATGATAAAAAGGGGATGAATACTAACATAATTGGTATCCCTCATCATATTTCTTAGCCCTTGGTGCTGAGAAACCAATTTTTTTATGAGTGGCCTAATGATGTTTTTTTTTATTTGACAGGCTTATGTATCAATTAAGAGGATTAACAAGTTTGTGTTGAACGAGGAGCTAGACCCTGACAACGTGACGTCAGACCCGCAGGTCTCTGACCGGATCAGGCTGTCCAACGCCACCCTGTCCTGGGGCAACACAGACGACGCCATCCTCAGGAGGTAGGTGTTTTAGGGAGTGGTCTTTTTTTAATAATATAGGGGACATAAATTTGGACCCTTTGAAGGGAGGGACCGAAAAACATTGCACCCCGAAAAAGACTGCACAAAGGGGTTGGCTGCTCTCAATTTCGATCTGCCCAGTTAAAGCAACTTTAACAGTTTAAGCGAATATTATAGCTCATTAATGACCTTCTTTAAAGCAACTTGAAGCAACTTCAATTTTCTTTTCTGGCTTAAAGTTATCAAAAATTGCTTCAAGCTGCTCAAAGAGGCCATTAATAAACTTTATTTTTTGTTTAAAGTTGCTTAAGGGGTGGTAATAGGCAAGACTACAATATTGTAGCATGCATAGGGTAGGAGAAGCGTGTTTAACCAGTACATATATATTTGCGTTATAAAAGCTGTGGAATCTGAATGGAATAAGATAGTTCCATTATAGCTTCTTTTCACTTCAACAGCAGGATTGTAATGGAAATAAAGTATATTTTTTAGGTTTAACCCTCCCACCGCCAGATTCCTGTGTAGTCATGCTAAAAAATAAAAAGATAATAAATATCAAGAATTCAAATGAGGTTTTGGCATAGTAACTCATTGAACATTCTTTGTAAACATAAATGGAATATAGGATGTGAAAGAGGTTGTCATAAGCATTAATATGATACCAAACATGGGGTGCTTCGACTAGGTTTTGTAAGAAAATATTTTCATCAATTTTGAGTGATATTTTCTGGTTCAGCTCAGTGAATTTGGTGCTATATCGGCCTGCTGGCGGTGAGAGGGTTAATGATTGGAATAGGTTTTTGGTGTCATTATTGAGGGCAATTTTTCTCTCTTTTAGTGATATTCCAATTATTAAGGTCTACAGAGCTGTTCAAAGTTGCATAGTTACCAGAAAAATGTAATTTTCTCCATTTTCCTCTTATCTGTCACAATTGTTGTCTTCAGTCAGACCTTGCTTGTCTGCCACTTAAGGTTGCAGGCAAAATGATGGCGGATATCAAATGAGGTAGACTATCAAGTCACATGTGTATACTTATGTATTAGAGATGTCCCAGCAAAAGCATGGCGGATCCTCTGTATGTTGGACTATCAAGGGACAGACTATCAAGACGTGACTGTATTATCAATGCTGATATGAGATGAATGTTTATTTCTTGTTGTTGCAGCATCAGCCTGTCAGTGCCCGATGGAGCCCTGGTAGCCATTGTGGGGTCGGTGGGAAGTGGCAAGTCATCGCTGCTGTCGGCCATGTTGGGAGAGATGGAGGTGACGGCAGGAAAGGTGCACCTCAGGGTAAGTGTCCCTCGTGAGGCCACCCCGAGTGTCCCTCGTGAGGCTAATCCAAGTGTCCCTCGTGAGGCTAATCCAAGTGTCCCTCGTGAGGCTAATCCAAGTGTCCCTCATGAGGCTAATCCAAGTGTCCCTCATGAGGCTAATCCAAGTGTCCCTCGTGAAGCTAATCCAAGTGTCCCTCGTGAGGCTAATCCATGTGTCCCTCGTGAGGCTAATCCAAGTGTCCCTCGTGAGGCTAATCCAAGTGTCCCTCGTGAGGCTAATCCAAGTGTCCCTCGTGAGGCTAATCCAAGTGTCCCTCGTGAGGCAACTCTGAGTGTCCCTCGTGAGGCTTATCCAAGTGTCCCTCGTGAGGCTAATCCAAGTGTCCCTCGTGAGGCCACTCTGAGTGTCCCTCGTGAGGCTAATCCAAGTGTCCCTTGTGAGGCTAATCCAAGTGTCCCTCGTGAGGCTAATCCAAGTGTCCCTTGTGAGGCCACCCCGAGTGTCCCTCGTGAGGCTAATCCAAGTGTCCCTTGTGAGGCTAATCCAAGTGTCCCTCGTGAGGCTAATCCAAGTGTCCCTTGTGAGGCCACCCCGAGTGTCCCTCGTGAGGCCACCCCGAGTGTCCCTCGTGAGGCTAATCCAAGTGTCCCTCGTGAGGCTAATCCAAGTGTCCCTCATGAGGCTAATCCAAGTGTCCCTCGTCAGGCTAATCCAAGTGTCCCTTGTGAGGCCACCCCCAGTCTCCCTCGTGAGGCCACTCTGAGTGTCCCTCGTGAGGCCACTCTGAGTGTCCCTCGTGAGGCCACTCTGAGTGTCCCTCGTGAGGCCACTCCAAGTGTCCCTCATGAGGCTAATCCAAGTGTCCCTCATGAGGCTAATCCAAGTGTCCCTTGTGAGGCTAATCCAAGTGTCCCTCATGAGGCTAATCCAAGTGTCCCTCATGAGGCTAATCCAAGTGTCCCTCGTGAGGCCACCCCAAGTGTCCCTCCTGAGGCCACTCCGAGTGTCCCTCGTGAGGCCACCCCGGGTGTCCCTCATGAGGCTAATCCAAGTGTCCCTCATGAGGCTAATCCAAGTGTCCCTCGTGAGGCCACCCCGAGTGTCCCTCGTGAGGCTAATTCAAGTGCGGGTAAGAGTCTAGCAGGTCTAGATCTCTGTCTGTCAACAGCTATTCATTTGTGACAATATATTGTAGTTTTATGATGCTAAATGATGACGGGGGCCTCAAAAACATTCCATACTGCCATGCAAGCATATAGCTTTCCAAACTAAATTACCTAAAATTAGCTGACATACTAATGTAAATTCCCCCTTAGAACTTCTAGTGCAGTTACAATATTGTTAAAGTCTAGCTTGGGGGCTAATACAAGGGTTTTAAAAGTATAGAACAGCACCAAAATGGCGATTTTCAGACCCCAGGTGTGGGTTCTAGGATTCTCCCAAAGTCAGGAGGCGGGTTATATGCGAGGTGGGGTTTATACCTGGGAATTTACATTAACTTTAAAGTGAAATAATTGTTATAGGGCTCAGTGGCATATGTGCCACAGCAGGCCTGGATCCAGAATGCAACAGTGAAAGACAACATCCTGTTTGGTTGCCGTAACAACTACACCAAGTACAGGAAGGTCATCGATGCCTGCGCCCTCACCACCGACCTTGAGATCCTCCCCGGGGGCGACATGACCGAAATTGGAGAAAAGGTAACGTAAAACCTCTCTGAGTGGTGACTTTTGTTTAAAGTACTATTGTTGATTGGGCATCACTATGTATATGTAAATATTGTTGTTTAGGGCATCAGTACATATGTTAAAGTGGGTATATCCAATTTTTCTTAATTCCAAATATTACTTGAATGTATTCCAAACACTGTAAAAGTATAATATTTAGAGAATAGAGGTCAATTAAATGTCATCGATTAGTGTTAATAATACACAAGGGGATCTAACGTATTTTCAATCGAAAATTGCCATATGTGACTGTCCACGGGAAAACCAGCCAAGGGAAACATAAGGCTGGTTTTCCCGTGGACGGTCACATATATTGGGCAATAAAATCTAATTAGAGGAAAATTTGAGAGTTAGGGGGAATGGAACAGTTAGGAAATTAAATATGTTGTTTGTGAACGTTCTGGCTTATTTTTTAGGAAAACTGGATGCATAAGGGAGTGGTCATTTTTTAGCAGATGGGGGGGGGTTGGTGGATTTCCGCGCGCCTAAATTGGAGGGGTCTAAATCTTTTCGGTCCCCCCCTGGGGAGATTGAAATTGAGCGCAACCAACCCCTTAGACCTATAGTAATGCGCTGCCTTTTTGCTTATAAAAAGAAACCCTTCAAGGGGTCCAAATTTTGTTGGTCCCCCTAAACCCACCAACCCCCCCCCCTATGTTGTTAAAAAATTACCACTCCCCAACTTTAACATTGTTTGTTCAGGGCATCAACTTGTCGGGAGGACAGAAGCAGCGGGTGTCGCTGGCCCGGGCCGTGTACCAGAACAACGACATCTACCTGCTGGACGACCCCCTGTCTGCCGTCGACAGTCACGTCGGCAAACACATCTTTGAGAATGTCATTGGTCCTAAAGGAACACTGAGAGGAAAGGTAGGCATCTATACAGGACACTAACTTTCACATTGTCTCTCTTGAGCTTTGCATTAGTGTTTGAATTTAAGCAGAAAGATCTATGAATGTGATCTTGTATACATGTGAAACTATTTTTTTTTCTTTTCTGCTTTCACCTTGGTCACATCATTTTCTATCAGCCTTTATGTAAACTATACCCTAGTAGCAAACACACTGTGGCCCCGGACGGGGCCAGACTGTGTTTGCAAGTCTGGCCCGGAGTGGGCTAACCGACGGGCTCCCGTCGGTTTAGGGCACTGGGCTTTGGTCTGGCCCCGTGCGGGCTTCCCATGTTGGGCGCAGATCGGGTTTTGCACGGGAAGCCCACTTTGGGCTCAGATTGGTATTTGGACGGGCTGAAAGTGGGTTCAGATCGGTTTTTGGACGGGTTGAAAGCGGGCTTAGATCGGTTTTTGGACGGGTTGAAAGCGGGCTAAGATCGGATAATTATGGGTTTTTAGAATCTATTCGATCATTCTCCAATGATTTCTTGTATTTGTTGAACCAGATATCCTAGGTCCTGCTAATCAACCCAAGGCATAATCATACTCTTCCTACCCAATAATCGAAGTATCAAGCAGGCCTATTATCATCAGGTTTGAGCCACATGCAGCATAGACACGTGTCTATGGTGCACATTGGCCTTCAAAGCCATAGTTCATACCTACATGGGGCACATGAGTCTTGTATTAAGATTGTAATGCCACAGAAATAGTGTTTACACTGGATAGCTGCTTAGAGAACCTCCTTTTCATCATTCAAATATATATTCTATCTTATTTCCAAACTGTGAGAATATCTATTTATTGTTTCCTATTCTACATCACTTTAACATTTTATTGTATTATTATATAATGTCAATTTCATCTGGCTTTGTTGGAAAACTCTAGATATTGTGTAGTAGTGACATCTGGTGTCAATCATCAGAACTATTAGACCAGTTGCCTGTCCAAACCCAACCTCAGCCCTCATCGGCCCGGAGTGGGCTAACCGACGGGCGCCCGTTGGTTTAGGGCACTGGGTTTTGGTGTGGCCCCAAGTGGGCTGCCCGAATTGGGCTCAGAACGGGTTTTGGACGGGTTTCCTGTCATCTGGCCACCATGAACCCAAAGCGGGTAGCCCTCTTTGAAACTGATCTGAGCCCAAATCGGGCAGCCCGCTTTGAAACTGATCTGAGCCCAAAATGGGCAGCCCGATCGGGGCCATACTTCAGCCCAGCCATCTGCCCAACATGAAACCCAGCTCAGTTTTGCCCGACTTCAAACAGCCAATCCGAGCTAAAACCAAATTGGCCCCGTGCGGGCTTGCTACTAGGGTGTCCATCAGCTTTCCTTTCAATAAAAAAGGATCTCTCAAGCTTCTGTTATCGTCAATAGATTTTGTATAATGATTCTGTAAACAGAAACATCGTTTTTTTCTTTCTGCCTCACTTGACCTACAGTGTCAGAGAAACATCTGGTTAGAATATAATAAATTTCTCAAAATATGCTCTATGAACGATTTAAATTTTTATAATTTAGTAAGGACTTATTCTCACGGCATTAGATTTTTGCAGATGAGTGAAAAACGGCAAATTCGCGGGTATTTATTCCATACTAAAGCATAAAAAAATTTCCCGGATTTTTCATTTCCGCTAAAATCGCGAAAATATATTCCCAGCGAAAAAAGATAATCAAGAAAAGTATTGATCTATGTTTAACCTGTGTGTATTTCAGACGCGTGTGTTGGTGACGAACGGATTGACGTACCTGCCTCAGGTAGACACCATCGTGGTGCTGAAGCATGGCCAGGTGTCTGAGCAGGGCTCTTACCACCAGCTGCTGCAGAGTAGAGGGGCCTTCGCAGAGTTCCTGGAGCAATACCTCAACGAGCAGGAGCAGGACGAGGAGGAGGACAGCGACTGTACGCACAACTCTTTGTTATTCTTTGGGTCAGGGAGTGGTCATTTTTTCACAACAACGGCGGGGGGGGGGGGAGCCGGTCAGAATTTTTCTGCTCCCCAAGCAAGAGGGGTTGAAACCTTTTTGGTCCCCCCCCCCCTCCAGGCAGGTTGAAATTGAGCGCGGCCGACCCCTTTGAGCTATAGTAACACACTGGCTTTTCCACTAAATAGGGGTGTACATTTTTTGGTCGCCCCCTTCAAGGCGTCCAAATCCTTTTGGCTCCCCACCAAATCCACCAACCCCCCCCTGTTGTTAAAAAATGACCACTCCCTTACGGCTGAGTCTTTTATTGCCAGTTGGGTGAAGGTGTTTGTGGATATAGGGGGGGAGTGTCATAATAGAAATAGGCCCTCGGTTGGGAGGTCTAAATGGTAAAAGAATCCATGCTGGTGGGTCATAATAAAATATGGTCCGTTTAGATGCATGAATCTACAGGTGCATGTGATTTTTTGGGAGGTCATCTCTCAAAATTCTAACGCAGTGGGAGGGGGGGGGGTCGATATAACTTTCGCCTAATTTGTGGGGGGTTCGGAAAAGAAAATTGCTGTTTTGGGAAAATCCACTTAGGCCCCACCCCCAGGTTGTATTAAATGACTCGGCCCTTACAGGCCTGCCGCAGTAGGATTTTTTAAAAAGGCACTAAAAATAACATTTTAAAAGTCCTATTAAATAACTGTATATCAGGTTTTTCAATTCTTTACTGTACAACTATACTGAATAAGTATTTGCTCTGTACACATTTTCGTGGATTTCTATTATCGTAAAATTTGTGCAAATATATAAAGTGCGAAATAAAATATGTTTACATTAAACTCATTTATATCTTACTATTTTAACTGTGTAACAGTGAAAGCGTTCCATGCTGGCCTGCGGCTCCAGATCTCTGAGATATCTGGGTCTGAAACTGAGATGTCAGGGGTGGACCTGGGAAGCAACGGAATCCCAAAGTAAGTATTATATTGTCATATGATATTATTCCCTTAGGCAACAACAAATTTAAAAAGTTGGTCCACGGATTTCCCGCACGAAATTTTCGAAAATTCAAACTCAAAGTGTCTACAGACTGTTCCTCCAAAATCTCTTGGAAAATTGAATTCCTTTTTTCATTTTTTCATTTTTTGGTAGCTTCTTCTTTGATCGTGAGCTAGGAAATTTAAGTTTGAAAAAAAGGAGACGATTTTGCCTCAAAATGTATTTTGCCTCAAGCATCATGCTGACCTACGACACTCCCAAAGGGTTGGTATGATGCACCAATGCAGTACCGGCGAGTTACTCGCCAGGGCTACATTGGTGCATCACGACCACAAATGTCATCTTTTAGCGACATCCATCTTTAAAAGGTCACAGAGGGGAATTAATTATCTGAAGCCATTGCTTAAAGTAGCTTAAATATGATAGTTCGTGCAGCGCTAGTCCATTCATGTTACTCATTATCATCATTCACACCCATAAATTCATTTCTGACTACGTTTATATAATCACAGGTTAAGGAAGAAGAAAAGATCCAAAGCAGAAGACTCAACAAAAGTGGCTCCGGCAATGGAACAGAAGTTGATATTGGAGGAAGCAGTCCAAACCGGAAGTGTAAGGATTCAATATATATACATTTTCACTTTCTCTGAAATAGTGTCAGTTGTCTATGGTAACCAATACAGCTTTATATAAACTATATATATATAATCCATATATATATATATATATATATATATATATATATATATATATTTATTTATTTTGTGAAATACAAACTTTACTATGCTTTAGCAATTAAGGGCCGTATTCAATGCCCCCATTGAATACAATGTGGCCATATTCAATGGGCTAAGAAAAAGTAGTTTTTCCTTCATTAAATGGCTTCAAATAAAAAATAAACACCATTGCCAACTACATTGATACCGCTCTGATGTATTTCACTTGTGGCGGCTGGGGCGCATCCCACCCAGCATGTGGCTTTGTGGGATACTGCCCCAGCCCTCACTCGTAAAATACATCAGAGTTGAGATCAATGGTCGTTGGCATTTGTCTATATATGTATGATATCTGACCCGGATAACAATAATATGTTAGGAAGCGGCGACAAATGATGCTTCAATATATACACACCAGGGGTCGCCCCAAGCTGGCCCCACTCCCCTTCCGCCCAACGCTCGGTCAGTCTATAGAGGCCAGCCGGTGGATACGGTTAATTTTTATACATATATATATAACTAATATAATTATCTTTAACTACAATGCTCATCTCTGTGTTACAGGTGAAGACGAGTATACTAGAGTATGGTAAGTTCTACGGCCATGTAAACCTGGCTGTGACCGCCGGCTGTTACCTGGTGTTCCTGGTGGGCACCAGCTTTGCCAGCATCTGGCTGTCTCAGTGGGCCAACGACCCCGCCCTCCCTGACGGTACTCAGGACCTGCCTCTCAGAGACGAGCGACTCGGCGTGTATGGAGGTGCCGGGGCCGTACTCAGTAAGTTCTCCTTTGTAACTATTGCATTAGGCCAGAAAAATATTGTGTTCAGGTATCTCGACCGGTCCTATGTTATTGGCCCTACCCAATTTTTTGTATCTTTTTGGGTTTTGCTACCAAATTCTTTTTTCAAAACTGAAATTAGGAAAACAAGAGGAATTTCCACTGATAAACTTTGAAAAGATTTGCTTTAAAAATAAAAGAAAATCATCCTACAGACCCTATAATTTTTTGGCCATTTTACCTGAACACAATTCATTTTTTAGACCTAACTGTAAATGATCTTGTATTCATGATAATGCCACGTTTTTTTTAAATTTTTGGTCACATCATTTTCATGATCTATGAGTCTTAATGTTTAGGCCACACCAAAAATAGAGTCGACTTTTTTCTATTGTGAATTTGCCCCCCCCCCCATAGGGGCGGAGGTTCTTGATATTTTTTGTAACACCCCCCCCCAAAAAAAGGAGAAAAACTAGCAACTCCCGCCCTCCCCTATTGTTAAGGAGTGAACACTCACTCATTTAGTATTCAATCAAACATAATGCACTCCCATAAGGTACTACCGTAAAACCTTGCGTACAAGCCTAACTCGCATATAAGCCACACCTAGACTTTAGGCTGATCATATGAGCTGCACTGGCGATCTGAGTATGGTGAATTTAGTACTGTGATATAGTAGCTAAAACCTGCGTATAAGCCACACCCTGAACCTGGGCTGATCCTATAAGCCGCACCTGCAATCTGATCCACGTATTAGCCGCGGCTTATACGGGAGGTTTTTCGGTATGTACGCTTGGACATTAACCAAATCAATCAGTCAACCCTCATTTGTACTGCCACAAGTCTGTCACAGGGTGTTTATGTGTGTCTTGTTCATGTTGCAGCTTTAGCCACCACAAGTCTGTCACAGGGTGTTTATATGTGTCTTGTTCATCTTGCAGCTTTAGCTACCACAGGTCTGTCACAGGGTGTTTATATGTGTCTTGTTCATCTTGCAGCTCTAGCTACCACAGGTCTGTCACAGGGTGTTTATGTGTGTCTTGTTCATCTTGCAGCTCTAGCTACCACAGGTCTGTCACAGGGTGTTTATATGTGTCTTGTTCATCTTGCAGCTCTAGCTACCACAAGTCTGTCACAGGGTGTTTATATGTGTCTTGTTCATCTTGCGGCTTTAGCTACCACAAGTCTGACACAGGGTGTTTATGTGTCCTGTTCACGTTGCAGCTCTAGCTACCACAGGTCTGTCACAGGTAGTTTATATGTGTCTTGTTGCAGCTCTAGCTACCACAAGTCTGACACAAGGTGTTTATGTGTGTCTTCTTGCAGCTCTAGCTACCACAAGTCTGACACAAGGTGTTTATATGTGTCTTGTTCATGTTGCAGCTTTAGCCACCACAAGTCTGTCACAGGGTGTTTATATGTGTCCTGTTCATCTTGCAGCTCTAGCTACTACAGGTCTGTCCATTGCTGTTGCCTTGGGGACAGTTGAGGCATCACTGATGACACATAGTCAGCTGTTAAGGGCCATTCTGCGAGCCCCCATGTCCTTCTTTGATGTCACACCAATCGGCCGGATTCTGAATCGGTTTGGAAAGGACGTAGACACGATTGACTTCAACATCCCGTTCACGATCAGGCTGTGGCTGTTTGCGATAACGCCGGTGATCACCACGATAGTGATGATCACGTACAGCACCCCGCTGTTTGTGTTTGTCCTCATCCCCCTCACCATCTTCTACTTCATCGTGCAGGTCAGTTAAGCAGAAACTTTTTTTTTTATTCAATAGGCCAAAAAAAAGAGGTTTGTTTCAAGTAACATGGGAAGAAAATGTAGGGTCGGTAGTTCGGATCTTTTTTTTTAAACATTTTAACATGAGTGTACTACCCAACTTTTTTGAATACTCCTAAATTGACCAAGAAAGGGTAAAAATGTGAAATTTTCTTCAAAATTGCATAAAAAAACGTGGGGTCGGCCCTGTTTTGATAGGGTCGGTCGGGTGACCTGAAACAAACCTCTGTGTTTTTTTGTCCTAAATAATTCTAGGTGTGGTCACCTAACCTGAAACAGAGGGGGTGTAAAATATGACGATCCTTGTTTAAGTCAATGGGACTGTTGTATTCACCATATCATAAATGGATTATATGTACAATCAATCTAAAGGAGGACTGATAAGGCAAAAAGTAAGTTGTATTTCACGTTAGATGGTCTAAAAATCTAGGGTCAAATTTTTTTTTGGTTCTCCCCCTCAGGAATGTTGAAATTGAGTGTGGCCAACCCCTTTGAGCTTTAGTAACGTGCAGGATTTACGCTAAAAAGAGGTGCAATTTCTTTGGTTCCCTCCTGAAGAGGGGTCCAAATTTGTTTGCTTCCCCTCCTTCAAGGAGTCTAAAATTTTTTGGTCCCCCCCAAATCCACCAACCCCCCCCCCCTGTTGATAAAAAATGACCACTCCCTAAGTCCAGTGAATGCCATCTAAAGCCACTTAAATGCCACAACGATATGACCTTTCCATGACATCTACATCTTTAGGCCGAAAAAGAAAGTTGTATTCCCAGTAACATGGCCTAAAATAAATAGGGTTCAATTTTCCTTTAATAATTTTTTGTTAGTAAAATTAGTAATCTTTGTCGTAAAAACGCTTAAATTTCATAACATTTCTGGAGAATTCAAAAAAATGTCTGAATGTAGTCAATGTAGTTGGCATCTGTATTTATTTATTTATTTTGAATTAATTTAATCAAGAAAATACTTTTTTTCTTATCCCATTGAATTTGGCCACATTGTAGACAATAGATAATGGGGGGCATCGAACATGGTGCTTCCCGTAATTAAGCATAGCAAGTGTTGTTTCTCAAAAAATTAGTAGGCAAAACTCCACATCGTTGACATACGTGTACATCGTACGTCAAGAGTTAAAGCTGGGGCATCACACGAGTAGGCTGAGTGTGATACGCCCCAGCTTAAACAAGTGGAGTAGGATGTACATTTATTTGGCAATAAGTGGGGTTTTCTGTTTATTACATATTCCTACTCTCTGAAAATGGAGAAAATCAACAAGCTTATTGGCCATGTAGTATGGCAGCACCATACTCAATGGGGAGTATGGAGCATAGGTATAAAATAGAGAGGGTGGTATCCACCATGTAATATCTAATTATATCTCCTTTTTAGACCAATAGTTACTCACACTCAATTCTTCTATCTTGAGTGATATGACCTTGTGTGATATGACCTGAGTGGTCTGATTGTCTTTGCTACCTCAGTAATCAGAGTAATCCGCTAAGCATCATGACATCTAATGAGAGACACTTATGAGTATATGAACAATGTCACAGAACCTGAACTTGAATTTTCTATATGTATTCTCTAATCTATCATGAACTATTTGCTCGATTGTTCATTTCTTTGGTTTGGGCTTAAAAACGCCCCATGTATGCGATGAAAACCAAATGAAATAATCAAACTCAAACTCCTTTCAGCGCTGTTACATTCGCACGTCACGTCAACTTAAGCGCCTTGACTCTGTCCGCAAGTCGCCAATCTACAACCACTTTGGGGAGACTGTCATAGGAACCAGCACTATCCGCGCCTATCAAGTGTCTGACCGCTTTATAGACCGGTCTGACGGACTCACCGACCAGAATAACATCGCATACTTCCCAAACATTGGCATTGCAAGGTATGTCATGTAACTGCAAGATATCACAACTTTATTGCCACATGCTTAAATTCAGTGTTTAAAGAGCTTTTTTTGCGTTGGGCCTATTGATGGACGTGATAACAATATACGGTACCAACAATAAAAAAAAAAGTGACCTGCGGTCTAAACCAAAAGTAAGGGAAAAAGTTATCACACATTGTTTTGATAACTTGGATTTTCGGCTTTTACAGCAAATAATTTAGATGGAGAGAGAAAAAATAGAATAAAAAGCTGCCCTACAGAGAATTTCCCTAGGGGAAAAGAGAAAAAAAAGCAGGAAAAAACCTATAAAATGAAGATATATTAAGAAACATCCCCAATTTGAAAGGCAAGATGTTTAAATTTCACTGCTCAGGATTTTGATAAAATTTTCTTTTGTCATGTTGTGTTGCAGGTGTCTGGGTGTGTGTCTGGAAATGATCGGGAATGTGATCGTCCTGTTTGCGGCCCTGTTGGCGGCTACCGGCAGCATCGATGCAGGAAGCGCCGGGCTCAGCGTCACTTACGCCCTCCAGGTGAGTAGTACTTAATTCACACTACTATAGGGGTTGGATTCCCTGTGTCTCAGTGGTAAACCCGCAACGGGGTATCACTTGGGTAATCCTGCTCCCCTCTGGACCATACCAATCTAGTAACGTGAGACACAGTCTATCTGATAGGACAGTGGTAGAGCAATCACTTGGCAAGCGGAAGGCCCTGGGTTCGAGTCCCGGTGTCTCTGAAAACGTCATTTCTGGGGAAACCATGTCCCTCACACCACTATAAACGTAGATATTTTCACGCATATGTATTTTTGCGAATTTGATCTAAAGCACAGTTTTGTGTCATTTGAATTTGCAGATTTTGGAAGATGGTAGTTATATCTCGATACTTGATAGATATTCATATTGTATATAAACCAAATTGCTGTTGCTCTGCTGCTTGCTTGCTGTCTAGTGAGTTGCCCCCCTCCTAAGGTGGAGAGTTCCCAAGCCTCTGAAGATAGGCACCAGGGGGCACTGTCAGTATCAACTAATACCAGGATAACTTCTCCGAGGGAAGTTATGCCAACACATTAAATATTCCAGTCAAAATATATAAATGTATTTAAAATGTGATAGAGCGTGTTTTATCTATTTATTGACACCGGATAAAGCTATCGAAGGACTGACAACAAACTTTTATGTTTACTGAAATAGCAGAATAAAAAAAAACTCTCAGACCCTGTGCTGTATGAATACAGCAACATTTTACAGTGTATCTATTATCAACCTGTTCTGTAATTTAACGGAAAGAAGTGGCAGAACCAAGTGGAGACAAATGTAATCGTATACACTTTCATGTTTACTGAAATAGCAGAATAAAAAACTCTCAAACCCAAACTGACTTTGTGTCCGTGCAGGTGACGGCTAACCTGAACCTGTTGGTGCGCATGTCGTGTGACTTGGAGAACCACATCGTGGCAGTAGAGCGTATGCAGGAGTATGCCGAGTGCCCCCAGGAGGTAGGTGTCAGAACTCAACACAATACATAGACAAATGCCAACGCCCATTGATACCGTCTCTGTGTATTTCATGAGTAGGGGCTGGGTCAGTATCCCACAAAGCCGCAGGCTGAGTGGGATGCGCCCCAGCCCCCATGAGTGAAATACATCAGAGCGATATCAATGTAGTCGGCATTTGTGTTTGTTTTTTATTTGAAGCCATTTAATGAAGGAAAAACTACTTTTTCTTAGCCCATTGAATACGGCCACATTGTATTCAATGGGGGGGCATTAAATACGGCCTTCCAGTGCTTAAGCATAGTTGTATCTAAAAAGTAAAAAATCAGTTTTATTTTTTACGGAATACGGCATGTAAAATCATCATTTGATTGAATTTCTATCGCCATTTTAATGCAATTTAGCATATTTTGAATAGAAAATAGAATAGAAAGGCAAAGGCCCATAGTGAGTGTAATTTCAGGTTGTTCCTCCCAAGGTGAGACGTTCACAAATGTAGCCATTAGAGACAATGTAATCAGAATGCATAATCACAACTTTAATTATGAAAAATATCTTGTTGCATTGGTGTATAGTGATTTTACTGTCACAGCTTACCACTAATGCTCCTACATCCCTTCTCCCCAGGAGCCCCCAATCATAGAGAATAACCGGCCAGCTGTAGCGTGGCCCGAGCTTGGCCAGGTGACGTTCCAGCAGTACTCGACCCGGTACCGGCCGGGCCTTGACTTGGTGCTGAGAGGGGTTAACTGTACTTTCAACCCCGGCGAGAAGGTAAGCAACTTATGTATACTGTAAAACCTTGCATATTAGGGAGTGATCAACAGGGGGCGGGGTGGTTTTCCGCGTGGAGCGTGTGAAATTTTTTTCACCCCCCCGGTCAACGGGTCGACATTTTTTACCCCCCCTACGGGTCGGAAATCGGCGCGTGCGCAGGCCCTTTGAAGCATAGTAACGCGCAGGCTTTTTGGCCCAAAACAGGTTAAATTTTTTTGACCCCCCCCAAGAGGGGTCCAAATTTTTTACACCCCCCGGTCAAATTTTTTTGCCCCCCCCCCTGTTGATAAAAAATGATCACTCCCTTAGCCTAACTTGCATATCAGTCTCACCTAGACTTTGGGAATATCCTATGAGCCTCACTGGGTCTAATCAGTGCAAAATGTTAGGTATAAGCTGCACCCTGAATTTGGGCTGATCCTATAAGCCATACTGGCGATCTGACTTAATAGAATGATTGATTTCTGATGGTGTATAAATGCTTGTGATCAATCCTTTCTCCGCTTCCGATTGCAACGAGACCCAGTAGGTTGCGACAGTCACTATTATCTATAGCATCATAATGCAGACACAATTGTCTACATTTGATTTTTTATTTGCATTTTTTGGTGCAATTTACCTACATGCATACTAGCAACATAATAAAAGCAAAGTTTCATATACACAAAATATGAAAACATAGTAATACATTCAGCTATTTTACACTTTATACAATGTACCTATTAAGTAGTAGTTAAACCACAGCCACTGTAGTGAGGATAATGGCAACAGTCAAGGCTGATCACGAGTTGCAGACGAGTGTGGTCAGTCATAACTAAGTCAACATCCTCAGTACAAGGGCCTGGAGTGGTTTAACTAACTTATGTCACACACTGTAGCAAGTGCTTTTGAACGTCATATACAGTCAGACAATTTCTTTTGTTCTGACGGCCAAGTGTGGTATAAGCTAGTATGCAGCAGGAGGTAAAACATCCCTTTGACACTTTTTTGTATACTGCATACAGATAGTGATATAAAGTAGTCATAGGCCTAGTACCAATCTGTAGGGGTATAAGGCTCCTTCACTGTATTTCGCATACAGATTGGTACATGTCCTATAACTACTACGTATGCAGCAGGTAGTAAAACATCCCCTTAACACCTCCATGTGCCTCATTACTCTGTAGGTTGGTATAGTCGGCAGGACGGGGGCCGGGAAGTCCTCCCTCACCCTGGCCTTGTTCAGGATCATCGAGGCAGCCTCCGGCTCCATCATCATAGACGGCCAGAGGATCAGCGACATCGGTCTGGACGACCTGCGCTCCAAACTCACCATCATCCCACAGGTAGGCTGCAACTCATATCACCTCAGTTTTCTTCTTTTTTATCATTCTGCAAAAGTTAATTAAAAAAAAAAAAAAGTTCAGCAAAAATCAAAAAAAAATTGATATTTTGATGTAATAAAAAGTTTTCTTCTTGTTTATCATTCTTCAAAGGCAATACGCAGAGGGTAATTTTTACAAGTTTTTCCTTTGAACTGTAGTTTGAGGAAAAATGTGACTCTGTCACTTATATGCCATTATGACCTTTCCATGACATTTACTAAACTTAAAGCAGCTTAAAGGGTTACTTTGTGGCATCTTAAATTTGCTTAAATTCAAACATTCGTGTGGTATACATTGAATGAACCATAACATCTAAGAAACAAAGCAAAATTCGAAGTCGATTAATGGATTTCTTTAAGCAGCTTTAAGTAATGTTAAGCTACTTTAAACCTAAACAAATTTTAATTTCCCTAACTTGTTAACAACATCCACCATACTTGATTATCATTGACTACATGATCATGTAACCCATCTGTATTTTCCAGGACCCTGTCTTGTTTTCGGGAACCTTGAGGGTAAACCTGGATCCATTTGAGACAAAAAGTGACGCAGCGTTATGGGAGTGTTTAGAGCTGGCTCACCTCAAGACGTATGCAGAGTCCCTGCCGACCGGGCTGGAGCACCTGTGCACTGAGGGTGGGGAGAATCTCAGGTAAGCAGCCGTCTCATGGTCTAACTACTAAAAATAAAAGGGTTTCCAATCACTAACTACTAAATAAAAGGGTTTCCAATCTCTAACTACTAAAACAATGGGTTTCCAATCACTATTAAATAAAAGGGTTTCCAATCACTAACTACTAAAACAATGGGTTTCCAATCACTAAACACTGAGGGTGGGGAGAATCTCAGGTAGGCAGCCATCTCATGGTTTAACCACTAAAAGATCACCAACAACTGAAATATATGAGGAGGACTTTTTTTTTTAGTTTATTTAATATCTCCTTCACTGAGGGACCAAAATATTTAACAAATTTCACACTTGACTTCCCGACATTTTAAAAGATTATAATTATATAATAGACACAACTTGAACAACAAAACTTTTGTTTTTAAATAACTTTCATTTTACCATGTTGAGTGAATATCAATCACAACGTTTCGGCGTGGAGGTTGCCTTCATCAGGATTAAAAAGAGATTAAAAAAGGTGGTACCACATATATGCCTATTTTATGCTATTTAGTGTATAATACTTTCTTAACTTTGTAGTCTATAGGCAATGTGTATATAATGCATTATAATGTCAGTGTGTACAGTGGTATATGATGATGCCTTATACTTACAGTGTGGGGCAGCGGCAGTTGGTGTGCCTGGCCCGGGCCCTGCTGCGTAAGACGCGTATCCTGATCCTGGACGAGGCCACAGCGGCTGTGGACCTGGAGACGGACGACCTGATACAGAACACCATACGCACCGAGTTCAAGGACTGCACAGTCATCACCATAGCTCACCGCCTCAACACCATCATGGACTACGACAAGTATGTACTCTACCTATACGGGACTAGCGCATTAGGCTATGGGGGCCGCCATCTTGGCTCAGAGCAATGCATTGTGGTTAGGCCCCATGGGTGAATTTCTTATCAGTGCCTTTTTTTGTTTTGTGTATATACACTCATAACAGTTTATTAAACTTATTATGATGTTCTAGGTGTGAGGAGAGGGGATTAGCCTGATAAGAGATGGGGGTTTAGCCCCCGACTATCTGAGGTACAAGGATGCACTAGTCCCATATACGGGAATAGCACATCCTGGTACCTCAGGTAGTTGGGGGCTAAACCCCATATCCTTTATAGGTTAATCCCCTTCTTTCAAATAGATGAATATAATCTCAAAATCATGCATTCTATTAGGTATCTTTCACTGTCCTGTGAATCTCTTAATATGAGATAATAGCAAACACAGCCATTATAGACAATGTTATGAGGACTCTACTAAAGTCAAGTTAAACGCAACTTTATTATGAAAAAGTTCTTGCTGCATCTGTCTACAGCAACTCTCCTGGCTGGTCTGTCTTTTAGGCCATCAGGTCATCCGACCAACCCTACGGGCTGACCCTACGGGCGAAAATTCCATATTTTTACCCTTTTTGGGTCAATTTCAGGGTTATCTGAGAAGCTAGTACTTTCATGTTAAAAAAGAAATGTTTAAAAAAAATCCGACCTACCGACCCTAGATTTTCTGCCCATGTTACCTGAAACGAACCTTTTTTTTTTTCCTTAGTGCTAACCATACAATCAGTGCCGTATCATTGCAATAAAGCAACAGGCGCTCTTCAATTTGGTCGGACCCCCAGTGCAAATACAAGACAGCGCTTATTCAAGGTGTTGATTTAGTGCTTGAGAAAGGTTTAGAGACCCCTATACTTATTCAAGACCGGCGTGCTTTAACACTATGTAAAATGGTTATGGCACTACCAATTGTAGCCTAATGAGGTCTGGTGTAAATACGGATAAATCTTTATACATCTAATTAAGCAAACTTGTCGTAAAACCTATATAGCAAGCTTAACGAGTTTACTTTGCTACATTTCAGGATCGCGGTTCTTGACAGCGGTAATATAGCTGAGTACGCGAGTCCCAGTGAGCTGCTGCAACACAACAACAGCATCTTCTACGGAATGGTGAAGGACGCCGGCCTGCTGTAGGAGCACACCAACAGCATCTTCTACGGAATGGTGAAGGACGCCGGCCTGCTGTAGGAACACACAAACAGCATCTTCTACGGTAGGGTGAAGGACGCCGGCCTGCTGTAGCAACACGACAACAGCATCTTCTACGGCATGGTGAAGGACGCCGGCCTGCTGTAGGAACATACAACAGCATCTTCTACGGTATGGTGAAGGACGCCGGCCTGCTGTAGCAACACAACAACAGCATCTTCTACGGAATGGTGAAGGACGCCGGCCTGCTGTAGCAACACACAAACAGCATCTTCTACGGTATGGTGAAGGACGCCGGCCTGCTGTAGCAACAACAGCAGCATCTTCTACGGCATGGTGAAGGACGCCGGCCTGCTGTAGCAACACACAAACAGCATCTTCTACGGTATGGTGAAGGACGCCGGCCTGCTGTAGGAACACGACAACAGCATCTTCTACGGTATGGTGAAGGACGCCGGCCTGCTGTAGGAACACGACAACAGCATCTTCTACGGAATGGTGAAGGATGCCGGCCTGCTGTAGCAACACACAAACAGCATCTTCTACGGTATGGTGAAGGACGCCGGCCTGCTGTAGCAACACAACAACAGCATCTTCTACGGTATGGTGAAGGACGCCGGCCTGCTGTAGGAACACACAAACAGCATCTTCTACGGTATGGTGAAGGACGCCGGCCTGCTGTAGCATCACACAAACAGCATCTTCTACGGAATGGTGAAGGACGCCGGCCTGCTGTAGGAGCACACCACAACAGCATCTTCTACGGAATGGTGAAGGACGCCGGCCTGCTGTAGCAACACAACAACAGCATCTTCTACGGAATGGTGAAGGACGCCGGCCTGCTGTAGGAACACACAACAGCATCTTCTACGGAATGGTGAAGGACGCCGGCCTGCTGTAGGAACACACAACAGCATCTTCTACGGAATGGTGAAGGACGCCGGCCTGCTGTAGGAACACACCAACAGCATCTTCTACGGTATGGTGAAGGACGCCGGCCTGCTGTAGGAACACAACAACAGCATCTTCTACGGTATGGTGAAGGACGCCGGCCTGCTGTAGGAACACAACAGCATCTTCTACGGTATGGTGAAGGATGCCGGCCTGCTGTAGCAACAACAGCATCTTCTACGGTATGGTGAAGGACGCCGGCCTGCTGTAGCAACACACAAGCAGCATCTTCTACGGTATGGTGAAGGACGCCGGCCTGCTGTAGCAACACGACAACAGCATCTTCTACGGTATGGTGAAGGACGCCGGCCTGCTGTAGCAACACGACAACAGCATCTTCTACGGTATGGTGAAGGACGCCGGCCTGCTGTAGCAACAACAGCATCTTCTACGGTATGGTGAAGGACGCCGGCCTGCTGTAGCAACAACAGCATCTTCTACGGTATGGTGAAGGATGCCGGCCTGCTGTAGCAACAACAGCATCTTCTACGGTATGGTGAAGGACGCCGGCCTGCTGTAGCAACAACAGCATCTTCTACGGTATGGTGAAGGACGCCGGCCTGCTGTAGGAACACACCAACAGCATCTTCTACGGTATGGTGAAGGATGCCGGCCTGCTGTAGCAACACACAGACAGCATCTTCTACGGTATGGTGAAGGACGCCGGCCTGCTGTAGGAACACAACAACAGCATCTTCTACGGAATGGTGAAGGAGGCCGGCCTGCTGTAGCAACACGACAACAGCATCTTCTACGGTATGGTGAAGGACGCCGGCCTGCTGTAGCAACACACAAACAGCATCTTCTACGGAATGGTGAAGGACGCCGGCCTGCTGTAGGAACAACAGCAGCATCTTCTACAGCATGGTGAAGGACGCCGGCCTGCTGTAGGAACAACAACAGCATCTTCTACGGAATGGTGAAGGACGCCGGCCTGCTGTAGGAACAACAACAGCATCTTCTACGGAATGGTGAAGGACGCCGGCCTGCTGTAGGAACAACAGCAGCATCTTCTACGGTATGGTGAAGGACGCCGGCCTACTGTAGCAACACACCAACAGCATCTTCTACGGTATGGTGAAGGACGCCGGCCTGCTGTAGGAACACACCAACAGCATCTTCTACGGTATGGTGAAGGACGCCGGCCTGCTGTAGCAACAACAACAGCATCTTCTACGGTATGGTGAAGGACGCCGGCCTGCTGTAGCAACACACAGTCAGACAAGACCCTCATCAATTCAATTTACCGTAATGGCCCGCTTAGGGAGTAGTCATTTTTTAACAACAGGGGGGGGGGGTTGCTGGATTTTTGCGCGAGCGGGTGGAAATTTTTCCGGTCCCCCCCACAGGAGGGGTCGAAAATTTTTTGGTCCCCCCCTCAGGAAGTTGAAATCGAGCCTGGCCGACCCCTTTGAGCTATAGTAACGCCCGGGCTTTTCCACTAAAAAGGGGTGCAATTTTTTTGGTCCCCCCTTCAAGAGGGGTCCAAATTTTTTTGGTCCCCCCCCTTCAAGGGGTCCAAATTTTTTTGTTCCCCCCCCAAATCCACCAACCCTCCCTGTTGTTAAAAATTGACCACTCCCTTAAGCGCAGGGGTCTAAAATAAGCGCATATCTCATTTTGGCGCAGGTCTAGCACCCCTCTGAAACCCAAAATCTCTCTTTAAATGGACTCATATAAGCGCAGGTCCCTGTATAAGCGCAGGCGGTAGCAGGAGTGCTTAAACGAGCCACTACGGTAATTGTTTATTGTACTGAGCAATTACATCTACAAATTGACGCAGCTATCGCAGAATCAAAGAGGATCAAATAATAACAAAAGGTGTTGGATGAAAGGGGTTCAAGTAACAGTGTTGGATGGAAAAGCAGCCTTTACGTGGACAGTTTGTGTTTTGATAAGGTGGAACTAGTTCAATTCAATAGTGGAACTTGGTGGATTCTCATTTAAAAAGATACAAAAAGACTCAATTTGTATACAAAGCTGTAATACTAACATACCTTATACCAAGATGGATCATGCTTTAATTTGAGTAAATGAGATATGACATTTCTGTTACATGTATATGGCATCTAATGCTTTTAAATATGCTTAAAGAGTGACTTTAAGTATCTGGAATTCGCCTCAATGCTCATGTATGCAGTGCTGCCTAGAGCGAATGCAGTACAACAGACACTTTGGCACTGCATTGCTGCAGCATGCACACCCTCCTAGATCCAGATCTCCTAGATCCTTAGGCAAGGAGTTTCTAGAGCTACGCAATCAACCATCAGTTTTAATTTATAATTAATGCAATCACAAATGTTATTTATTTCATCTATTGTTTCTAGAGTTACGCAATCAAACACCAGTTTTAATTTATAATTAATGTAGTCATACTGTTTTATTCATTTCATCTATTGTTTTCATTGACAATTGTGATACTATTTATACCGGTTTAACTTAGTTTAGTGAACTAATATAAAATATTATATGGTACGTGATGATAAATTCCCTCGCTTGTGGAAACCATTTATACTTTCACACTGGAAATAATCCTATCTGTTTATACCGTCATTATGTATATTGTACATTAGCGGTTGTCTGGCACGACTAAAGTGATATTGTTGTTATGTAACTCTTGTATTATTTAATGTTTACAATATGACTATATAACAAAAAGCATCAACTGTTCATGTAATGATTATGTGGCCAATAAAAAATTCAATCAATCAATTAATTTCATTGATTCTGTTTAAGGGTGCTGAAAGTTCTCTAAATATTGCATTAACAAGATCAAAACTGTACATAGAAAAGTTACCAATGTCTGTTCCTCCTGCATAAAATGTAAATAGTGATCCCGCTGTCTGGTTTTCTGCCATCAAAGTATTCATAAAATTTGCTCACCTGATTTATTTGATATATCAATCTAGCAATCAATGGATTTCGGGCACCTTTTTTTTCGGAAATTGAAATTTTAATTTTATTTTGAAAAAAAGAAATCGTCAATGGATTTCAATCGCCTCATTTTGGAAAAATGAGATTATTTTTATCTTCCTTGGATTCTCCAAGATAAAGCAATTACTTCTGTCGGGTTCTCTGGAAACTTTTGTTGGAGACTGCCCCACTTTTACACCTAAAATTCCATTGACAAAAAAATAATTAAAAAAAACTTTTTAAAAGATTTCACTTGCTGGCACCATTTTTTAAGTTCATTCCAGGAACTTTTTACTTCTTCTTTTTTATTTGAAAGAGAAATCGACCTACCTACCCTAGCGTTTTGGACCATGTTCCCTGAAACACACCTTCTTTTTTTGGGCCTTACCCGGTTAAAAATTAATAATACTGACTGAAGATATTCTGAATGTCTTTCAATAGGACCTTCAGATACTGCTAGTTCCAATTACAAGCTATGATAAGGAATGATTATCACACTTCTATATGGTAAGTTTGACACATTTGTAGCCAGTAAATCCGGCAGTTCCTAATGTTTCTCCTTCTCATAGACTGTATTACAGCTCGGAGTGCCCATTTTTCATGTTAGGTAGAGAATATAATTCTGCATCTGCTCTTGTATGATTTGACCAATCACTGCAAGATGGACAACATATAATGTCCCATTTGGGTCTTTCAGCCCAAATTGGGTACAAGCAAGCTGAATCCTTTCTATTTTTTTCTTCTCATTTTTGAATTTTTTATTTATCCTGATTGAGATACCCCTTGGGGTATATGAATCACAACCAGCCGTATGAAGACTCTTTTCCCTACTTCATCATTTTTTTCCCATTTTGAAATCTACCCCGTACCCCCAATAAAATGTCAACATTACCCTCCCCCTTACATAACCCCTCACAGTGGGAGGTATGACCTGCTCATTAGAGGTTCAGGGGCTGAAACCCTCAGCTGAGCGTAGATAATTGTAGAAAACATTCATCAGATGAATGCTAAAAATCGACACAGTGACATGGTCCTTCTGCTAAAAATCGACACAGTGACATGGTCCTTCTGCTAAAAATCGACACAGTGACATGGTCAAAATTGTAGAGGCACAGTAATGCAGAGTGCTATGAATTTACATTAAAACAACTTTATAACAGTATCACAACTTTTGTGGATCAATAAACTCTTAACTACAAACATGTGAAAAACGTGCTTGAAAAGTCTTAATTTTCCTATACTTTTTAACCCCCAGTAAAAAAATGAATATAGAATTAAGTTTTAAATATCTTTATTGGTACATAACAGTCATATCACATAAGTTATTTGTATCCACCGATGTTGTAAATTCACATAACTAATAACAGTAAATTAATTATGCAACAAGTATATGAGTCAGTCGTCAGTATGTAAATACAAATCAAAGAAATTGGCCGTTCAATGAAGGAGGAACTACAAGTATGAGTATGAGTACAAATGCGAGCAAGGTACATTTTCTTCAAAATTTGTTGATTTGTTTATCAACATCAATCTCAGTATTTATATTGATATTCGTATGCAACATCAACATGTATATTTGCCAGTTAAACATTATCACAACCCTGACATTAAACAGCCCTTACTTGGTGAACACTAGTTGTTTTCAATGCCAGAAAGAAGCACAGCTGTGTTATTACGTTCACGTTTGTGATGAAAAACATTAACATCAACAGTCACACGACACCTAGTCTATGTATAATATATCTTTGAACTTTGAACAAAACTAGAGACCAAAAACAAGGCATGTGTCATTTAGTGCTGTTGACCTGCCTCCAACTCATCCAACATAGCAGCTCCTCTAAAAACAGGGCCTTTCCGGTAGATTTCACATTTAGGACTACTTATTTTCAATTTGATCTTGTTTGAACCTCGGAGATCTCTTCTCGGTAACACAATGAGACCATCAATGGTTGACCTCAAGACATTAGCGCTAGCACAGAGGCGTAGGAAGCAAATCTTCATTGGGGGGGCCCAGGGGGGCCCACTCCAACCAACTTTATGTATCGGTTTTTATGCATGATGTATCACATACACACTTATATTAGATTGAATGGAAAAGTAGTATTTGAGCTCCCTTTAGTTCTAATTCGGGGGCTGAGTCTCCTCTGTGCCCACTTTTCCCTATGCGGGAAAGGTAAGAATTGGAAACTATGTGTATCATATGACATGTCTTGACAAATTTTGGGGGGGGGGGCCCAAACATATTCAGGCCCCCCTTCCTCAGTGATTGGGGGGGCCCGGGCCCCCCTGGCCCCCTCTTTTCCTACGCCACTGTAGCAAGAAATCATTCCTTTTAGATTCTAATTTGACAATACCGCATAATACATGTAGATCATCAACATCTATGTCACATAAACGCAGGCAGTCATTCCGTATAACTTGCAATTTCCTTTGAACCCACTCATCTTGATCCCCTGGTGGACAATGGGGAATAATTTATGTTAATTTATGCAATTGGAATAGAGTCTAGACCTAGAGCTGGGTTAGAGGCAGCAGGAAGTTATTGTAGCCATGTGCTGACCTTGTAAGGTGCCACTGCAGTGTGACCCCTGGTGGGAATAAAAGCTGTGTCTAATGGCCTGAAATAGTTAATAGATGTTATAACACTTAGAAGCCCATTCAAATCTTCACCTACCCTAAAAAAAAAAGTTTTCTATCAAGCCGGTCAAAGATGGCACCCAGCTAGTGATGAAATGATATTGTTGGTCGAATAGAATTGACTGAACCCTGCCTTGTACCTTTAGCAATGGGGGAGTGGGCGGTACATATAAGAATAGTCCCGTAGACATGTGACTGATTATATAAAGATGCGGCCATCATCACATGTGGTACATAGGGGTGTCATGTTGGGCCAACATTAGCATTAATAATCTGCCAGAAGATATACATGAACTAAGTGATGACAATAGTTTCCAATTACTGTATTCGACGTAATAAGTGCACAGTGCACTCAAATAATGATTATGGACACATTTTAGTAGTTTAATTGCCCAGTAGGCACAGACCACTTATTAAGCGCTTATTCAGCTCTGCATATTCTCTGTAGGGCTTAGTAAGTGCTTATTGAGTGCTGTTTTGTGAGGTGTGCCCACTGGGTGGGGTAAAAAAATGAGATATTTTTGGTTATTTGTAGTATAAGAATTGGCCAAAAACGGGGTGTGTGCACTTATTAGGGGGTGTGCGCTTATTACGTTGAATACGGTAGGTGAATAGTTGGGTTTATTCCTTAATCAGGTGGAGGACTAGTATAGCAGAACAGGACAACCTGCATTAACATGCAGCCTGTATTTTCAGGCCACCTAACCTGTGCATTCAAGCTGCCCCTATACACTCTCCAATCACAGCAGGCTGATGTACCATGCAGGCAGCCTGGAATAGTAGGCTGCAGCTCAGGCTTTCACCAACCAACCAGCCAGAGACTCCAACCAGAGACTCTGCTACATGTGTGTCACATTAGATAAAATACTGATCTAAACTCATAATAATTCAGAAATGCAATGGACCATGCACATAATGCATCTAAAAGTTGGTAGCTGTTATACTCATCTATGTACTTGATAGTTGTAAATATTTTGCAAGTATCATATAAAAATCGCAAATATGGTTATATAAAAGCCTTGTTAAGAATACAGTGGTGTAATAGGACAGTCCTTAATACAGGACTGGGCGACCTGTAAAACCAGCCTGGGTGGGTTATCACAAAGAAATGTGTATAGAAATTGCTTGATATGGTCCTAGCTTCCGTTTTATTTGGAATATTTACAGAATTTAAACACCTATAGGAAGCTAAAAGCGCACCAGCAGTGATTTCATGGCTATTTCACACCGGTGGGAGTAAAAAGGACCCCAGTGGTAAGTCAGTGTATTGGGGGTGTAGATGGGGGGTCCCCATGTCACATGTCGATTTTAAGAGATGGCCATGTCACCTGTCAACTAAATTCCCATGTCCTATGTCACCTCTAAGAACATGTCATGTCCCATGTCGAATTTAAGAAATGCCCCATGTCATGTCACTTATTTTTTTCCTCCAGTCACTAAGCTCCATGTCGAATATCAATTTAAAAAAAAAGCCATGTCACCATGTCGATTTTAGGGGTCCACCCCTATTGTATTGCAATGTGGGGGGACCCTGGTATTCAAGTACTATGCGGCCCTTAAAGGCTTGGTCACTACATATAGGTGCTGCCCTCACTCCAGCAGGCCTCAGTCTCTCCTCAACCACAACACACAAGGCAGCACCAGAGGCAGAATACACACAACCCATAGCTACAGCATCAACACAGGTAGTGGACTCATTATATCTAGGCTTTTGTTAATGTATTGACTATTTTTTGGTGGAGCAATAATAATCATTGATTCATATTGGTTTTTTGATTACATTTACTCGTTCCATATTTTGAATTGTCTGGCAATTAGTGCATTGGAAATAATATTTAAATGAGTTCCAAATGTTAGTACAATATCATATTTGGAGGGAAGGGAATACTACAATGTCATCTAAGGGCAATAGGAGACTAGTTAGAGGGTCCAACATGGCCCAGGTACTGTATTATATTGTGTATTATCAGGGAGGGTATAGTAAGGGAGGGGTGTTTCCGATAACTATTTTCATCAATCAAAGAACAAAATAGTCTATTTTCATGCCCTCTGGAAAAAACTGAAAACTTAAACTATGAATTTTGGCATGTATTTAGTCACCCTCGCCTGGCCTAGCACTTTCCATAACTAAAAACAGTTTTATGGTGAGACTAGTGGAAGTATGCCCGAAAAGAATGTGATTGCCACCTGTTTGGTCGGGGCAGATCCCATATCGCTACTCTGCTAAATTCCTTTCAAACTAAAAACGCTCCCGTTTCCTCAATCCTCAAGATATCAAAGATCTAAAGACAAATTCTGAAAGCCCATAACTAGTATGCAAAGGGTTGATAAGGACTAGAAAGGTCAGAAGTTGATTTTTTTTTTATGAGTGTTTCCGATAACTATTTTTACCAAAAATAATATAATATAATATATTTTCATGCCCTCTGAAAAAAACATAGATATCACAAATCTAATGACATATTCTAAATCTCCATGGCGAGTATGATCCTCTTCTTTTATCAATAAGATGTCAAAATTGCTTATTTCCATGCACTGAAAAACAATTGAAGACTTGAATAAATCATTTTGGCATGTATTTAGTCATACTTGCCTGTCCTACAGCTTTCTATGACTATAAACGGTTATATGATGAGACTAGTAAAAGTATGCCCAAAAACTCGGCAAATAGAGCTCAGAAGGGCAGTCATAGCCACAGCTACACAGGGTGGAGTGTGGCTAGTGCCGTGTTTTGCCACAGGTGGTGCCCCAGTCTCCCCATTGGACCTGAGTCCATGATATCAGACTGCTCAGCTATAATGGAGTCCTCTCCCTTCTACTGTACCTCCCTGGTATTATCAATGGGGGAATTTTAGCGTACACTCCAAAAGTATTAAATTGAGTATAAAACTGAAAATTGACAGTATTCTAAGCTGAAGTATAGGAAGTTGAATGAAATAGGTGGGACATGTAGTATCGCCATATTGAACATTTTTGTGCATTTTTAACAAAATTCTCTTTTGAGCCCTAATCATTGGACCAAGTCACTTTAAGGGTTTAACATATGTAGTCTAGAAGACCAGGTGACAGTTGGTAGAGGAGCAGGCCTTGTACATTACGTGTAGCGCCAGGTGCCGGCCACTATAGTGCCCCTATGGTGCCCCTATGGTGCTGGCCCTGTAACAACCATTGATACAGTTAGCTTACTTTGTCGATACAAAACCTCCCTTAGGCCAGCATACAGAGCCTCATGCCTCAACAACTGCAATACCCTCCTTAAAATTGTCAAGTGGGATGAGGGCTTGTGACAAGGGACACAACCCTTTTCTTAAAAGAAAATACCACCCTAGTTTAAGACGGCTTAAATCAATGGCTGTGGCATCAATTAAGAATATTCTAAACAAGGTGTTTGTAATAACGAAGTTTTACTGTACAGTGTTGTGGGTTCATACTTTAGGATAAACCTAAGTGAATAATACAAAAAAGCGTACCGACACACTTTAATAATAAAATAAGGAAATAGAATATCATGTTACTTGTGTTCTTTATTAGATAGTATTTCATTATCAGGTATATTTTGTATGATAAGGAACATATGGGTTTTGGGGGAAAAAACCTTTTTTTGAAAGATAGTACATGGTGGTAGATAGGTGGTTTTAGATGCATTAAAGCAAGGGTTAATATGGTATTAATGCAGCATGCTGTCCTTAAAGGGGTAATTGGCAAATCTAACACGCATGGCAGTGACTCTCCCATTGAGTGCTGTAGACCAAGCACAGTGACTTTCGTGACTTGTATCTAAGCAACCTTGTCTACAGCCAATCAGATTACATCACTGTGCCTGGGGCTGGGCCCCAGATGCAGTTGAAATGTCAGGTATTGTGACTTGGTCTGCAGGCTTCTTGCTACACAGTGGTTAAACACGTTTGGGGTTTTCAACATGTAAAGGCCGAATAAATAATGTAAAATGTAAATCTCCTTGAGATTCTGTGCAAAGATGGTGATTGAGACTTACAATAATTTACCTGGCATTTACGTCTATTGATATTTACATGGATTTTCCACTCAAGTAATATCCATGTAAAGTATGTGTAAATCTTGTAGTTTTCACTGTGAATAGATGCGCAAATTGGGCTCAAAATTTACACCAACTTACCTGGCATTTACATCCATTAATATTAGTATTTTAATGGATTTACCCCTCTGTAATTTCCAAGTACATTTTGATGTAAACTTATGCAAGTATCATTGTAAATCTGTGCAAAGATAAAGCTTAAGATTTACACCAATTTACCTGGCATTTACATAAGTTGATATTTACATGCATGTACCCCTTTTGTAATGTATATTAATGTATATCCTTATCACAATAGGCGCCATACAGGCTGGGTCAAAGCTCTACACAGACAACCATGCCACCACGCGGGGTGGGGTTGGCACACTATAAGAAGGGCTACATCATCATTTTTAGACCAGGGGCCTTAAAAGATGTATACTAACGGGGTAAGGGCCCCTCCCTAGCTCCCCTGGTTTGTATCACAGGTTTTACCCCTCCAGAATGCTTAAAAAAAAAGTATAATAATGGGGTGGGGGTCCCCTAGCTCCCCTGGTTAGTATTACGGGTTTTACCCCTCCAGAATGCTTCAAAATAATGTATAATAATGGGGAGAGGCCCCCCTAGCTCCCCTGGTTAGTGTAGGGGCCTCTGACACTAACCAGGTGGAGTCTGAGCTGCTATTACTAGTACAGGCTGTATACGAACCCCGTGGTGTTTAAACAGGACGGCCTCTTACATCTGATGAACAGCTTTCTTTGTTTATACATTGTGGTTTAAGAGGCCGTCCTGTTATAACACCCCGCCACTGTTTGTTTAAACAAGCCAATAAAACACTCTCCCATCATTGTTATAGTGCTAAGCCTTAGAATGTATCAGGAGCGGTATGACGGTCACAGCGTGAACACCACCTAGGCACGCGCTCCACTACTAGACTGTTTTTCCATGGGATTTCAGGGAAATTCATACCTCCACTAATCAACAGGTGAACTATAAAGGTTTCAGGATCAAGGAGAGTGCATTAAAAGAGTCTTTCCTCAAAAGGCTGCTGAATTATAGGCAAATATATCTCGCCAGGCTACTTAGGTCGCTGTAGGCTGACGCCATATTGCCCACACTGCGCCACTCACCTGTATACTCCTTTGTTTACCTGTCCACCACCGGTGCGGCATTGACTTCTCTACTCACGACAACCACCAACGCAAAATGGCCAGAGCTCCCCCTAGCAAGGAAGAGGCCATCAAAGCCATGGAGGAATGCTATCCCAAGACCAGAGCTGATGGTAAGGCCCCAGGCGCCCGTATTGGTGTAACTGTTGAGTACCTTATGTCCGAGAAGGATCGTCTTGAGGTATTATGTAATGAACTTTTAAGGTCGTTAGAATATTCCCAGGAAGACATCTGCACTTTAAAAGGTCAAAATGTGAGTAAAACTCGTGAACTTGCTACTTTAAAGCTCAGATTAGAAGAAAACCAACGTCAAGCCCGTGTTAATTCTGATGATATACGAGACCACTTCTCCCCATTAAATGTGATAGACCATTCCATGCGAAGAAAAAACCTTGTTATTGATAGTGTCAAATTCACAAAGGGAGAGGATACCCGACAGATAGTGATAGACATCTTCAACTCCATTGATCAGACCTTTGACGAGTTTGAGCTGGATTATGTTTATCGCCAAGGCTCCCCCCTACACGAGACCAGAGCCATGCTGGTAGTCATGACAAAGCCCACCTCTCGAGACAAGATACTGTCACTGAAAGGTAACCTTAAGAACACTAGATACAGGAATGCCTTCATCACTGAAGATTCTAATAACGAGGTCAGAAAACAAAAAAATGACATCAGTTCCATTGCTAAATTAGCCTTTGAGGCAGGAATTGTCGTGAAGCCTAGAGGGAGAGGCCTATTATATAACGGGAGATACTACCCACACCATGCATTGGGAGACTTGCCACGAGAAATCCAATTGTCTAACACCAAAACAATAATTACGGATGACTATGTGGCATATCAGAGCGAGCATGCCCCCCTCTCCAATTTCTATCAATGCAAAATCACCGCTGATGGTAGAGACTGGCACTCTGTTGAGCACCTCTTCGCCTATAGGAAGGCAGACTTTGCGGGCAATCTTCCAAAAGCAAATAAAATCAGAGACTGTTATACTGCTATGGCAGCACAGAAGATTGCCAAGACCATTGACTGTAATGCCTGGAAACAGGAGGATGAAAAGCACCTAGAGGAGATCAACATGTACAAATTCCAGCAGCATGAGAACCTACGTCAGTACATATTAGGTACGCAGAACCGGAAGCTTCTGGAGGCAACTTCCTGTCCCCATTGGGGGGTGGGTGTGGGCCACGTAGCAAGGCTCTCGAAAATGGTACTCACTCTGGAAAAAACCGTGGAGGAGAAGTACTTATGAAGGTCAGAAAAAGACTCGCTGAGCTATACCCACCAACACCCGCTCCACCTCCACAGGCCCACACAGTTCCTCCTGCAACCCCAACCACCAACACTCCTCCAGTACCTGCTCCAGTAATCACCACACCTGTGGTTACTACCTCTGCTGCTGCTCCCCTCCAGGTTGTGAGCCAGGCCCCTGCGCCCACCATAACCACCATGACGACAGTAGCAGTGGTGACCCACATAGCCGCGCTGACCACACCCACCTCTCCAGTACACATGCCGCTGCCACGAACGCCACTAAGACAAGCCCCGCCTCCGCCACTCACCTATGACGCAGCGCACACCACACCTACCTCCACGGCGGCAGCAGCAAAACTCACCACTGACACCTCCCCTACATCCAGTGTTGGAACGCCAATTGCTACAGCCGCTGTTAAGGCTACCAAGGCGAAGAAGCAGCAATCAAAGGAATCTTTAAACCTTAAAGACACCCTGTTCAACATCATGCACCCCAAGACCCCCAGGGGGGTAAAGACCCAACAGACATAATGAAAATATCCATCTAAAGTTTCATTAGTGTACGATCATATCACTGTTATATACTAACTATTACGGTAACAAATACACTACACAGTGGTCATATATTTAGTTACCTTGGTCTAACCGTCCCCCTACGGTATGCAATCAACAGCCAATCTATGGCATCTCTAGACACCTACCAATTGACTTTAAATGTACGTTACATCATAAGTATAGCCAAAAAGCGGGCAATCAGGCCGTAAGTTATGTAACAACTGACCTACTGACACACAGACCCTGAGTCAGCTGGACCAGTTAACATCCCAATGTGTATGATCAAAAACACTATGTCACGTGTATGTATATTACTACTAATGCCGTTTGCTACTGTTGGACTGTGAGTCCCCCCTCTGTATACCTTTCTTTATTTTTTTCACATGTAAATACACAACTCATGATAATTCACATCTATATGGTTTCTCTGTTAATTCGTTCCTGTACTAGACTTATTTAAAATTAGTAACATGTCCTACCGGTAGTGGGGCGCCCAGCCGACCGTCCATACTAGAACCGCCCAGATGGAGTATCAGATTCGATCACCCATATTAGGTATCATTCATACTTTATTTTTTATGTAATACAGCAGCCCCATTGACTTAACCAAAGAGGTCCGTATTACACTCCCCCTGTGAAATAACCCATGTCCGTATTTCACGACCCTGTGACGTCATCAAAACGGCGGTTTGTTTACATTTGAACAGCGTAGAAAGAAGCCATTTTAGCCTATTTAGGCTCCCTACCCCTATAATAATTTAATTTGAATCGAAAAAGGTAAAAAATAAATACAAAGGAACACTCGTTTTAGTCTGTAGCTGGGTTATTTCACTTGTTGAAGGTAGGGCCGCATTTCACTCGGCCTGCGGCCTCGTGAAATACGGCCCTACCTTCAACTCGTGAAATAACCCAGGCTACAGACCAAAACTCGTGAACCTTTGTCTTTTTATCATATCACCTCCTATCCCACACACCGTGGTTAGTTCAAAATGGTAACAATTAATCATGTAAAGAGTACAAAGGGATTGTCCTTTGTTAGTATCAATGCTAGATCTGTTTTTAATAAAAGGGTAAATGCCTTCAAAATAATTAGTAGTTCAGATTTTACCGGTATAGTAGAAACATGGTTGACACCCGATAAGAGGGACATCGACATGTATATCCCTGGCTATCAGTATTTGAGACTAGACAGGTTCCCTAACCGAAACAAGAAGGCTGGAGGCCTTATGCTATACATGCGTGATTCTTATTTGGCTAATGTTGACATGAATGCCTCATCCATCACTAAAGATTATGAGATTCTATGTGTAGATGTTGAAGTTAGTGTTATAAAATATAAAATATACGTGTGTTATCGACCCCCTGATTATGATGTTGATAAGGCGGCCATCTATAAAAGGCTAACTGAGCTCAAAACCCCGGTTTCTAAAAATCGAAAGATAATTATGATGGGGGATTTTAATGTGGATTTATTAAATGATAAATTTGTAGAGGAAGCAGGTGTTGGTAAATTTTGTACCGATTGTGAATTATTTCAATTAATTGATAAGCCCACTCGGCCAATATCTGGGACCCTTATCGACCACATCTATACCAATGTCCACAACGTCTCGGAATCAGGTCTGATTAACTTTCATATCTCTGACCACACGCCCATTTACATGATATTAAAGTGTGAGAGAACAAAGGTTGTTAAAAAATGCATTAAGGCCAGATCTTATAGAAGATACGACTTTTTAACTTACAAGAATAGTTTGTTACACATTAACTGGAATGATATTGTGTTGATTCATGATCCAAATGAAATGTGGATACGCATACTTTATAATCTAAAAGCTTGTTTAGATGTTATGTGCCCAGTCCGCAAGTTGGTTATTCCTGAGTTTACGCCAGAATGGCTCACCCCGCCTATTATTGATGCTATGAGAATAAGGGATGATTTATATAGGGCAGCTTGTAGAACTGGTACTGAAGACAATTGGAATATAGCCAATTTCCATAGAAAAAGAGTTTAAACCCTCATTTTTAATAGTGGAAAGACAGAAGTAGGTCTCTTATTAGCATACAGAAAGAATGATCCAGCTAAATTTTGGGAAGGTATAAGGAAATTGCTCCCTAATAAAACCATGTCCACCCTAATAAAACTCAGGAATAATTCCACTGGCCTTTTACTTCAACCAGATCAATGTTCAGAATTTATTAATGATTTCTTTGCAAATATAGGTAAGAACCTGGCTGACGCCTTACCAGCGCTGCCCCCTGGTGTAGAACCTGAGCAACAGCCATACGGTACTCCTCAAGTTAACACGAATTTATTAGATGTCCTCAGCCACACTGATCTGATGAAGTTTATTAAAGGTATAAAAGTGCGAAAAACTTCTTCAATAAAACATATGAAGACCTACGTATTAAAAGATGCCTTTATGTCCATTCCTGATGTGATTTTATGTCTGTATAACCGATGTCTGAGTACACACACATTCCCAGACGAATGGAAAGCAGCAACTGTGATACCACTTCCAAAGAAGCCAAATAGTATTAATGTTAATGATTTAAGGCCTATAAGTCTGTTACCCATCCCTGGTAAGATATTAGAGAAGGTTGTGTGCAATAGATTGCAAATTTATATGGAAAATAATGATTTACTTAGTAAAAATCAGCACGGCTACCGCAAAGCGCGCTCAACCCAGACGGCTATTTGCGAACACTTACAAAATGTTTTAATGAATACTATTAATAACCTACCCTCCTATTGCCTATATCTTGATTACAAGAAGGCTTTTGATACAGTTTCCCACCTAATTATGCTTGAAAAATTATCACTTCTTGGACTTGACGAAAACACCTGCCGCTGGTTTGAGAGCTACCTTACTACTCGTAGACAATGTACATTAGCTAATAATTGTGTTTCTAATTATTCTGATGTCTCTTTTGGAGTTCCACAGGGCTCAGTAATGGGTCCTGTATTATTCTCGATTTATATTAATTCTTTAGGAAAATGTGGAAATTTGAACATTACTCTTTACGCTGACGATGCTGTGATAATGTGTACTAGTAAGCATGCTATGGACGAGGCTTTACTCAATATAGCGTCCTGGTGCCTGTTGAATAGTTTAACCATAAACGAGGGTAAAACCAAATGGATGCTTTTTAATGGAGAAAAAGATGATAATTCTATTTTACAACTAAATGGAGTACCATTGGAAAGAGTAGAATGCTTCCCATATTTAGGCCTTAACCTGGATACCGAGATGAAATTCATACAGCATAGACGTTTAACCGTAAGAAACACCAGACACAAAATTGTTCAATTAGCTAGAATAAGACACTATTCTGACATTGATACAAGCTGTTCTATTTACAAGAGCATGGTTTTACCCTCATTTGATTATGTAGATTTTATCTGGGATAGAGGCAATATTGGTGAAAACCTTGAGCTTCAATACATGCAAAACAAATGTTTAAGAATTGTGTATAAGGTGAAGATTGAAAAAGACCCCTTGTTCACTACTGACGAGCTGCATAGGTTAACCAAATGTAAAAAATTGTCAGACAGACGTGCAATTCACTTACTCTTTTATGCTCATCAACTATCAAAAATAGATGACCTATTGGATAAAAGAGACCTACCCACACGGAGGCATAGGGGTAAGAGACTAAAAGTGCCGGCTACCTTAAAGCCCATTGTCTTGAGAAGTGCCTTCTATAGAGCCATCGTGTCTTGGAACAATCTCAAACCGCATTACACGCTAATAGAGGACAAAAACTCTTTTAAAATCTCTATAATAAAGGACTATCCCACCTGCTTTATGTAAGAAATTTTTATGTGTAAAGTCATTCACCTTATGATATATTTCTCTTATTCATTTATCCCATCTCATTGTTATACATGAAACTCCTAAGAACTATGTAAGATACCGGTTCATCTCATGATACAAATGTGACTCGATTTCCAAGTGCTCGTCATACTGTATTTTTATTGCCATAATAGTATAATGTGATTCATCAGGGGTGCCAGCGGAGGGAAGGCAATGCGCCAATATGCTGGTTATTAATGCATTTCATATTTACTACGTACTTTGAATGTATTATTAGACCCAATAAAAACCTTAAAAAAAAAGAAAAAAAAAAGAATATGGTAGAGAGTCTGACCTAAATGCAACCTTAACTTTAAATAGCTCATAAATGCAATGGGCTACCTTTGTGATGCAACTACATTCAGACAGAGGAGATGTTGATCTATATGCTCAATGTGCATTTACTTTTAGCAAATTTGAGGGGGAGATCGCAAATGAGTTAATATAAAGTATGAAGTAAACCTATGGCATATATAACAGGATGGGTAGAGATCACAGCTTAAAGCGTGGTGTTTTAACAGGATGGGGTGTTTGAACAGTCTGTACTTGAGCACAGGGTAGTCCTCCACCTGCTAACCAGGAAGGTTGATGCATCCTCATAGAATTGCTTTTTATAGGAAGGAAAGAAAAACATGCCCATAATGGTAATAACATGTAGAATAAGATAATTATATTATTGACATAAAATTCATGGAAATAAAGAAAACTATTATGTTGGCTAGCTAAAATCCACCGACCCTCCCCTGTTGTTAAAATATGACCACTCCCTAATGTATGGTAACGGGACGAGCGTTTCCTGATTAGTGCAGGGGCGTCTGGTAGGATACAAAGACAAAGGTTCACGAGTTTGAGTTTGTTGACTGGGTTATTTCAAGAGTTGCATGTCAGGCCGTATTTTATGAACAATCTATAATAAAAAATTTTTTGCTTAAAAACAGGGGGGTCATAATATTTTCATGGTCACCCACCAGAATTTTTAACACCTCCCCCAACCTGGCTGGGCTGGTGCTGGGAGCCCTGTACCTCTGTAGGAGTGGTGGAAGGCTTACCGCCTGCCTCCAGGACCACAGCACCCTCTCCCCCTGTACATGTAGCAGGCCTCACTAACTGACCTCCTTCTCACTCTGTACAGACATGCTGCTGACGGTGGCCCTCGCTGGGCTGGTGCTGGGAGCCTTGTACCTCTGTAGGAGTGGTGGAAGGCTTACCGCCTGCCTCCAGGACCACAGCACCCTCTCCCCCTGTACATGTAGCATGCCTCACTAACTGACCTCCTTATCTCTCTGTACAGACATGCTGCTGACGGTGGCCCTCGCTGGGCTGGTGCTGGGAGTCCTGTACCTCTGGAGGAGCGGCAGGAAGGCTTACCGCCTGCCTCCAGGACCACGGCAGCTGCCCTGGTTTGGGAACGTCTTTAAGCTGGACAAACAGGCCCCTCACAAGACCATCACCGAGTGGGCGGAGGAACATGGGGACGTCTTCAGGTTCAAGGTAGGAGCTACACACTGTATTTGATTTGGTGCCAAGAAAGATGCACTCCACCCCAACAATGTAGAAGAAGAAACTATTATATAACATCAAAGACCCATATGTTTTATTGATATTACATTTAAATAAATTTTTTCATCTATTTTACACATGTTCGGAAAGAACATTATGTATGAATACATAGAATTTGTTCACAGATTTTCAGGCATGACATTCTGTATAAACAAATCTTTTTTATTCATCATACAGACGTTCTGGTTTGACATTTGCTTTTATCTACTTTACTCATGTCCAGGCATGACACTGGTTGTATACACATTGTTTTCCTCTGTGATGCAGATATTCGGACATTACATATAAATACATTTCCTCTTTACAGATGTTCGGACATGATATTGTGGTACTAAGCAGCCATGAAGCTATAAATGAGGCGCTGGTAACCAAGGCAACAGAGTTTGCTGGCCGTCCCGGGGCGTACCGCCAAGACATCCTGACGAGGGGTCGGGAAGGGGTGGCCTTCAGTACCTACTCCAAGGAGTGGGCCTTCCGCAAGAAGTCAGCCTTGAAGGCTCTCAAAGTAAGTATTCAAGATTTTTATATTTTCAGTTTGGATTATGAGAATTGATGAAATACTACATATTTGGGCCACAGGTGAACTTGATTTTGAGTCTTTTTGTAATCCCACCAGGCCTAAAAAGGAGGTTGTGTTCCGGTAGTATGGCCAAAGGTAAAAATGGCTGGTATTACCAATTCTTTTTTGGTAAAAAAGCATTTTTATTAGTAAAATTGCCAAAAATAGTGGAAATTTTCTCCAAAATTTCGAAAATTCTCCTGAGCCTATAATTGTTAATACATTACCAGATGTACGGTGACAACCTGGAAAAGCTGGAGCAGATTATGTTGGATCAGATTAGTGACATGAATGCCGAACTGCATAAGGTGGCCGAGGCAGCGGGCACCGTCAAATTGAAGCCCATCGTGCACCTATGTACCACCAACATCATCACCTCCATAGTAAGTTTATGAGACAATAGGCTGAATGTGATGTGGACACATGTCCCACAAGTGAAGAAAAAAGAAAACCGGCTGTACTTAGTTGGTCTTTGTATATATGCGATATATATAAGAACCATTGTGTGATGTCATAAGTGTAATAAACCCCAGGTTGGCATGATGCTTAAATGCTGCCCTCTTGAATAACTATTCAGGGCTTTATTGACGCATCATGATGACCAAGGGCATGATGCATGCAGGCAGTAAGCCATCCTTAAAGGGTTAAGGGGTTAATGAATAACCGTTATATATCAGGTGGAAGACTGCCTGTACTAACGGTACAGCCTGCATAACACACCCAGCCCGTTTTTACAGGTCACTCAACCTAGAAGACAGTGCTGTTCAGTAACAGCACTGTGCTTTTTACTATAGCTTTCATATGATCATATTTGCGATTTTTACATGATATTTGCTAAATATTTACACCTATCTAGTACATAGATAAGTATATCAGCTACCAACTTTTAGATGCATTATGTGCATGGTCCATTGCATTACTAAATTATTATGAGTTTAAATTAGTATTTTATCTAATGTGACACACATGTAGGAGAGACTCTGATTGGAGAAGGTGTGAAAGCCTGAGCTGCAGACTGGTATACCAGGCTGCCTGCCTGGTACACTAGCCTGCTGTGCAGGGAGAGTGTATAGGGGCGACCTGAAAGTACAGGCTGCCTGTTTATGTGGGCCGTCCTATACTGCTGTACTAGTCCTGCACCTGATATACCACCATGTTACAGTTGTATGGTTACAAAGTGCCGCGGGAGGATGTGTGTCGTCTGCTGCAAGCTCAGGATTTGGCCAATAAGGTCACGGAGCAAAACGGGATAGCTGTAGCCCTAGACATGGCCCCCATACTCAGGTAGGTACCTCAAACAGATGTAGCCCTAGTCATGTCACCCACACACAGCTGTAGCCCTAGTCATGTCACCAACACACACAGCTGTAGCCTTAGTCATGTCACCCACACAGCTGTAGCCCTAGTCATGTCACCCACACACAGCTGTAGCCCTAGTCATGTCACCCACACACACAGCTGTAGCCCTAGTCATGTCACCCACACAGCTGTAGCCCTAGTCATGTCACCCACACAGCTGTAGGTCTAGTCATGTCACCCAAGCATACAGCTGTAGCCCTTGTCATGTCTCCCACCCACAGCTGTAGCCTTAGGCATGTCACCCACACACAGCTGTAGCCCTAGTCATGTCTCCCACCGACAGCTGTAGCCTTAGGCATGTCACCCACACACAGCTGTAGCCCTAGTGATGTCACCCACCCACACAGCTGTAGCCTTAGTCATGTTACCCACACAAACACAGCTGTAGCCTTAGTCATGTCACCCACCCACACAGCTGTAGCCCTAGTCATGTCACCCCCATACAGCACACACAGTTGTAGCCCTAGCCATCTCACCAACACAGATTAAAAAATTTAAGTACAGATTGCTGATATATAGTAATATTTTGCAAACAACAATGATTATTTTATTATACTCTATAATGATATATCATCATGTACATGAAAATAGATGACTTGTAGAGGTCAAAATAGAATAGCAATATAATCAATTGCATTGAACACAGACATATTTGCAAATGGATGATTCTGTACATTTTGAGTCCAAGTGAATGCATTTTTTCAACTTAAAGTGAAACAGTTTTCTTCATGTGCCATCCTTAGATACGTAATGACTGACGTTTACAACACACTGCTGGAGGTCCGGGACATGAATGAGGCCTGGTTCAATCGTGAGATCAGCAACAGGAGAGTACGTTTTAAACTCTACTTACCCGCCCAGACCACACAAAAATGAAAAATTGTGCCATGTAGTACATTTTAACTCCATTGGATATAATCAAATTCAAAGTGTACTACTTCTTAAGCAGTCTCAGCATTAACAAGCCTTTCCTTAGATGATTTAGAAGTTAGAAAGAAGAGTTAGAAGGGAAATAGTGTTCAGAAAACAAAATCATATCGGATCCCTTTTTAGTTTGATAAGGGTGTTATACATATTAGTGTTCTACAGGGATCTGTAGTTGACCCTCTCGTTTTCCTCTCCTTTTCATACTTATCTCTCAGGACCTGTGATATCTTGTATCATTAACAAAGTTAGGGTCCGTAAATGAAACAAACTTAAAGTCTCAAACAGAATTCACAATAATTTCAAACTGGAGCTCGAAGAACAGCATGGCTATTAATAAGCATACCAAATTTGTCAGATGAATAATGTTAATAGAAATGAATTATAATAACAGACTGTGTTTACAGAATATGCATGTGCCAGGTGATCCTCAGTGTGTAGTGGATGCGCTGTTAGAAGTCCAATGGAAGGCCAGAGAGAAGAATGATGAAATGCAGCTGAGTGATGACTCTCTCTATGCCATCAACACCAACATCATGAATGCAGGTATGCATGTCTTTAATACACCAAGAATCAATATACCCTAAAAACCCAAGGTTCTAACTGATGGTTCCCTTGTTCTGTTTGTACATTTTATAGCACCCACTGCTAGGTTCTGACAGGTAGTTTCTGAATTTACCCTGTACCCAAGGTTCTAACTGATGTTTCCCTTGTTCTGTTTGTACAGTTTATAGCACCCACTGCTAGGTTCTGACAGGTAGTTTCTGAATTTACCCTATACCCAAGGTTCTAACGGATGGTTCCCTTGTCCTGTTTGTTGTAGGAACCCTCACCACATCCTCCTCCATGACCTGTCTCATTGCCATCCTCGTAAACCGCCCAGAGATGCAGCAGAAAATGGTGGATGAGATCGTTCGTGTAATCGGGCCACAGGAGCCACGCCTCAAACACAGAAAGGACATGCCATACATCGAGGCAGCCATCTTGGAGCTGTTCCGTTATACCTCCATCCTCCCCACCAACCTGCCACACGTTACAATGACCGATGTCAATATCAATGGTTATGATATCCCTAAAGGCACACTGGTGAGGAGATAGAGACTTGGCATTTTGTTCCCATTAATGATGCATGGGCTGCCAAAAATTTAGATTATTTGTCTGAAGATTAAAACTTTAATTATAAAATAATTCATGAGATTTGAAGAAGGTTATATTTGGCTGTGTGCGATACAAGTATTTATAAATAGTCCAATATTTCATAGTTGGACTACTAACAAATCATCTTAAAACTAGATTTTTCCTAATTTTTAGATAATTTCTTTTTATAGATGGTAGTTTGTCTGAAGATCAAGATTTTTGTGCTTAAAATATGAGCAATTTAACCTGATAGCAGATCTTGATCAGTACAAAAAAGAAGATATGACGGGGCCCCCCCCCCTACACACAAGAGGGGTCTAAATCTGTTTGGTCATTCCCTCAAGGTGCCTACATCTCTTTTGGGCCCCCTCTGTCCTCCCCCTCCCTAAACAAAATCAACAATTCCATCAATACAGGCTTTGCATGTGAAGGCATGCAGGACAGTGGTAATGTCCGTTTGAAATCCCAACGTACCCACAGATTGAGAAGTGTAGCAGGACCGAATGTCCAGTCACAAGGTGTGCTTATATAAACTTAAAATGAAATACTGTTGGGGTCGTGATAGCATGAAACGGACACAGGTCCCATATTCGGTTTGAATGTAACAGGCTCTTTTATTCAAGTTTCAATCCTTTGTTCACATATAAGCACGGCTCCTTATTATCATCCTATAATGCACAATTAACCACAGACAAGGTTCGGAGTACACAAGCAGCATCTCGCTGGTTCGAAATCAGCAAGGGCTGTACGAACTGGCCATGTCCAAGCAAGGGCTGGTGCAAGAGCCAGGAGCAGGAGGGGTGTAGGGTCCCTGATCACGAAAGGCCCGAAGGGTGTAGCCAACTGCGGCCTCTTATATACCTGGGTTGCGGACCAAGTAGTGTCGACGCGGCACACCATTGGCACGCCATCTGGAGTGCCCTACCCAAACCAGAAACCACTGGGTAACATTAGGGGACATGGCCCAGGACACCAGGTGTTGCCACCTAGCGTAGAACTGTGCTATTCCCACAGCGAAAACATGAACCCATTATACACATATATATACTGTGTCCCTACATCACTATTGTATATTTAAAATGCATAAATCATCAGATATGTGGGTATCCAGTCCTTCAAAAATATGGTCCATCCTGCAACATTGAATATATGCAGGACCAAATGTTTTTGCAAAGACTGAAGTCATTATTGTTAACAAAGGCCCCCCCCTACTAATACTGCGTGTTCCCCTCCCACCCCCAGGTGAGGACCAACCTGTGGAACCTGCACCACAGCACCAAGTACTGGGAGGCACCCTGGGAGTTCAGACCTGAGCGCTTCCTGGAGGAAGACGGAACCCTGGTGTCAATCAGCCACATTAACAGGAAGAGGTACGTACGGCAAAGTACAAAGTAATATTCAGCTATCCTGACCAACCCTATTTTAGGACCCTACCCATGTAATATTTTGTAAGATAATACAACATAGACTGTTTAAATTTTGATTCTAAATCTCTTCTTTTTCATTGAAAAGATCAAAAGGGACTTTCATAATAGTTTACTAATGTTTACTAATACTCAAAGAATAGCCAGCATTATACTATATGATATAATACATTTGTCAATTACAAAGCCTACACTCTTTTGTTAATATTTACTGAAACAATGAGAAAAAATAATCCTCATGAAATCTTGAAAATCTTGAAAATTGAGAAATAATACAGTCAGTCATTCATAAGTCAGTGATACCTACCTTTTTTTTAAGCTCTTACCTGAAATTACTTTACTTTGCCTTTTTAGTTCTGTCTTATAATCTGTACTCATGTAGGTCTCCATTATGATGCTGTACAATCTATACCCCAAGGGATAATAAAATAATGTCTATATCTCCATTTTGTCTTCCTGTTGTGTCAATGTTACATTTTTGTATCAAGTATATACCCCTAGATTGTCCCATGTGTACCACCATATCATCTATCCCTGCAGGTTGCTGCCATTTGGTGCCGGTAGGCGGGTATGTATTGGTGAGGTGCTGGCACGTAACCGTATGTTCCTGATGACGGTTTGCCTCCTGCAGCAGTTCCAGTTCCTGCCCGAGGCGGAGGACCGAAGACCGAGTGACGACCCACGTACCTACCTGAGTGGTGTTATACTCCAGATAAAGGACTACTCTGTGAAGCTGCTCCCACGTGACTGAGTCATTTATATTTCTGTTATAGACCAATGCAGCAAGGAAGGGTTGTCAATAAAGTTTTTGGACATTTCTGAAATGTGACTAACAAATAAGCAAATGTTACCTCAAAATCCGGCTTTCCAAAATCAGCTTTTTGAAAAAGTTATTCTCTTGTGAACCGCCTGATATTAAATGTTGGCAAATATAGCTATTGTAACCGACCCAACTTTGTTCCCTTAATGGGCAAGTGTTTCTACTTCAAAAATTACTTTGAAAAAGAACAGACATTTTTTAATTACTAGTATGCAGGCTTAAAATGTAAATGCAAGTATGTTCGGGAGGTATATTCATCCCAAACTGATTAAATCTAACAGAGAAAAAGGGCTGATTATGAAATGTGATGTTGTAATTTTTTTCAATCCACCCCAATTACAGAAAATCCAAGATGGCCACCAAATAATCAGAATATTGTCTACCAAGGTCAAATCATACATCATAAAACCATTCTAACACTACCTATCCCCCCTAAATCATACCCAAGGAATCCAATGGTGTTATTGGCTTATAGCTAGGACAAGCAGTTGCCTAGCAACCAGGATATGGCATAGCAACCAATGCCAAATATTCAGAATATCATCTCCCATAACAAGTAACAACATCTCCCAGTACAATAGGACCCGAATGGAGATGGCAGCCATTTTGGCCACATAAAGGTTGTAGCAATCTCCAAGCTGCACCTCTAGCCTGTGCACTGTGCAGCTCTGCACCAGGCTGCCTCCTTACCCATGAATAATAAGACAGTTTGGTGCAGAGGTGGGCTCTAACCTTCATTATGTTCTCAGGGGATGTCTGAGTGTAAGAATGAAATCTGACTTAGTATCTGGTTTAGAACCCGGACCTTTACAAGTCGAGATGGCTTGTGGAAGCAGAGACACAGAGGGCCAGAGACAAAAAACACAAGACAAAGAATTCTTAAACATTTAGAACCTAATTTGAATAAGAGTCTGAGACAGGACAGAACTAAATGTCGGAAAAAGGGAGATGTGATCCCCCAAAGGATCAATGCCTGCATCCAATTCCATCCTTAAATCTCCCAGAACATGCAACTTCTCAGAAACCTTTTTGCACATTGTTGGGCTAAGTGATTTGGGAACTTGAGAAGATGTAGTTGAAAGGTATGGAATGCCCTTAACTGTTACCTCAAATTAAGATCTGTCAGCTTGCAATGATGAAAGGAGATACTTGGGGCCAGAATCAGGACACATTTATGATAGCGTTATTAACGTTCTGAATGATTATGTCACACATTGGGACAGTTCATGATGAGTTAAGCTATAGGCCCCATGTCTGCCCACTGCAGGTGTCTGGTCAGAGGATGGTACTCTGAGGTTCATATGGTTCCTGTAATGAAGGAACAGTGGGGGAAGGTGTACCCTTATGAAGGGGTACAGATTTTGTCAGTACAGTCTTATCTTATAGGGGAGTTACTCCATAGCCTAAATGGAAAATAGAAGGACCACTAGATGCATGTAAAGGGACAATATCTTCATCCAGCTAAAGGATATAAATATGTCTCTAAGCATAATCATACCTTTTGTTTATCAGGTTCTGAGACATCAATGCCTAGTTCAAACAACTACCACCACTACAGTTACATCCCTTTTCAAAGTAGGAGACCCGTCAGATGTAAATAATTTTAGACCCATATCAATCCTACCCCTTCCTTCTAAATTAATGGAAAAAGTAATTCACAAACAAATATTAAAACATATAGAAAATAACAATATCCTGTTCCCAGATCAAGATGGCTTCAGAAAAAATAGATCAACTATTGACAGTCTCGAGAAATTCACAGGAAAAATATATCACTCACTAAATAATGAACAAGTTACTACAGCTATCTTTTTAGACTTTAAAAAGGCTTTCGACACTTTAGACCACCAAATTATGCTAAAAAAACTAAAAAACTGGGTCTTGGCCCAAATTACTCTAAATCAATTGGAAATTATTTGTCAAATAGAACACAACGCACTAAAGCTAATAATAAGATGTCACCTTACTTCCCGATTACTTGTGGGGTCCCACAAGGATCAGTATGAGCGCCACTACTTTTTTTGCTATATATAAATGACCTTCACACTAGTTTAAATTATATGTCCTGTCAACAGTATTCTGACAATACTGTGAATTTTGTTAGCCATGGTGAAGGAGAAGATGCCTCAGCCATGATTAGCCATGATCTGAATGCCACATTTAAATGGTGCCAGGGTAATAAACTGTCGCTTAATGCAAAAAAAGACCAAACGGGTCACCTTTGGTACCAAGCATTACTTAAAAAATGTCCCAAACCCCATATAACTTTAAATGGTGAGCATATACATGCAGCGCAGGATTACAAGTATCTAGGTTTTATGTTAGATAAAGAGTTAACTTTCAAGCAACATATAAGCCAATTAAAAAGGAATACTGGACAAAAACCGCTCATGCTTGGGAAAATTAGGGGTAAGTTAGATGAGAAGGCTGCTGCCAAAGTATTAATTAATATGATACTCCCAGCCTGTGAATATGGTGATTGCTTCTACAACACAGCGCCTGACTACAGCTTAAACTCTCTCCAAACTACCTTCAATCGGGGTATAAAGAGTGTTTGTCACTAGCTCCCAACGAAAAATGTTGATAAAATGCATAGACATTTAAAATAAGGGAAGCTTAAAGACAGGAGAGATATGCATATGAGAAAATGTGCCTTTAGTTTTGCCATGAAAGATGACAACATGGACATGAGAGATAAAAAAACTAGACACCATGATGGTCGGCTAGTAAGTATTGACAAAGTCAATAACAATGCTAATAGGAAAAGCTATAGGTATCGCCTTGGTACTACTTGGAATAGTCTGGACATTGACATGAGAAAAATTGATGACTCAGCAAAGTTTCAATTAGCAAATAAGAAAATGTACCAGACAAAAGTTGATGCCCTCACAAAATTGGATATGTAAAAATGTACTCCTGGCATGATACCTATTGTATAAGAATTTCTTTGTTCACAGCCGCTGGTTGATACACAACCCCCCCCCCCCTCACATTTTTTATTTTTAATGTTTTATTAGGTTGAATAAATACAGATACATCGAAATAAATAAATGCAAATGTATCTAAACCCAGCACGGGCGCATTGCCCTACTCCCGCTAGGACCTCTCATATTCCTTCCATTATCAATCGTACATGTATAGTTGGATATGACTAACATCATATTGTATTATCATATATACCGTATGATTAACTTTGTATTACAACCACTAATACATAATTAGAACGATGAGATGAGATGAGATGTAGTAATAAATGACGAGAACATAAGATGAAGTTAATTTACATTCATAAAACATGTAGGGTAATTCTTCTTAATAGCAATTTTAAATTTGTTAAGGCCTTCAATTTCCGTATATTCTGGCTTCAACTCGTTCCACCTCTGTATGCCCCTATACAAGGCACTCCTTAGCACTATTGGCTGCAGGGATCTGGGGAGGAGCAGTCTTAAACCATGACCTCGTCGAGTGGGTAAATTTCTATTATCCTTATATTTTTCTAATGTTTTTAAAGTATACGCATAGAAAAGAAGATGTATATCTCTTCTCTGCATTAGCATCATACATTAAGATTTATTATGTAGTTCTATCGTATTAAAAAGCGGATTTTTTTCTAATTTAACTTCATAAACAGTGCGTAAGGCTTTGTTTTGTAGTCCTTGTAACTCGAGTGACTCTCCTCTCAGATCTCTGTCCCATATAAAATCAACATAATCAAAACTTGGAATAACCATTGACTTATACATAGTTAAGGCTGCGTCCTGGTCAATATGATCCCTCACTTTTGCAGATTGGTGAATTTTATGTCTAATATTAGCAATCGTTTGCTTTCTGTGCTCCACAAACTTTAAAACCGGATCTAGAGTTAAGCCTAAATATTCAAATGTCTCGACCTGCTCGAGTGGCACACCATTTAGGAATAATTGAGGACAATCATTTATATCACCATTATACAACATCCATTTGGTTTTTTTCTCATTAATCGTTAAACTATTAATCCTACACCAGTGCGCTAATTTATCTAAAAGGGGCTGCATTGATACATAATCATGTACAGAAATTACAGCGTCATCTGCATATAATGTAATGTCAAAATTTCCTATTCTAGGTAGAGAATTTATATACATAGAAAAAAGCACTGGACCACAGACAGAACTGTGGAACGCCATAGGGGGTTGGTTTAAAGGACGAGGTATGGTTATTAGCGACTGTACATTGACTCCTGAGGGTCAGGTAGCTCGTAAACCATTTTTGCGTATTTTCACTAAGTCCAAACATGGATAGTTTTTTCATTAAAATCAAGTGAGAAACAGTATCGAACGCCTTCTTATAATCGAGATATAGGGCTATTGTTGGCTTATTATTAATTATGTTTTCAATTATATTCCTAAGGTGTTCATTTATAGCAGTGACTGTCGAGTGACCTGACCTATAGCCATGTTGATACGGGGTCAAAAGGTGGTGGTTTTTCATGTAATTTTGAAGCCGAATGCATACTATTTTTTCTAGTAATTTGCCTGGAAGGGGAAATAAACTTATGGGTCTTAAATAATTTACATCCTGGGAATTAGGCTTTTTAGGTAGTGGCACAACAGTCGCTGGTTTCCAGCAATCCGGAAAGACACATTTTCTTAGACACAAATTATACAAACACATGATTACATCTGGGACACTTATAAAGGCATCCTTTATAACATAGGATTTCATATGCTTGATTGATGAGGGCTTATCAATCTTTATCGTATTTATCATTTTAATCACCTCAACATATGACATTGCTTGTAACAAATCAGTAGTGTGAGCTGGTACATTCAAAGGGGGTTCATATACCGTATCTGGTGGTATTGGCGGCAAAGCATTAGCCAAATTCTCACCCACTGTAGCAAAAAAATTGTTTATATAATCAGCACACTTCTCTGGAGGGACAGGCTCTCGGGTGATATTATTTCTTAGCTTAATATATGTGGCATTAGTTTTAACCGGTAATAGTTTCCTAATAGCTAACCAGAATTTTTTCGGATCTTCCTTTTTCATACGTAAAAGTTCATTAATTTTATTTTTTCGACTATTAAATATCATTGCTTCTACTTTATTTCTATAAAAATCAGCTATTCTCCTGTCATCCTCTGAGCCTGTCCGCCTGGAGACACGATAAAGGTAGTCCCTGTTGTTCATTTCCCTAGAGATGTCAGGGGTCAGCCATTCCGGGGTAAATTCAGGTATCACAAGCGTTCTGACAGGGCACATAATACTTAATTTAGCCTGCATAATGTCAATTATTGACGTCCACGTTATATCTGGGTCATCAATAGCAACAATTTCGTCCCACTTAACATCATTGAGCATATATTTGTAGGCTTGAAAATCATAATTCTTATATGACCTAGCTTTGACAGTTTTCTTCTTTATCTTAGTATTAATACATTTAACTCTTAAATAGGTAGGCACGTGATCAGAAATATGAAAATCTATCAAACCCGCTTCCGCCACATTGTGTACATTAGTATACATATGATCCAATAAAGTACCAGACTTAGGGCGTGTTATTCCTTCTATGTATTGAAAGACTTCATTATCAGTACAAAAGGTGTCTACCTCAGCATCTTCTATATCCTTACGTGTTAACAAGTCAACATTGAAATCACCCATAAATATAATTTTACGATTTTTTGTAACAGGCTGTTTTATCTTAGTCAATTGCTTAAATATAGCTTTCTTGTCAACATCTTTATCAGGCGGACGATAACAAACATATATTTTATATTTTATCTCACCAATCCCAATATCTACACATAAAATCTCATATTCTCTATCAATTATAGACGAATCATTGTCAATAGTTGCCGTAATTGTGTCTTTAAAATATAACATTAAGCCACCAGATTTTTTTATCTCTGAGAGGATAACCATCCAGCCTTATAAACTAATAGCCCGGTACATGAGTAGTATAGTATGTATCGGAACGGGACTATAGTTAAGTACTGTTTATTACTCAATCGACATGCAGCCAATCAGAGGCCTCCATTTGGTCACGTGACCCGTTGCCATGGTAACGTGACCTACTTAGGGCTCTCAGCCAATCAGAAGCCAGCATTCTGGGTGACCTACTGACCTACTTAGAAGCTCTCAGCCAATGAGAGGCCGGCATTCTGGTAACTATGGTAACGTGACCTACTTACGTCACGTGACCTACTTAGGCTCAGCCAATCAGAAGCCGGCATTCTGGTAACTAGGGTAACGTGACCTACTTAGGGTTTGTTTGTAAACAACACCACGTGGCTCTCTTGTTTGTAAACAACACCACGTGACACGTGACTGTTTGTAAACAAACAACGTATATATAGAAAAAAACACAACAAGTTCCATCTTATGTTAAAATTATATTTTCGAATAAAAAAGCACATCTGTAACAGCGTCTATGTGTAACTACGCGCGTTCTCATTCAAACACTATAACACTATCATACCGTAGCAGCAGCAGGTAGGACCGGAAGAAAAGCAAGCGCACGAGCAGAAGCGACGACACCATTTGCACCATCCGGCCGTCGCGTTGGTAGCCTTACTACCCGTCGCGCGTTCCACTGGAGCGGCTTTAAGAGTGACAAATGACGATTCTTTGTCGACGCGACTGCTAACATCAGCAGCATCAGCAGCATCGGCAGCATCGGCAGCAGCATCGGCAGCAGCGGCAGCAGCCTCGGCAGCAGCGGTAGCAGCAGTAGCAGCAGCGGCAGCAGCAGTAGCGTGAGCATTAGCAACAACAGCAGCAGCGACAGTAGCAAGGGCGGCAGAGCGGGCACTAGTAGCGTTATCAGCGGCGTCATCGGCAGCCGCAACAGCATCAGCAGCAGCAGCGTCGGCATCGGTGGCATGAGTAGCTGCATCGGCGGCAGCAACAGCAGCAGTCACAGCCGCAGCGGCAACAACAACAACGTCATCACGACCCGCGTCACTAACAGCCGCAGTAAATGCAGCAGTAGCACGCTGAGCAGCACTAGCAGCAGCAGTAGCAGAGGCTACAGCATCAGCTTCACATTCGCGCGCCGCTTCGTCATTCCGCTTCATGTCACGGTAGCAACTTTCCATCACGAGGATCTGCAAATTGAGGCGCGCTGCTGGTGGTGGTAGTAGTAGTAGTAGTAGTAGTAGTAGTAGCGTGAACGATGATGACGATGCTGAATGTGGTTTCACTCCCCCTTATATACCCTTACGCCCCGCCTTTTTTCAAGCCACCGGCCAGCTGCCCCTTCACGGCAGGTCTTTAGATCAGCCTTAAGTCGCTTACTACGTGGCTCATCATCCCTCTAATCGCATTTTCCAGCCGCCGGCCGGCTGTCTGCTGACGACAGGCGAGGGTGATTTGTTTTTCTTTAGATATAAGCCGCTTACCACACGCGCACCCTCTAGTCACAGACAGAGTGACAGAAAGGGAGGGGGTCGCTTTGTTCACGCTACCTGTAGTTGTTTTTCTATACACACGCTGAGCCCATGACCCGTTAATCCTTTATACAGGTAACACGCGTTCAACTAATTACCCTATTGTATGGCAGTCGGTACACGGATTTAATTTTAAACCACCTTCCCATCTGGATCCATGTCTGGCGGGGTGGAAGGATCCAGCTGAAAAGTGTGATTAGGGCTTTTGTTTCTCTTATGATAGCAGCAGGTCAGCATGCGACAGCTGAAAATGTCACACTCGCCGCTCCTATAAAAGACTGAGATGCGTCTCTCTCTCTTTCCACACGCCCTTCTACTACCATCGCCGCCGACACCGCCACCGCCCATCGCCAGCCGACCGCCGCCACCGCCTGCAGACACCGTCATCACGCCGGCAGGGAATTTCGAGCTGAGTCTGCTTATTGCTTATTTTTTTTTCTTTGAGCTTTTTGTTTTAAATTTTTTTTTAATTTTCACTCAGTCTTTTTTTTTGTTTCGGAGGAAAGAAATATGGCACGGCAGAGGGCGCGAGTTTCTAAAAGACGATCGCGCGATCAAAGGGCCCTCCTCAACTGCCCGGCTATTTTTTTATCTCAAAGGAGAGAGCGTCACGTAGTTGAGGTTCACGCATCTCTTGAAGCGTACCAAATTCTCGAGAAAAGCAAAGCTGAGCGCCATCGTCGTTATACAAGAGCGGAAAAGGAAAACGTAGCGACATGGCCGAGAGCCGTCTTCTCAGAACCGTATTTACTCTACCGTTGCATAATATCCGCTCTCAGCGCCCCCACTCGTTGGGCGTTTCATGAACAGAAAGAGCGCCGCCACTCTCCTCACCCCGCCTCTTCTTATATAGTGAGAATAAGCGCTATGAAACGATTCCGCAAACCGATCGGATTCTTGGGAGTGACTGCAGCTCCCACTCGGTGGGCGCGCGTTGTGGCCGACGTGAACACGGTAACTAAAAGTTTCGACGTCATCACTTGTTATCCCGCTTATTGCAACGCAGCCGAATGGAAGAAGATAGGGACGCACTATTTCATACCATACGCACCGATATGTGTTTGTCACCGCCGCGCTCACACACCTTATTGCTTTTTCGAGACGATCCTGTCACAACACAGAAATAGAAAAGAAAGCGGCAAAGCGACGAGCTTTGCCTAAAGAAAAAAAAAAAAAAAAAAATTAATCTACGCTTTTCTCCTCCTCCTCCTCTTCCTCCTCCTCCTCCTCCTCCTCCTCCTCCTCCTCCTCCTCTTCTCTCTCTTCTTTTTTTTTAAAAAATAAATATTTGTATCAGACTCCTCTGGAGTCTGATACAAAACATTTATGACTATTGAGTGAAAATAGAATTTTATCGCAAAAAATAAAAAGAAAAAAAAGACACTTCTGCCGCCGCTACTGTGACACCGGCCGGAATCAATAAAAAGGTCGGCGGACTTTTCTCCACAACCATTCACCACCGACCGTTCGAGTGAGAAACACAGCAGACAGTCACACACACAACCGCTCTCTGACGCGTCCTGAAAAATGTCCAGTAGTAAAAGCAAACTCTTCACAGAAATTCATTTCGACGCTCGACTACAAGGACCCTTTAGTTGTATCATTAGCGGTCCGTCGGGTTGTGGAAAATCGCGCTTGGTGGATCAATTTCTGAGCGACGTGAACAATTTGGTCACGCCGCCGGTGGAAAAGACTTTTTACCATTACGGCGAGTGGCAACCTCTGTTTGAAAAAATGGAAAATCGGTACGGTGTGGAATTCAGAGAAGGTCTTCCTAGCAAAGAGTCTATAGCGGGAGACGTGGAAGTAGCAGAAGACGCTTTACGACCCCACACTCTACTGATATTGGACGATCTGATGAGCAGTTCCAATCAGCAAGTGGTAGCCGACATCTTTACTAAATACTCGCATCACTGGAACGTGAGCGTCATATACATCACTCAGAACCTCTTCCAGAAATCACCCGACTTTCGAACTATGAGTCTGAACGCTCACTACATGATCGTTTTCAAGAACCCGCGCGACATGGGGCAAATAGCTAGTCTGTCTTGCCAGGTGTTTCCGTCCAACGCGGCGGCTCTCTCTAGTATATTTACCCATGAACTCAAGCGACCTCACTCATACCTCCTCCTGGACTTCAAGCAGTCAACACCTGACGATCTGAGAATACGCTCCTCTTTGACGGCCATACACTCTCAGCTAGTGTTCGTACCGCTAGACAAAAAAAAGAACAACAGAAAGCAGTAGCAAAAGAAAAATGTCTTCTCATCTACTCGAAAGACACTTTGGTACTCTCAAGCACTTAGCTAAGTGCTCGCCAAAGGACTGCTCGCATCTAATAGACTCTGGAAGCGACGAGCTGATCGCAGCGTTGAGTGAGATCTGTCACAATTTACTGGTAGGGAACATCCCGCTCAGCGACAAACAACTGGACAAGCTTCGAGAATCGGCTGACGTGTTGAGGGAGGTCGGCAAAAAATCTACGCCCATCAAAAAAAAGAGACGCGTCTTGGTACAAGAGGGAGGTTTCCTCATTCCGGCTCTCATAGGGATGGCCTTACCGCTTATAAAGAGCATTCTCCGTATATGAGACACGTCATTCGACACCTACTCGCCGACAGCACCACCACTACCGCCACCACCAGCGTCATTGCCACCGTCGTCCCCATGACGGACTCAGAGCAGCAACAACACTACAAACGTTTAGCGCTCGTGGATCCTGAGACGCTCTACAAATCATCACGAGCAGGTCTACTTCATCATGTGCCCGCTGCTGCTGCTACTACTAGCGCTGCTACTACTGCAGTCGCTGCTGCTAGTACTTCTACTGCTCCAAACCTTCCTCCTCTTCCTGATGAGCGCACTGAAAAGAACGAGAGTTCCGCTCCTGCTACCGCCGCCCGCCTACCCGCCGACATGGCCTATTACCACAAGCAGGCAGAGCAGTCCCTTCATCCCGACGCGGCCTTGCACCAGGTGCTACAGTTTATCTACAGGGACTTGGATTTAGTGTTGAACGACCCCACTTTGGAATCGCGCGAGAAAATGTTGAAATACCGAAGGTTGTTGAATAGATTGCAATTTTTTCTCGCGAACCCCCACAACAGCAACATCTCTTCGTCCTACTCTTCTTCGCCCCCGGCTCACCTCCGTCAGTCTGCTGAAGAGGCCAGCGCGTCCCTACTCGAGCGGTTGGCGAACCAAGTTCCCAAGAGGAATCGCCGCCGGACCGTGGAGCTGTACAAACAATTGGAGAAATCCGGAGTGATCAAGTGGAACGAGGACGGGGCGGTGCGCGAGATGTCGGGTCGGAGAATACCACCTGAGCATCGCATCAACATAGTGGACTTACTGAACGACGCCGCCAGGTTCAGGAAGACGGCGCCCAGACCGGCGGGCTACTCGCCGTTCACGAAAGCGCTGCGCGAAGCGGTTCCCACCACAGACGCTTTGATCGGAAACCATCTGTATAAAGCGAGCGGACCTGGCCAAAGTTTGGACACACGGCTTGCTGACAGAGGTCGGAAACGACCGAGCTTCGAATCGGAAGAAGGAGAAGCAGCAGCAGCAGTAGCAGCAGCAGACTCTTCTCTGCAGGTGGTGGACGATCAATCCTCTGACGACGAGGAGGACGACCGTGAACTTTTCCAAACTCCGACTTCCTATAGGAGCGTGCCACGTAAGAAAAGGAAAGGGCGCAACCGCCTAGCGGCGAGCTCGTCTTTCACGCCCTCAACAGACCCGCGATGGGCAAACCAGTGAAGAGACTGACCAAGAAGGAAAAAGAAAAGAAGCGCGTAGTAGCTAGATATACCGACGTCAAAGCGCCCTCCAGTTTCACTAGCGTGACTAAACTCCAGAAACAGCATTTTCGCCACCTGAACCCGGCCGTCATCCGAGATGCTTTAGTGTCGCTGGACGCCTACACTAAACATAAACCCATTCGGAGAAAATTCGCAAGGAACAAGACTATAACCGGCGCAATCGATCAGCAGTGGCAGATAGATCTTATGGACATGCAAGCTTTGGCGTCTCACAACGACCGCTTCCGGTACGTGGTGACGGCGATCGACGTTTTCTCTAGGTACGCGTGGGCCGTTCCCATTAAATCCAAGAGCGGCGCTGATGTCACCGAGGCCTTCCGAGAGATGACAGGCCCTGGCGAGAGACGACCGCGCACTGTTCAGACAGACAAGGGGAAAGAGTTTTTGAACAAGATCTTTCAAGATCACTTGAAGAGCGAGGGCATAGAGTTCTTCACTGGCGAGAACGACGACATCAAAGCTAGTCTAGTGGAGCGCTTGAACCGCAGTCTGAAGGAGAAGCTGTGGCGTTATTTCACACACAAGCGCACGTATCGCTACGTAGACGTACTGCACCATGTAGTGTCTTCTTACAATCGCACTCACCACAAGACGTTGAAAATGGCGCCGGCTCAAGTCAGCTCGGAAAACAGCGAAACGGTTTTCTACCGACAAGATCTCCCAACTAACAAACAAATCGACGAAATATGGAAAAAGAAGAAAAAAACAAAGACGTCCGCCGTCGACGTCATCGCTCCGGGTGACAGAGTGAGGATGTTGAGAACCAAAGGCGCCTTCGACAAAGGGTACGAGGGAAACTGGCGCGAGGAAGTGGTCGACGTTGCTAAGACGTTGGGAAGCAGAGGGTTCGAGCTGAAAGACGACAAGGGCGAGGAGATAAAAGGCGTCTTCTACCCGGAAGAGGTTCAGAAGGTGTACAAGAGTCGTTACGACAAGAACTACCTGATAGACGAGGTGTTGCGCCGCAAGACCGTCGACGGTAAAGAGTTAGCTTTCGTACGTTGGTTAGGTTACGACGACAAGTTCAACGAGTGGATCCCCGTCAAAAAAATAACGTAACAAAATGAACATCACTCTACCTAGCAACAGCTCTATGGAGTATTATCCTGACAACAGCTTGACGTCTTTCCGAACTCACTTCGACTCGCCGCTCCTTCTGCCCGAAGCGTACGAAGCGGCTCTGACTGAGATCATCCTCCCTACAGAATGGACTAACGTGCACGACGACGACTTGATCATCGTTGTTCCTCTGCGCACCAAGGGTTCGCTAGAGGAGGCGATCCAGGTTTTAAAAGACACTAAATTCGCCGAAGGAAAAAAACCACAGGTGGCCTGGCGGGAAATGAGAAACGCGAACGGTCTGAGCAAGCTAACGTTCAGCTCAGACTTCCCGCTGAGCTGGAAGGAAGCGAGCTATGTAACGGTGGAAGAGATATCAGACACGGCGGAAGAGCAGCAATTGAAACCGGAAACAAAAAGGTTCAAGAGAGAGGTCGACTTGAGACAGACGAATGCCGTATACAAGAAGTTCTTGTCCCCGGCGGTGAAGAAGAAGGCGATCAGCGATCAAGCAAGACATATGATCGAAGAGATGGAGAAACACATGGGCGTGCGCAGTTTCATGCCAAACATATTCCAGATACCTCCTATTTTCACCGGAAGCAACCACACCCTAGTCGAGCGCTTGAGTGAGACGATGCGAGATGACAGACTAGAGGGCGAGAGCTTCTTGCTCAAACCGATGCGGATCTTATCGTACGACGCCAAGACGAAACGCGTCACCATCAAACCGCCGAGACACTGCGCTGTCCTGCTGACTCCGCATCTCGCATGCGTTCTAGGCTTCGGAGAGAAGACGCGTTTCGCGTCGCCGACTACCGGCGCCTACTCGATGGATGTTTACGGAGACGTGCACTCTGTGTACATATACACCGACATGATCCAAGAGAGACGTGTGGGCGACATGCAAGTGCCGCTGTTGCGCTGCGTGGCGGTGGACAGAGGCGGAAAGCGTCGAGGTGGCGTGCAAGCTATCAGTTTTCCCCATTTGGATTATTTCCCCTTGAAATCCAAGAGGTTCACCGAGGTCGGCATCTATTTAAGAGACCGATCCGGTCATTCCATCCCATTCGGTAGAGGCGAGGTGACCGTGACACTTCATCTGAGACCTATTGAGCGCTGAAAGAGAGAAAAATGATGCGTCAACGCGTTCCATACTTTCCACCCAGGCGCACCGACTTCGGCAGAGGGTACAGCGATTACTACAACGCGCAGCTGGGCAACGGCGTGACCGTGTACAGCGGGCGCTCTTTCCAGAGCGGGCACGGTTTGGGCGGCGCTCTGTTAGGTCTGATGCGCTCGGCTACCCCGCTGTTGAAGTCGGTGGGAAAAACGCTGCTCCGCGCCGGTGTGGGCGTAGCTAAAGATGTGCTGGCGGGTCGGACTTTAAAGAGCAGCGTGAAAGACCGAGGCGCAGGCGCTCTGAAGAGACTGGCGAGTACGGCGTTCTCGGGAGGAAAGACGACTGTCGCGTCTAAGAAAGGGTCGAAACGTCGTCGTGGGCATTCCCCTCAGACGGGTGGTGGCTCTTGCAAGAGACGTAGAGGGGATGTATTCGACCGGTAAGCGCCTAGGCGTTCAGGTATAAACAAAAAGACTGGAGGCGGTCGGCGTCAGTCTGTCGGCTGCGTGAAGAGAGAACACAATGGCTTACGTACACGAGAGCAGTAACGAGTGCGCGCTCTCTGAGCTCGACCTGCACACCGTAGCGCCGACTCAGACTACTATCTTAAAGTCGTCTTTCCTGGGGATAGAAACAAAAAACTCTTTAGAGGATGGAGGTAACATAAATTTCACCATCAACAAGTCGCAAGAGTACACAGACCTCAACGAGAATTACCTTCATCTGGAATGTCAAGTGCTGAAAGCGAACGGAACGGCGATCGATGACACCGACGCAGTAGCTCCGGTGAACAACTTGGCTCACTCGCTCTTCAAAGACGTGCAAGTCTCCATCGGCGGTTTCAAAGTGTCTGGCAACACCGAGACCTACCCTTACCGAGCTTACTTGGAAGGGTTACTCAACTACAACAAAGACGTGAAGGACGGCGTCATGAGCGCCCAGGGGTGGCATGAAGATACGCCCGGTCAGTTTGACACGTTGACTGACGCGAATGCGGGGTACAAAGCGCGCAAGAAGCTAATCTCCAACAAGCGCTTTTCGCTGATGGCGCGACTGCACTTTGACCTGGCTCATCAACCGAAGCTCATCGTTGGAGAGACGGAAATCAATCTCACTCTGAAACAGGCGGCGCCCTCTTTCTATCTGATGTGCGCCGCTGACGGAGGCTACAGCTTGAAGATCTACAAAGCAAAGCTCTACGTGCGACGCGTGTTGGTGGCGGACGCTGTAGCGGAAACGCACGAGAGAGCGGTGATAGAACACGGACCCTTCGACTACCCGGTGAACAGAGTGGAAGTGACGACGTACGCCATCCCTCAAGGTAACAGAGATCACAGCTACACGCACTCCAACACAGGCCAGCTTCCCAAGTCGATGATGATTTGCTTCCTGGACCACGACGCCTTCAACGGTAGCTTCACCAAGAACCCGTTCGAGATGAAGCATTACGACATCAGCTCGCTTCAAGTGATAGTGAACGATCAGAAAGTGCCGAACGACGCGTATGTGCCCGACTTTAAGACCAAAGCGGCCGTGAGAGAGTACTTGGCGCTACACACGGAAACGGGGATGTACGAAGGCGCGCGCTCCTGCGGTATTTCATACGATCAATTCCTGAACGGTTACACGGTGTTCCCCCTCGACTTAACCCCAGACAGATCGCACGACGGGTGTCGCGTGAACCTTATAAGAGCGGGTCAGCTGAGGGTGGAAGTCAGTTTCCGCTCGGCGCTACTAGCGACAACAACCGTGCTACTCTACTTGGTGTACGACAACGTCGTCGAGCTGACCCGAGATCGACACCCCATCACCGACTACCACATGAACTGAAGACAAGACCGCGGTACTTGGCGTATCGTATGAACACGCTTGAAATAAGCAGAGTGTTGAAGGAAAACGTTCACACAAAACATCGTTTCCTGGGCGTTTTCTCTTGTGACACTATTCCGAAGCACCCTATCAAAGACACTTGATTCGTGAGCAACACAGATCCGCAACATTTACCAGGTCAGCATTGGGTGGCGTTTTTTTGTGTCGAGCACGGGTGAAGTGTACTACTTTGATTCTTTCGGCTTACCGCCGCTGAGTGCGGAGTTCTTGTCCTTCGTGGAACGCTCTGCTCCGTTCAAGTGGCAAAGAAACCGCATTCAACTACAAGACACTTCTGCTGACACCTGTGGACCTCATTGCGTTCATTTCCTAATTGAAGCATGTCGAACAAGAAACCCCAAGAAGTGCGTCATGCGCATGAGCAGAATTCCAAAGCTGAGCGACCGGGTCGTGAGTCAGAAGCTATCGATGATGCTGTTGTGACGGGTTGTTGCGATGGCGGCCGTTTCATGGAAGCAAAGATTCTCTGCCTTGCCGAAATGGTGTTGGATTTATCCAAAGTCGTGCAATGTGTATTGGAGAGAACTCGTCCGGGGTGTGGTGGTGCGAGTGACGGCGGCGTGAGACTTTGCGGCCTGTTGAGTTGCTGCAAATCGAAGAAGCAAGCTAAAAAAGCATAAACTTGTGTGTTTTTTCTGATTGAAATGAAAATAAAGAATAAAATGAAAAGAAAAGAAATTATCTTGTTGTGTTTTTATTTCTATAATACAAGCTACATAACTTTTTTTTCGTTTGTTTGTTTACAAACAGTCACGTGTCACGTGGTGTTGTTTACAAACAAGAGAGCCACGTGGTGTTGTTTATAAACAAACCCTAAGTAGGTCACGTTACCCTAGTTACCAGAATGCCGGCTTCTGATTGGCTGAGCCGAAGTAGGTCACGTGACGTAAGTAGGTCACGTTACCATGGTTACCAGAATGCCGGCCTCTGATTGGCTGAGAGCTTCTAAGTAGGTCAGTAGGTCACCCAGAATGCTGGCTTCTGATTGGCTGAGAGCCCTAAGTAGGTCACGTTACCATGGCAACGGGTCACGTGACCAAATGGAGGCCTCTGATTGGCTGCATATCGATTGAGTAATAAACAGTACTTAACTATAGTCCCGTTCCGATACATACTATACTACTTACATGCATCATGGCATTACTAATTGTCGGGGTGAGCCACGATTCAACTACTCCTGCTATGTCACAAGATGATATAATTTTCGCAGCGTTGACGCGCTCGGGATAGACTGACCGCGCATTAAAACATACAAAAAGAAGGCCTTTTTTCTCCTTTAATTCAGATAAATATACCATTTAATACACTACTAAGGCTGAATGATGCTGGGTGAGGGTGATAATGGCTGATACCTTATATGGGGTGATCGAATTGGTTGTCAATATACATCTGCATGGATATGGCTGAGATAGGCTACACACTCCGGTAGATTCGTATTACAGATACATTTACATTTAGCAGGGTCGATGCACTGCATAGTGGCATGATATATGTATTACAAACTATAACATAGTCCAGTTGTAACTCAGGACATATAAATTTAATTAACTCCAAAATGTTATGCATTTATACTGTAGATCTACTCATCACAGTGGTATAAGCTGAGTACCTGTAACACTTTTAATCATTATAATAATTATAGCAAATGTACATAGAGAACTACACTTTATCCTTATACTTGGACCTGGTCTTATATGTACAATTTATCATCCGCGTGCCCCCTACTGTGGGTCAATATAATCACAACAATACCGTAAACCATTATATGTGCTGGCAGGTTAGTGGGTCACGACCACTGTACCTCGTAATACCCTAGGGGGACAGGTGGGCGTTGCATAAGTCTATTTAGATATATATATATAGGTGACCTGGTTTCCTATTGCACTGTTATTGTTTACCTAACCATACCGTAAATACCTTTAGTATAGCGTACCGTAAACCCTGGGTTGTTTATATCAAGTTATTACACATATCAACAGTATAAATGCAATTTAATAAGAGGATTACATGAATTATTTAAAGGATTTAAAGAAATAATCTATTGTAAAAGTCTCGTTACTCTTTGCCACCACTCACACACTGTGATTTTCAGGTCTTTTTGGCTTTTCTTGAGAAGACGTCTCTGAGCCTCATCGTTTCACTTCTGACTGCTTTTGATACTGTAGATGATTTTCGGTCTGCTTTTCCACCTCCTGCTACAGTTTGTCTCTATGGCTTGGGGGTCGTTATGTGAGGAGACAGCGTAAAGTTCAGCTTAACAGGCTCTGTATGGATCTGTGGTGACGCGCTGCTGGTCGCTGCTCTCTGCTCCTGGTTCGCAGCTAGCGGAGATGCTTCCTCAGTATTGGCTCTCACTGTATGTAGTGGTGGTGAAGGAGCTGCTGGACGATGCTGGGTTGGTGAGGCTGTCTGGTTTACACTCTTTGTGGACTTGATGAGCTCTATGGGAGTGGTCATCGTGGTCGTGGCTACTACAGTGGTGGTGTTCGCTGCCGCCGCTGCTGCAGGTTGAGCATCACTCGTCGCTGGTGAAGAGTTTACCATGGCGACAGTCTGTATAGGCGTTGACTGCGCTGCTATATTGGTACCCGGGGTTGTGGTTGTAGGTGTAGAGGTGGGGGCTGGCGGCTTGACTCGACGCATTAGTTCTTGTCTCACCTTCATCAGGATCTCACCACCTCTGTTTTTTCCTTTGTATTTACCATTTAATAATGATTTTGCTCGTAGTCCTACCCCTGCACCCCAGAACATGTCTGAAGTCGCCTCCAGGAGCTTCCGGTCTCCACTGCCCAGTATCATCTGCATGAGTTCATCATCCTGCTCGTATTTGGCAATGTTCAAGTCCTCTAGGTGCTGCTCATCATGTTTCTTCCAGTCTTCACATACAATGGATTTTGCTATGCTTTAAACTGCTCTTGCTGAGAAGGTATCCAGAATCCTTTTGGCCTTATCTAGCTTGCCTGCATATACGGCCTTCTTATAAGAGAGAGCCTGTTCGACTGATGTGAATTTTCTTCCTTCAATAATCAGAGTGCAGTTGTAGAAGTTGCTAAAGGGTGCCAGCTCTGACTGGTAAGCTATTGCTTCATCTGTAATGATGGTCTTCGCCTTAGCTAGCTTAAGCTCAGGGGGCAAGTCGTTCAGATCGTGGTGGTGGTAGTATCTTCCATCCTACAGCAGTCCCCTTCCTCATGGTTTTACGTCCAACCCTGCGTCATATGCAAGTTTCGCTTTACTTGCAATATCGTTCTTTTGCCTTCTGACCTCAGCATTTACGTCCTCCTTTATATATACTGCACCATGACCATCAATCTTACTCAATTTGCCTTTAAGGGTGAGTATTTTATCTCTGACGTCCCCTTTGGTTAGTACCACCACAATGTTTCTTTTTGTTGCTGAGGGGGGGCCCTGCCTGTATGCTATATCGATTTCATATATGTCCAGGTCTCTGTCAATGAGTTTTAAGAGCTCATGTACCACCAGACGTGTATCCTCACCCCTTGTGAACGGCACTCCTTCAATAATCAGGTTTTTACGCTTGGTGGCATTGTCCAAGAGACTGAGGGTCACAAACTGTTCCCTGGGTTCACAGGTATTCAATCGAAATTGCCTCTCCACCTCAGCTATCCTACACTCTGCAGTGGCGACTGCTGTTGACATTGTTACATGATTACTCTTTAACGTGTCAACGTCTCCCTGGGTGAATTCTAGCGAGCGCTTTAAACCATCCCATTTGAGTCTGTTGGCCTCAGTCTCATTGTATAGGTACTGTAGGGTGGCTGCTAGCTTAGCTGATGTATTATCATGCTCACCTTGTGCCCCTTTGGACATATTCATTTCATTTACAAACGAACAAATGTCCTCTCGTGACGCCATGTTGAAGCTCCTATTGTGGTGGTTGACGCGGCGCTACTATTTAAACCTTATATCAGTATCTCATGATATGGTCAGTTGTCCACTTGAGTCTCAACCCCCCCCGTCCAACTAATATGGAGAACTGCTCCCACCCAACCCCTAATCTCAGTCTCCCTCCTTTCCTATCCTCTACCCCGACCCGCCTACTTTGCCCTCCTTAATCACCCTTCCAACCCCCCCCCCCCCCTACTCCACCTCCACAAATTATATAAATCATATTTAAAAGACCTTTTTTCCCAACACCCCACAAATACACCTCCTGATTCCAGACTGGCACAGTCTAGCCTGAATCGCCTAACATTGCTATTTACATCATAATTAATATGTAGCCCTTCGTGTGGCTTGGTTTGTTTACTCATACTCAGTGTTTACTGAGAATGTGTAAACAAACAAATATACCTGTAACTTTACATAAGATTGTAAGTTGATATTATATACACCTAATAAGACCAAGGTGTGCCGGGTATTACATTATACCGGCCCACGGCCTCTGTAATTTACTCAGGATAAATAAATGAATACTATATTATACTATACTATACCACTGCGTCACCTCTGTAGGTGACCTTTAACCATCCAAGGACATTCAGTAGCACCACCCATGGACTAGATATAAATGACAAATTACAAATCAATAGAGCTAAATTGCAAATACTTCCAACTCACTAGGTGAGATCTATTAGTCAGCCTCCCTTTTGCAACTCATCAATGTCTGGGCGGAGGAGATATCATTTAGTCTAGACTGACTAGAGGCTATTTCATTTTTTCTCTTGGAATCAATGGTGGCTATCATAATCTCTCAAAGGGACCTGAGAATTGGCAGCTCGGTTTTTTATAGTGGGCCACAAGGGGTCATCTCATTCTAAACCTTTCAACTCATCTTCAGTGTGGAGCCACACTTTGAAACCTGGTCAATATCTGGGTCAAAGAATTATAAACTTTGCATATTCACCATGGGAAATATGCAGAAGTGGTTGTTCTCAGGTCTGTAAGAGATTTCTTTCTAGAGATAATAATTAGTGCATATTAGAATGCAGATACATTTATGTAGTTGTCAGTCATGCTTCAAAAATGTTTTTGAAAAGTCAGCCTTTCTTCCTGCATTGGTCTATTGGAGAGACAGAGTGCATGGTAGGTTGGATGTCCTGGTCAGGCTGGTTAGACTGGGCGGTGAGTGAGGGAGGAAGGTGCAGTTGGGTGTATAAAGGAGGATTTAAGAGCCAGGGACAGTTGTCATGGGTAAGGAACTGTAAGATAATTGTCCTGTGAATCTCCTGATATGGAATTAGTATGGTGGGTTATTGACAGAGCTTAGCCACCAATCAGGAATTACTAGGGACATGTTAGACATGAAGAAAAGCTTTGAAGGCAATCTGGGAATGATCTACATAATGATGACTACTGAGGAATTCAATCATTCTATAATAAATTATCCTTTTCAACCACAAATGGTGCAGGCCACATTTGAACCTGTCATTAGTGTTATGTTCTTCTTTAAAACACATGAACATATGCTGGCATACCAAGGATCATGCTGTTAGGCACTGCTGTTTTAAGTGCCCATCTAAATCTATCTTTTTGCCCCTTTCATTTGAAACACTGAACAATTATCAATACGATCACTGTTAAAAGATATGCTGCTACATTTTGCTGCTGATTCACTATTTTGTATCAATTATGCTACAACTTTGTCATATAAGCATGTTTGTCTGGTGTTTTAATAGCAGTTAATAGCAAATTATTCTGTTGTTCAGTTTCGTAACTGCTTTGAGCAGCACCCTCGGTGTCTAACATCTATGCAGAAAGCATTGCCTCAGGCTATGGCAATTACTCTAGCCAATCATTTGCACTAACACTGTCAGGTCTAATGACCTTCACCACAGCACCTCTTCAGGTTGCTAATGAATCACTCTGCCAAAAATCTCAGTGGCAGTTTGACAATCGGTGACAGCTTTGGGCTTAGATGAAAAATCTTTGATAACTACAGTGGTTGCTAATTGGAATATGGTTTGATTATCAGTGCACACAGACCATCAATTGTTTCCTGCAGCAGGATAAGAGCAGAGTGAAGGTAAAAATAACACTATTCTGAGAAGTGATGTATGAATATTGAATCCCACTGCTGCATTAATTGTTGTCATACCAGAGTACCCAGAAACATTATTTCATGGATCTAATGGATTGTGAAATTGTTAAAGGCCATAGTGTCCTTAAAAGAGTTGCCACACATTATTACTGAATACTATATTATTACTGAATTATGTTGCTCTCTAGACTACTCTATAATCATTCTGAATACTTATCTGAAGCAATCTCAGTTATTGCATATGACAATGAATGCCTGTGGACACTGAGGTGCACCTTAAAATAAAACATGACAATGCAATATGCCTTGGTTTTGTTCTTTAGCAAACCTGGTTAGAATTATACTCTCAACATATTTTCCTTCGCATGGACACAATTGTCACAGGGTCCTGCCTATATATATTTTGCTGATTGCTTGTTTTGTTTTCAGTATCTCTTCGGCACAATATTGAGATGCAGTGAGATTAATTGAAGTATTCTTCTTCACTCTGTGTCTCAAAACAGAGTCAACACAGCAATGTACTCACATCCACTATTACTGTAAATAACGCTACTAGACATCATGAACCCATAGTGTACACAGTGGCCTCCAGGTGTGTTGGCCACTCTGGAAGCCTCAGTGGGGATTGTATGAAGGAAATGAGATAGCGGCTACAAACCCACTACATCACCTACCAAGCTTCAGGCCTCACAACCTCTCTTTGGCAAATTGTCAATGCCTGGTCCAATTTAGAGGCTCTCTTCAGGAGAGAAGCCCATTAACTTCATCTACCATGATCTTTAAAGTGGCTAATGGAAAACTGCTTGAGGTTTTAAAGAGAGTTGTGAGGGCTCAATTCTTGTGAGTGGCAGTTTTATCAGAACTCTTTTTGAACCTTTTAATTTGTGTGGGTTAAAATAAGCCCCTCAACTATGACGCTAATTACCCATAGACGGCAGTAGGAAAGCTCAGTCTGGGCAAGGCTTCTAGCTTCATGTTTAAGGCGGTTGCTGGATGACTACAAGGGCTAAGCTGTCTAGACTAAGGTTCTGTATTGACCATTAAGCATGCTGAAAGGTATCGACTTGGGTAATTCAAGGTAATTTACTCAGTGTCAATTTCAAGACAAGGGTCAATGAGAGACACAGAGAATGAGAAAAAATTTGGGAAATACAGAGACAGGTGATGGTGATTATAGTCATCATAATAATCAAACAACATATGAAGAGACTTATTACAGTACATATCCACCGAAGCGGAATCAGAATAGTTTCTCTTCAACAAATGACAAATAGATATTCGTCCTTACTTGTTTACTCCAATATACTTCACAGCTCTATGTTATTAGTGCCACATGACCATGTCATGACAGAATTAACAGAGTGACATATTCAGGCGTGGTTATGTGAACTCTGAAGGCTAGATATACTGCAACTATGTACTAGGTGGAGGTTGGTACCCAGATTCACATTTGGTTCCTAGGAGTACAGATGTCTTCATTGATAAATCAGTACGGTTAGACCTCTACAAGCCTCCAACAATCTGGTATCCTTGATAATCTGGCCACTTTTTGCAGGGACAGTTTTATACATGCTTGAATCTTCTGGCTGATTCAAAATCCCTCCATATTTTACCTGAATCGGGGCTGGTCAGTTTATTGCAGTCTGACTGTATAAGAATTAACACATTTCGAAAGACCACACAGCAATGACAGTAGCAGCCCTCTGAAATGTTACAGAAACTAAATACCACTTTCATCATCCTGCCACAGTGAAGAGTACATACTAGGATAATCATTTAATGCAGACACTAGGCCTTTATTAAAAGAACCAGTTTTCAGCATGGTTATGATTGATAGTGAAATAGCAAGAGGATTCTGCAGGATCCTCGGTATAACACTGAATCTATATAAGGGTATTTGTAGACCTAATAGAATACAAAGATGGTCTTAATCATACCTGGTTTATGGACACATCTATAATAATACATTACTGAGGCATGTGGGGGTTCTGCTCTGTGTTCAGATATGATATCTCAAGCCTTTTTGCCGTCCAGCTCTGATGCATGGACCTCTCAATGACTATATCTACCAACTAAGTTTGGCTAGTTGTCATCATTGGTATCTGCCTGATACCCTGGGCCCTTTCATCACAGTCATTTTACATCATACAGATGTTATCCATATGCTTTTGTTCTCCTAGGTTATGCGTTATCCATCACTTATTAACATTTGTCACCTCTTTATTAACTCCCAACACTTTTGGTCACCATGCCTGTGACTCCTCCCTTGGCATTTATATACATTTATGGTTTATTATGGCTTTGAACTGAAACCGAGCAACAATAATGTGCTTGTCTATACAGAACACATGTTAGGGGCTGTAGGCTGAGGGAGGCTGAGGGAGGCTGAGGGAAGGTTGTACAGCTGTATAGTCAGAGATCAAGGCTATTATTAAGGACTGTGAGATACATCCACTAACAAATGAAAAATATCTTCACTTCAATGATATTGGATTTCTAACTAATAAAATTACTTACTAACATTAGGCTGAGGTAATATAACTCTTTCGAGATAGGCAGAGGAATTAAAATGTCTCCTGAGCGATTAGTCAAGGGCAGGAGAAACTCTGCTGTAAGACAGAGTAAGAAGGACGGCAGACTGATTGGGTGCAGGTGGTCTGTGTCTGTTCGACCAATCTCCCACAATGAGAGCAATATACACTTGGATGGCTTGGTGAGGAATAGAATCAAGTAGGAAGATATGTTTTGGTGAGGGTGGATGATATAGTTTCCACACAGCAGAGGGGTGGATATGCAAACTAGCCTTAGTAGTGACTGACATGCAGCTACCTGGTTGCAACTTGTAGTCAAGATTTTGATCCGGTTTGATGCTTCCCTCAGAATACAGCACTGTATATGACATCTGTAAATGATGACACACTACTCTAAGTGACAACACATCACTGTAGCTGACATCACAGTGCTGAAGGTGACATCACAATGCTCTAGGTAACATCACAGTACTGAAGGTGGCAGCACATCACTGTAGGTGACATCACAGTGCTGTAGGTGACATCACAGTGCTGTAGGTGACATCACAGTGCTGTAGGTGACATCACAGTGCTGAAGAAGACCTCACAACGCTGTAGGTGACATTACAGTGCTCTAGGTGGCAGCACATCACTGTAGTTGACATCACAGTGCTGAAGGTGACATCACAATGCTCTAGGTGAAATCACAGTGCTGAAGAAAACAATAAACGCTGTAGGTGACATTACAGTGCTCTAGGTGACATCACAGTGCTGTAGGTGACATTACAGTGCTGTAGGTGACATTACAGTGCTCTAGTTGACATTACAGTGCTGTAGTTGACATCACAGTGCTGAAGGTGGCAGCACATCACTCTAAGTAACAACACATCACTGTAGTTGACATCACAGTGCTGAAGGGACAACACAGCACTGTAGGTGAATGAGGCAATGCTACACCATATAACCAAGGCACTCATCGTACAGGGGCAGTGCTTTCTGTGACATAAGAGCATCTGGTGGCTTTAAACGGCTTTGATAGACTATTATGTAGCCCCATTGGGACCAGAGTGAGGTCTAATATGCCTCTTTATGATGTCCCTGTCTGCTGGGAGGCTCTTTTGTCCTCTATGTATCAAACACGCACTATAAGAATGACAACTCCCTGTGGTTTCCCCCATGGGGATGCAGTCTTATGACTTAGTGCCTCATTATACTTATAACTCAGTGTCCTGAGTAATAACCTCCCATCATAGACCAACTTATATATCATGATGACATCTGGGTCTAAGGTCGTGAGCATCAGTGCATAGCATTCATTCAGGACAAGCTCAAAAGGGAGTGTTGGGTTCTCATATAAACACTGCTAATGTATTGATATCAAGCCAAATGGTTCCACATTTTCTCACCTTAAGTTATCAGCTCATAGAATATACAAAATGATGGCCACATAGCAATTCATGTTTGATATTTGAATACCCTGACCCCAGAAGCATAGATTTATCCATTTAGATTTTCTGATTGTATGTATTTGATTTTCATGTTTTTCTAATCAAATCTGTTCTGGACCTCATTGTACATCAAAATTAGCCACCAGACATATTTCCTATCAAAGTGTTGAGATCATACTGCAATTTTATCTACTGGTCAGAAAACATATAAATATGAGGCTGAGGTTATTTTCAGTGATCTGCAGGAAGCATAGTCTGGAGTTAAGGAAAATGAGGTGTCACAACGTCAATGATTACACTGATGACACAAAGAAAAAAGCTGAAGTTGGAAGAAGTTTATCTGAAATCAAAATAAGTAGCTTTTTTACTAAACCAATTTTTATTATGGCTCTAGGGGATCCTAGTGGAGTTTCAAGCCTACTTTTTACTTCTCTGCCTTTTACTAATTTGAGGAACAACTGATCAAGAGGTGAAAATTCCTATATACATATTAACACCATATTGGATTTTTTGATGGCTGAGATGAATAGTCACATTCAACTGTAGAACATGCTAGCATCAGACAGAGGCAAGGCTGTGGATGCACAAAGCATTGAATGATGTTTTCTAAACAGACAATGATATATTAAGTATTTATTCTATCATAACAACTTCTCGTCTTTAGAAAAATTTGATAAAATAATCAGTCTATCCGAAGATCTCAGAATACGAGCCCATATTTCTTGTCAGGCCGCTTGGTGTGAATGATACAGTATTATACTGCACTGCACTCCACTGCACTGTCTGAAGATTGAGTTACCTTATAGTTTTATTTCCATATGAAGGCTTACATGGGAGCATTGAAACAGTGCAGAAGTAAACTGTCACATGGAAATTGATCTACATCAAAAGATAACTTTGAACAATAAATAGTCAGCTTTACTTGTGTACCATTGTCCACGTTCAATCTCATTATCTGTGTCCATTTTGTCTAAATCTCTGTTTAATTCTGTCTCTATCAGTCTCTCTGAATCTCTATCTCTCTCTTAAAACCTTTACTGCCTTGGTCAGTAGTTGTCTGAATGATGAATGCTCAGATATCACAAGACCACACCGTAAGTTGCCATTCACAGTCAACTACTGTTTATCTGGCCATGACGGATCGGTCTGTCCCTTAGTTGTAACAAGAAAGAATAGACTTAGTGATTCTATTCTACTTAGCTCACCCATAATATGCACATGCTATGATCACCCTACTCACACATCACTCCAGTTAATGTTGATGGAGTTTTATAAATTGCTCTGAAGTCCTGCCTCATATAACCTATGTATCTCATTATAGCCATAGTTATTACCTCATCATAGGGACATAATGCATGGGGAGTGGTTCCCTGTGGAGTCTGTATGAACGGTGTAGTTATAGCGGCGTGTTGCTTTAATGTGTAGATGTAATGCAGTAGGAGGCCAAGCATGTATTCTTAATGCATTTCTGTCTTCATTTTGTCATCCTCATTTGGCAGTCTTTATACTAAATCAGGGGAAACGTAGATCATATAGGTGGTGTTTGGAACACGCTTGGAACTTGAAATATGCAGTTATATTTAATGGACCTCTGGCAGTGGTATTAATTCCATGGCATGCTTAATTTTAATGGTATGTTTTATTTTATGTTATTACCCTGAGGAATAGCATGACATCTCTTGTGTCCCATATCATCATTTGACTTCTCTGATAAAGATCTTTACCTCTCTTTGACTCTTCTATACTGGCATATCCAGGGTTATTTTAAACAGATTTAGACTTTAGATCAAATATGAAAGATGTTTCTAAAAGGATCTAGCAGCGGTAGACACTAACACAGGCCCGGGAGCCAATGGCCCGGGAGCCAATGGCCCGTAGTTTTGGGTCCTGGCCCGTAGTTTTCTGCACAATAGCATTCCTACGGGCCCGGGTGGACCACAGGAGTATATGGAAGACATTTAAAGAAAGTGTGCGTGACAACTATAGTCATGCAATATATCATTGGAAAGAGGGAAATATGCCCGGATTAATCATATTGATTAGTCTTTCATAGACCAACCAGAAATATATATGTTTTTTTTTTTTTCTCTTAAAGACATTTAAGAATTTTGACCATTGGCCCACAGATCTTGGTCCCGGCCCGTAGTTTTTTAGAGCTATGGGCCCGGGTGGTGTTTACCCCTGTCTAGGTGCTGAAGGCCAGTCAACAGAGTGAGTCCAAATGACAGGGGACTCATGATCTGTTGACCACCGCTTAAAAACTATCCACCTTTTCCTCATGGACAATCTCCAAGAGCCATCATTTTAGTGACAGTGTATGAGCATGGGGAAGCAGATTATGAAGGATTAAGCTGAATCTCTATAATCATATTGTATAGAATAAGTTAAGAACTGCTTTCCACCACTAAGCTAGATGAATACTTAGCAGGTATGTGTGCATGAGGATGCATACTAAATATCTATTCAGATAGATATTGTATGCAGACCATCATGGAAAGGGATTATGTTGGATTTAGGGTAAGCCCCTGTTTACTCTCAATGCTTTTTTTTTGCATTTCTCTGATATAGAATATGTTAAAGTGGGACTTGACAAAAATTTCACTCTCTGAATACTGTATAAGTGTACACGATAGACACATGCTCTGTGTGTGGTGGTCAATATGACAGGTATGACATATAGCAGGTTAAGACCAAGGCTATATACACATCCTGTGAGGGAGGGAGTGCAGCATAGACAGGTCTATAGTAATCAGGTGTAGCACAGTTACTGAGAGACTAGATCTTTGCCACTAAGTCCTGACCTTTAGATCCACTAGGTTATGAGTGGTTATGACACTGGTGCCTGGTGTTAATGGTGGTATCACTTATGCTGAAGGATCACCGTGGTTATTAGCTATGATATACTACAGATAAATGTCACAGATAATGACACATCAATGACACAGAAACCTGGTGCTGTGTGTGGGGTGAGGAGGGATGCCTGGTGGCTGTCAGTAAGTCATGGAGGGTCTCTTTTCAGCTATTATATATCAGAGGCCATATCATAAAGGTCACAGATCATGACACATCACTGGGTGACACTACAAGCTGTGGATGGCTGGGAGTCTGTCAGTAAGTCATGGAGGGTCTCTATTATAGTGTACCAGTCTGTCACCATATAGGTAAGACAAATGTGACTCAATCCAGCATAGTGGAACTTATGTCGCTCATCAAACATTTTTAGTTATCTATGTCATGTGATAGAACAGTTCATTACCTCTCTATAGAGCCCATGTGTGAGTCCCAATCTCACCCATACGTATCTAAAAAATATTTTCAAAGATAAAAAACACCCGGAGTGCTAATTTGAGCTACGCGTGATCAAAGTGGAACGAGCAGGTCGCGACCTGCTCGCGAGCAGTCAGCGATCATATCACTCATTGGTTACCTTAGCAACGGGTATCTAGAATTGAGATATCAATCTGAAATTTTTACCAGGCATTCCCGATGGTTATATCTACTACATAATAAAAGATTGGTCTCTTTGGGGAAATATTTTTATTGATGCAACATCATTCAAAAACAAGTTCAGTTTCCTGGAAAAATGACAGAGTTAGTGGTTTAGTGGAATAATTATAGATGCACAATACCTGTTCCTGGTGTAGTTAAGGGACAACTAACAGTTCCAAAACCTATTAAATGTAGTCTGTTAAGTCCTGAAAGTCCTTTCACATTATGTGAGCATTGTACACAGATAATTTGATAGGTAAAATCCAAGTGCAGTGGGTGGGGTCCTCCATGTTCATGTCACATTATTTCTCCAGGTCAAAATATATATCCATGGTTGCTGCTGATTGTGTATCATCATTACACCCTAAACCAGTAGCAGATTATGATTATATTAACAACACAACATCATAATAGAGTCTTGTGAGTTGGTATTCTGCCTGGAAGAGCAATGGCATGTGTCTCAGCATGGGATTTGATAAAGGCGAGAACTCTTTGAGTATCATCCAGGTCCAAAGATTTGTCCGTTTTCCTGAAGCCTCCAGCACGTATTCTACGTGTGACCACACCATTGGCCACATACCACTTAAGCACACGTTTCAGTTTGCCCTTACTCATGCTGAAAAAGAAAAATGAAAATTTTAAGCATTGTATTCATTGTAGATCTAAAGAATATTCATGCATACTTCATGTCATGTTTAAAGTGCAGATAGCAACAATGGGTTGAAAGCTACATATATAGCCTATAAGATACCGGTATGTTACTATAGCCTACAATATACTGATATGTTTCTATACCCTACAACAGACCGTATTGTTGCTATAGCCTACAGCATACTGATATGTTGCTATAGCCCAGAAAAAACAGGCATGTTGCTATAGGCTAGAATATACTGGTATGTTCCTATAGCCTAAAAGATACCGGTAGGTTGCTGTAGCCTAGACACACCCTCTGGTTTGACACAAATAAAACTGGGTCGTAACCTGTCAGTTGGACCTACTTCTGGCCACTCACAGCTCCTTGACCTAGATATCATTGGAGCAGACACGGGTGGTAGAAGTATGGGTTAGTTCCACTGGATAGCCAACAATGAATGGGATGGTCAATGTTACATCCTTGGTACTCATGTTGCATGAAGGTTGGCATGATGCTTGAATGCAGCCCTGCCAAGTAACACTCCAGTGCTGCATTCAAGCATCATCCTTGGTAATCATGATGCATAGGGTTGGCATGATACTTGAATGCAGCCCTGTTAAAGTAACACCCAAGGGCTGTATTGAAGCATCATCCTTGGTGATCATGATGCATGTTGGGTGGGTATGATGCTTGAATGCAGCCCTGCTTCATTCATGCATCATGCTGCCCCGGCCCCCCCAAAAAAGAAAAAAAATAGATTTTCCTGAAAATGGCCAAATTGGCGAGAAAATAAGGATAGTTAGTGCAAAAGTATACATTATGAACAGAATATAAAACACAATTATTAGTTGACATTTTAAAAAGCCTAGTCACAATGAATGCACATAATCATAATTTTTGGGATCCATGTAGGTCTGAATTATAAATTAAAAACAGATACAATATTCCAGACCAATGCAAAAGTGCACTAATTAGTAATAGATATATAATGGTATTGATTTAATTCATTCACAAACTTAAAACTAATGAGGGGTAAATAAAGGGTGCATCGAACAGAACACCATGTGGTTTTTGCCACTCACCTAAAATTGGTACACCTTCATCTCTTCATCCTGAAGTTGTTGTACCGGATCTGGAACAACCAGAGGGACATCTTCCTCATCTGATGATTCTGCAACATCCTCTCCATCATTCTCCTCAGTATCAGACTCACTATCCTGATCAGAATCCTAAGAATCATCAAAATTCTCGGGGAATAGGAAATAATCGTTCACAAGCTGACGCCATACTCCCTGCTCGGCAACAGCGGTTGTTAAGTTGGCCTTAGTTATGGCGTTAAGGGCATTGGCCACTGTGTCCAACTCAGCCATTTCATGTCCTGAATGTTTGCGTATTCAAAATGCACTATTTGGGTTAATAATTGATAATAATTCTGTGTTTCAACATGAAAATACACCCGTTACCAAAATTGTCTCTTGCCGCCGACTCGTGGTAAACAACTCAAACCGGAAGAGGACGCTGGGCGCTCGGCCAATCAGCGGGTCGCATTTGTGTCACGTGATGTGTTGTCAAGGGATTGTTTGGTCTGATGCGATCCAAAGGCATTTGAAAAACACCCTGTGATTGGCTGACTGACAACTTACGATTGTAAGAGAGCCGGCCATTGGGTAGACAAGTTCGCGCCACACAAAAGCATGCCAAACATGGGCATGGGGCCCGGGATGGGGGGTTCTGACAGAGCAACAAAATAGACGGAAAATGCATCGTGTATACCATCTCAACGGCCTTTGTTCTTGACAAAACATCCATGTAGGGGTTCTTAAAATGTGAAATTAACAATGTTAGGAATTTCATATGGATTTAAAACTCAGGGAATGGCATGATAACAGTATAAATCAAACAAATCCATTGAAAACCAAATTTCAGTGAAATACATGTTTTACCCTTCAGACCCCATTTTCACGGCTCGCGCTAGTGCGACATAAGGTCTATTATGCTGGATTGAGTCACAAATGTCAATTGAAAGCCAAAGACTGGTTACTTATTCATGACTTTTTAACTTCGACTGATTTTCATACTAAAAAACCTAAGAATCCTGAAAGCAATTTGGAACCCTCCTTCCTACTCTACCCTTTTCTCTATCCATACTGAACTGGATTAAGTAACAAGAAATTCGATTAGATAATGAGAATTATTCAGCAATTATTCCCCTTTGTGCCCTCATATCATTGTGATTACTCTTCTATCTTATTCATAGTGTTTAATATTAGATGAACAATAGGGAATCTTTTGTCTGTTTGTTCTCCAATTCAACCTAATAACCCTCTAGCTTACAGTGTTGGATGTGATTGGCCCATCTCCTGCACCTGTCCTGATGGATGCCATAATGGCTATGGTGGTAATATCCTGTATCCCATGTCATGAAAACAGCAGCCACAGATGAGGTCATGGTGTATGGCAACATATGCAACCTATCCTGAGGTGTAGGGAATTCTATCACATAAAGTACCGGTAGTGAAATGGTCATTTGGCTCAAATGTCATATTACCTAGCCATTGCCAGTTTCAAGTAATAATATGAATAACATTTCCATGCTATGTACAATGTATAATGCTCTCAAATAATGAGGTGCCCAGACACACATAGATGGTGTAATTCACTGAGGATCATGTCTATGGCATCCCATATTCAAGTCATTGACACACAGTTCTTGTAAGAAAATTCTGCCTCAGAGCTAGAAATGAGGCTCATACTATATACCGCAACCACAGAGCACTTACCCCCAACGTGATCTGGTTTGGTATGTGCTAGTACCCCATACCATTGTACCAGACCTGCAGCCAGGCTTTATATTGACATTGCAGCCAGGCCTCAACCCAGAGGGAATCAGTACCCAGACTGAATGGCCTGTTGTTAATCCAATAGATGCCTCCAACCTTTGTGGTTTCTATAAGTTTCCTTTCAGGTTAGTATACACCCTTCTTCACTGGGGGGATTGGACAGAGATTGACCCTGGATCCAATATCGGGTCTGCCTTATTTAAAAAGCATAACATCCATAAAAAAAAGAAATTTAAACAACTGTCTTTTTATTACGAGTCATCCTGAACTTGGGATGTTACTTGTTCCTGACCATGTCAACAGGCAGTCAGTAGATAGCCCTTGAGGCATTTTTTCAGTCACATAAATGATTACTGGACCATGACACTTTTAAATCAAGTAACATTTCAATAGCTGTAAACTGCATTATAATGAATACATGCAGTTTATTAGTAGTGTAGACAATTGTACATGCTCTTTGTACAATGTTTAGTCCATATGGTGTATTATCATGAATATGGTGGTACATCATGCATGCATTATGGTGTGGATTTGGCTTATAGTGTCTAGACTGAACTTTGACCATTTTGTAGCTTTGAGAGTCAGAACCATTAGAAGTGGAAGTCAGACAGTACAACAAGGGAATCAAGATGAGGCCTGGTCCAGCATAGTAGTCATCCTAGAAATAGAGGGGACGTGAAAAAAAATTGATGTAAAAGAAATCAGCAGCTGACTGCTCCTTAACTCCTTAACAGCTGCACGTTCTGGGTGATAATAGGGGACTTCCTCTGCAGACACTAATGGGAGGGTTCTGGGAGCTGTCAGAGGCAGTCATGGTGGACGGTTTCAGCCTGGGAGGTAATGAAGGCTGCAGTGGGGGAGTGGTAGGGGGGGAAAAGGGAGTCAGTCTGCTACTATGAAGCTGTCTGTACCTGGATATAGAATAAAAGTATGACTTATGATGAACAATGTAACCCATACATTAACTTTATGACTCCAAAGATTAACAAAGCAAATTACTATAGTAGCCCATTCTAGTACAAACTGTGGTAATAGATTTCAGCCTATATATTGATCATTGCATTAATTAAAGACTTGTGGTTATTTGAGATATAGAAATGTAGGCAAGGATACATTTTAACATATTCTTAAGGCCAAAAGGCCCCAGAGGGACCCTGGTGTGGGACAGCTATTCTTATTGATTATCTGCCTAGCAACACACATTTCCATGGTCCTGAGATTGATCATAATCATATCTGCGCTCCTAACATAGACCCAAGAAACTACCATATTTGAACTAACATTATCCTTCCCCCTGTTTATTTGGTATCTTTAAAGGGTCCCCTTCAAATATACCAGCCATGTAGACATTATGTTCCTTTATTACCATGTATAAAAAAGGCATTTTTCTAAGCTGCAACAACCACAACTCTTGTTTAACCAGCATTTACAAGATTCCTGCACTTATTTTAAGACCTCCACTAAAACAGGCAACTCCCATACTTTCAAGGTTTGTAAAAGTAATAAACAATGCCAGGTGTTCTGCTAATAAGATAGTTGTGTCACATTTAAGTTTCAAGGTTGCAGTAAAGAGAGATCATTGTTAGCTATTTACCTTATATAATTGGCAGCAGAAATGGATAAAATATGTGGTGGTCATGTAGCAAATTGGCTCCAGTAAAGTGAAAGCACTGGGAACCCCATTTGATGTTATTGGAGATCCAACGCCTAATGGCACCGCATGGCACTTTGCACTATAACACCCATGGCTGATAGAAGCTGACTCAGCAGTTCTTTATCATAGTGATAACTACACAGAGGTATTAGGAGCTAGACACACATCAAAGGCCAGCCACAAAGTCAACCCTGGTACCCCATCTATCTTCCACATAAGAGCAAGAGTCAATCACCAAAAAGTCTATTAGTCCATGTGCTAGCACAGAGGGATTATCTGTTTTATAAGGCTCAAATAAGGTTTGGGATTCAGTTTTGAAACACAAATTTGGATACATTACGAATTGCCTTTCACCACAAAGTAAACTGAATATTTATTGAAACAATAGCATTTCAACTCCTACCTAGAAATACTAATGGAGAACAAGTGTTGAATATTAAGTAAGGCCACACGCTGGAGATGGGCTACTCAAAGGTTTGAATATTCTCATCCAGCTGGATTGCACCTTCAGAATAACAATTCCCTTTTATTTTCTCATTTTGTTGGGAGCTTGTTATTTGCTGCATCCGTAGTACCCAGCCGTCTGATTCACTCTGGTACGTGGAAGCGTTAATCAGCTAAAATAGAAATCCATGGTGTATGCAGTGTTGATGAAACATTTAATTTCCATTTCCCTACCCCAGCCATACCAAGCACCGAGACATATCTATATCAAATCCCTTTGTGAACAGTGCCCCTTCATCCCTTTCACACCCTCTATCAGTATCTAACTTCACTGCTGCTAGTTATCCACATACAAAGCCACCAGACACTTTTGTAGAACTGCAGCTCTGTGAAACATGTCAGTGGCAAATATCAAAGCCTATTCATCTGTACACTTTGATCTCCTCCATCCCTTCCACCACCTGCTTCTAAAATCCCAGATGCTAATTAACCACAGTAATATCATTAGCTGACACCAAAGTAGTTATCCTGCCTCATTCCCCTCCCATCAGCCACCTGATACACTGCAGGCCATTGTGATGAAGCTATTTTTATTTCCAATATAGACAATCAACAGCATATAGCTCTGATTATTTTATCTTTAAAAACAGATTTCATTTTCAATCCGTTTGGCCACAGCTGTTTTAACTTTTAACTTACTATAATCATTGGTATGACATTGCTCTGAAAAGACCAGGCACAGAGACTGGCTGGACTACCTACCCCCTACCCTGTAGGTATGTCAAGTAGTTACAGGAATAACCTCATGTATTTTGAGGGAGCTTGTGACATGCTGCATAAACTAACACTAGTGCCCAGTGGTGCAGCATGAGTACTGGGCTACCCCATCTAGTTTCCCTCTAGCCGTTATTGGCATCTCCAACTCTAGCCCACCTCAAGGTCACTTGGCAGCTTCCAGGCAATGATTTCATGGAACCCAAGGTTACAAGTCGCTACAGGTCTATATGGAGGTCACTACAGCCCTGAAAAGGGTGAAGGTAAGGTCAGGTGAAGGCCCAGCCAGAAAAACTGTCCTTAGTAGTAAAACATTGGATCCACATTAAGTTGACAAAAGCCAATTTAATGTCTTTTGGATGGGGAAGCACAAGCTCTAAACTTGAAACTGAAACATACATGGTAAAACTGAATTAACCCCCCCCTTCTTTCATGGAAACATCTTACTGATTTGGAATATCAGTTCAATGTCTAATGGTTTATGGTTAGAACCTTTTAGTTATTTGGTATGTGAAGAGCTTATTGTCCAGCAACAGTCAGGATCCCATTTATGCAAACGGCAAAGGAAAAATATTACTGTGTTGAAATTATTACCCTACCCATAGTCGTGTTGGCTGCATCCTGCAATTTGTGTCATCTAAGCTTTTGATTCTAGCATAATGCTAAAACTACAGTTCCCAGGAACCAGGGTTAAAATATTATAATGTATATGTACATATGTCATATCCTTATTTTCATATCCCAAATGTGCTGTCATACTCAGAGCAGATCTCTGAGCAGAGATTTCCTGCTGGTACACATTGTCTACATGTACCTAAACACCCCGTCTGGAGGTGGCAGCCCAGTGCAGGATCATCCCCTGGTCAGTTTGACCACTGTTAATCCCTGCTCCCCTGTCAGCTGGCTCCTACATCCTAACAGCCTGTGACCTCTGTCAACCTCTGCAGCTGTACAGCTTCACCATGTGGCAAGGTGTCCCTGCTCAAAGAGCATTCCCAGTAAACAATTCAGTTATTTAGAGAATAGACAACAACCCTCTTCAATGCAAGATGTCTGTTGTCCTATAATGCATGCATGCATCTGAGTTGAGATGTGGAGGGGGGTTGTCTATTGCCTTCATAAAACTGTGCTGGGGTAACTAAGGTATTGTCAATGTGTATCTAACGTAGTAAATGTTGCTTATGTAATGTACAAGCCACAGACAAACCCTTGACCTAGTACCTGCCATGCTCAGCACTGTTACTCTATAACAAATGGCACGTGACTTCTCTGAGGCTATAATGCATCGCTAACCAGAAAAAACAATGTTATATCACGTTTTTCTATGGTTTCTTATTGTGGCAAAATGTTATATTACTTTAAAAAAGTTATTTTGACATAAAAAAAACATATCCTTGTTAGCTGGGTTGCCTGTACATGCTCTGAGGACAGATTTTGATTGTATAATCGAATTGTGTCTTGAATTCCCGTTCAGCTTTTTATTTTCACCTTAATATGTCATCCTAATGTTACATACCTATATACTTCTGATGATGGAAAAAAAACATTTAACAATAAATTTCTATCTATGATAATCGAAAAGATATGAATCTTTTTTTCATTTAGTCAAATTACAACATGAGTCAGGATCATTTGAATCCAATATGTATACAGGATTTGTATAAAGGGTTTCAAAGAAATACAGGGACTTTCAAGGGCAATCTGTA